>JASSRZ010000074.1:13053451-13086736 GCA_032164315.1 Malacoctenus gilli | reverse complement strand
AGAGAGAGAGAGAGAGAGAGAGAGAGAGAGAGAGAGAGAGAGAGAGAGAGAGAGAGAGAGAGAGAGAGAGAGAGTAGGAGAGGCTCTGCCAGCAGCACTTACTCACATCCACCCACACACAGCTGATCCTAAAGGATAATCTCCCCCTCCCCCCAACACCTCACCCCCACCCTCGCTTTGTTCCCCGGCATGAATGAGGAGCGGCAACTAAGAGAAACACTCAGCTGCAGATGAATCGTGTATTTTTATCAACTGTCACATCAGCTTTTGATGGCTGACACCACGGCTTAACTGTTTACCTGATAATGAAAAACACCACAAGGAAACAGAGCGATTGCAGGCCACCCGTCCCCGGAGCTGGGAGAAGATGCTTGAGACATGTGTCCCCATCAGTGAAATCAGCAACAGCTCCAGTCATCGGGGAGGACGAGGCTCAATGAGGGAATGTGGAGGTCGGAGCAAACAACCAAGAGATGATTTAGTCCGTGACCAAAAGACCGACAAACATTCCCATCTCCTCCCTCGCCAAACACAGATAAACAGAGCAAATACCAACATAAGAGAAGCGCCTCGGTTCCTACAAATGATTTATTAACGATTCCTTATCTTTCCACAGTTGTGATCAAGCGTATACGTGGCCTGGGACCACTCATAACAAAACTCCTAGCCCGAAGCGGATTATTACAAGCATCCAGCTTGGCAGACGTGTGTTATCTGCTCAACGTCATTTGCAAGTCCTCATTTAATGATTCACGAGGGTAATGTGCTGTAATGTGCAGAAAACGAAACCTGTAAATGAGTGTACCTGACCACACATCACTGAGCTCACTGGGCTGTCCATTAACACATCCTTTCTGCGAGCCACGGGATTGAAGGGTTTACCCCTGCGGCTTCTAGCCCCTATTATAGCCTAATTGGATCTTAATGGGGAAGACAAGACAGACTGGGTGGCGCTGGCTCACCAGAGCAGCAGGGGAAGCCGAGTGCGAGACTGAAACCAATGAGGAACAGCATCTCTGGGCTCCACTCAGAAAGGCCATAATGGTAGAATAAAGCCAGGGGGGTGATGCACGGTGACTACATGATGTGAGAAGGAAGCCCCCTGGGTCATTTAAAGGAATACGATTTGTCAGATGTCACATGTTCACACATGGAGTCACTTGGAGTAAGCTGTAGGTCTGGTAGGACTGAATCTAAAAAGAAAACAACAAAAAATGACACAAATTCATTGGGAGCTCTGTTGTTGATTACTCGCAATGTGTCACATTTAGATTGAGGAACATTTTTTAATCACAAGGTAATTTGGTTAAAGACTAAAGGAAGCAACAAGACACACAGTACGTTGAACAAAAAAAATACACCTGTAATAGAATGACATGAAATATTAACATTAAACGCAGCACTTTCGAAGAACAGATTTAGGAGCAGTGGTGGAAAGGTGAATAATCCCAGCGAGTCATGTTCGCTGTGCATTGTTTGTCAGTAAAACTCATCTTTCAGTTTTTTCTCTCCTCAGGCAGTTGATATATGGGGGATAAAAAGGCAGAGGGCAGAGGGCTGATCAAAGAACTCAACGCCGCCAAGAGATCGCGATGAAAACAGAGGCGCAGGGGGTCAGCACAGTGATGTCGGCTAATTAGCCAGCCTCTGAGAAGCAGCTTCATTAGCAAGCAGGACGCCGACCAGCCCCTGTTAATGAACAGCTGGGAATGGGGCGGCAGAGCGGGGGCTTCCCGGCAGAGGAGGGGGAAGGGGAGGGCAGAGGTGCGCGATGTTGACGACTGGGGTCATCCTCCTTCCTGATTACATGCTGTTTGAGCCACAGCGAAGGTAAATAATGAAAATTTCATAATCTGAAGGATGAAAATGCTTGTAAATTGATGACATTTATTACCATACGACTGAACGAAATGATCCCTTCCCTCGCACCTCCAGGCATCATTAATAATTTGAATGTTCAAATGAAACTAAATAGCGCTTAAAGTGGCGACACATTTCAGTTGCAGTCGTGAACAGATGTCTTTGTGTGAGACTGAATTTGTAATGTGCGGTGCACGGTGAGTTTCACAAACGTTTTGGAACCAAAGTCCATGACATGAGGAATTGATGTTCTACTATCGAGTCTAACTTCAAATGCTCCTCCTACTAAAGCCTCCCTCGTTCCATCACACAATTACACGGCTGGAAACAAGAACTCCCTCTCACTCTTATCTCACAGAGTAAACATCAAGACGGGCCTGATAACAAATAGAAACATAACAAACGTACCAAATGGAAACACTTGGCAGGCGTACACGACTTAAACCACCGAGTGTTTACATCCTCTATAGGTAAATAAGGCGCCAACATTTGTTTACGGTTCTTAAACCTTTCAGAATTAAGCAAGAGAGAGAAACAACAGTCACACAAGGCACCAGACTACGTCGAGCTCTCAGGTTACACAGAAGATGGAGCTTGTCTGCCCTTTAGTAACCTGGATGCTATGACAATGTATAAATATGCAGTCATTCTTCCCCACAGTCTGACCTTTCTTTGAAAGCACCAAGTGTTTAGTCCAACAAACTTTAAATACGCTTTAAAAGAGCTCTTAAGATGACCAGCTGGTGAGCAATGGAAAACTTCACATATTGCTGAAGTTTTTTCCCTCTGTGTTTTGGAGCAGATTTTGGCAACGTTGACTTTACTTGGGGCCATAGATGACACTAACCTCTGTTTAAACACTGTATTACACCAGGTCTAAATCTGGAAAGATTATTCTATTTGTGGAAATACAATAAATTCACATTTCACCATTTTTTTCCCCAGCATATAGACCACTTTAGATAAGGTTCATATCAAAAGCCACTGTAACAAATCTGCCCTGATTAAGTTGGAAAAACATTAAGTTTTCTTTTGCAAATTATTTCTAAACATCCTGTTGTGACTATTTCGTGAACTGAATTTAATACTACCAACCCCAAAAGGAAAACCACTGTCTACACCTGACAGTGACAGTCCCTCATTTCAATTAGTTTTAGGCAGAGAAGCAAATCTGAACTTCATATTCAAAACAACAGTGACGGTTTTATCTGTTAAGAGTTGCATGATAAAGTCCAAAATATATATAAATTGAGTGTAACAATCATCAAAGTAGTTTGAAGGGCTGATATAGTCCAACTACACCCCACAGAGTCAAAATAGATCAACCTCGTGTGACATTTGAAGCCAGAGGGAAAGATGTAGAGAGAGTGTGTGAGATAGAAGGAGAAGGGGGGGAGCGAGAGAGAGAGAGAGAGAGAGAGAGAGAGAGAATGGAGTGAGAGACACTGAGCATCACTCCCTCTATGTCTCCATTCACTTCTCTCTGAGACTGTCACTTTGGAAAATAAATGCGAAATGAAGCTGAAGGATCTTAATTATATACCTTTTTTAGAATTATGAGTGTCACATTAAATTCAATTCATTGCATTTCCCTCACTCATCTCCACACTTTCATTGCACTTTCTCACATCCACCCTCAGGAGGAGGTGACATTTGAAATTGAGGAAGCAGGATGCTCCTCCCTCCATCCAGTTTGAGTCATCCTCCCTGGTTTGTCTCGGTTTGCATCTAATGAGAAACAATTTTGTAACTTTAGGTGAATCAGCGGTATATAACCAGCGGTGAACCAACGGTATATATACTTGCACACCTGGAAGTTGCCACAGAGTTTTTTGAAGCAGCTTCTCACAAGACCTTTTATATCAGCTGGGTTGTATTGATTAATTTCTCACCTTTCCTGTAACCCATTTTTTAGGAGTCATTGTTAATGCCATGAGCCACTAATGACGCACCAACAATAGCCTGAATTAGACAAAGCAGTCTGTGCTGCTGCGTCACCCCATTCTGTCGCTGTTATCATGCTGCAGCTCCTCAACTTTTAATTACATTTTGCATCCCATTAATCACCTCTCTTCCCATGGGACCAAATTTTATCAGGAAAACTGTGTCACGCCAGCATCAGCTCTAAACCAAATCACACTCAAGAAGATACAAACAGGTGTTTGAAAAAAATGAGAACTGCACAAATGGGGTTGATTTAAAAAATGTAGGATACTTTCTATTCCTCCACCTTCACACACAGCACTTGTCCTTTTGATGAGCCGGAGGAAAAGTCTCTAGTTTAAAGGGGGGACACAGGTTCCGACGAGAACAAAACGGAGCTATCATTTATCCAGACATGAGGTGGTAGGCAAGGCAAGATGACTATTTTTAGCATACAAATCACCACCCTGATTCCTCTTGGCCTTTCACTAAGCTGCTGAGTGCTGAGAGGGAGGGCAGGTTGCCACTGCAGCTCACTGGGGGTTTTCCTTGCCGTGTGTTATCTGTTAACACATCTGTCTGCGAGCAAAGCTGGAAATAATAGCTGACATTTTAAACCACTGTCAGGACCCATGTCAGCTTTCAGACAGGACTGTGCCGACAGGCGCGCAGGAGAGTGCGTCGCATCCATCCAGCGTTTCGCTTTCATGAATATGGAAAGTCAGACATCTCTTCTGGGTCACGCAAAATACAGGGAGGAGTGCTTGCTAATGCTTCATTTTCCTCTCATAGTGTGATTTTCCATGGCCGGGAGTGTCACCGCGTCACGGCAAAATGGGTCCTGGATTTACCGTGTTATGAAAGGATGCAGAGTGACTGCTCGACTCAGAGGCATTTAATCATTTAATTTTGTTATACAATCGTTTAGAGTCTTGCCCAAAGAGAGTTCACGTTCAGGGATCGAACCATCAACTGAGTTATTATTGGACTTTTGTCTGTACTATGGTCTGGATGCTTCACCTAGCAACCAGATTTGTTGCCCGAGTCTGTTTTTCATTGGGTCAGCGTTAGTCGTTCAGTTAGTTAGGTGTGAAAGTTCATCTGACTGTTCAGATTGACCGAAGGACCATTCACCCAAACAAAGAGGAACCGAGGAGCTATATTTCCTTCAACTTTCCAAACCTAATTGAATTAAATTCATGATCTATATTAGTGTTGAAACACAAGAGGACAATAAATGATCGGTTCCCACAAAAACATTCCTAAATGTAAAAGAAAGTTGCCTGAGTAGCAATTGAGATGGGTGTTGCTTTTAAGGGAGTAAATATTTAACCAGCATGTTATTTAGGGCCCTAAATAAAGTGACCCTCACGTTCTCTAACAAACTCAACGATTGGCTGTTACAAGTGCATTTTCATTAATCAACATTTGTTTCAAGTTAACACTACTCACGAAGGAAAAGTTCAACAATACCCAAAGGGCTCCAAAACAACGTAATTAAAGCAAGAAATTTTTACCATCAGTGTTTCATTGGCCTGGTTTGAACACGTCATGCCTTCGGAGAGAAAAGAATACAAAACATTGTGAAGGTAAGTAAAAGCTTTGAGGCCTTCCAGGCTGTTGCTTGTTTTTTTCACAGCTGGAGAAAAACAAAGGTCTCAGTTGACACAACACTCACACACATGCAAGCTGGCGGAAAGAAATTCGTTTGCCGCCACTGGCTCATTAGTAAAGCCATGCATGCATATTCTGCTTGATATCCACAAGGTCAGAAGAGGGCATGTGGGGCTGTCGCAGCTGTCGCATCGACTGCACTGTTTCCTCATCTCAGTCGCCAACCGCTGCTCCGATACCTTAACAGGTAAAGGATTTTAAAGGACCTCCTGGTTCATTCGGTTATGTTGCGAATGCCAGAAGCCAGAATAAATTGGCTTATCAGACACAGGCCATCTGTCAGGCACTTAATAATTAAAAGAATTTCATAAGACGTGTTCCACAAAGTTACCTCATAACCAGCCCTGGTGGACTCCTCTCTCACTGTAATGAGCCAGCTGACAGGGGCAGCGGCTCGGCTGCTCAACTCCGCCTCCCGGGGCCTTTGCATCGTGATTCAGTTTCGGAGGAAACTCAACAAAAGTTGGTTTCTCTCTGTGCAACAATTCAGCAGCTGCATGTGGGGGGATTTCACATAGACGGCTATCTCACTAAGGAGCAACCACTGACTGACATCTCTCGGTGATCAGCAGCAAAACATCCGGACGTGCAAGAACTCAGCTGCAATAGTTCAGTTTTTTGGAAATAACTTGAAATAGGGAAGAACTAAATGAGACATTAAGCTGATATTATTAATAAAGACAAAAGAATATGACACCACAGTAAGCATATAGTAACAAGTTGTGCTGATGAGTGGCACCAACAAAAGTCAATGAAGAAACAGTTTCATTGAAGAAATCTAAGAAAAAGCTGGACGCAAACACACACATGCACATACACACATGCACATGCACATGCACACACACACACACACACACGCAAACACACACACACACACACACACACACACACTCACACACACACACTTTAAGAGCTGCTGTGGATAAATTTAATCAAATGCTGGAATTATTTCATACCTGACGTTAGGTTTTGAGATATGATCCTGTTAAAACACTAAAAGTGAGTCAGTTAATGAAAATGCGTGAGATTACAAAGGTTCGTGAGTGACTCAGTGCTCCTCTTGTTATTGCCGTTGACATGAAACGAATAAAAGCGATGTAAGAGGTGTTTTTACCCCTTCAAATTAACATCAAACCTGTGTGTTTTTTGTGTGGAAAATATTTGGAATATATTTGGAGTAATAGTTGATTGGCTATGAGGATGATGGTAGATTATTAATGTCAGTTGTGTGTGAGGTCGAACCATCTCTAAATCCATCAGTACGTATGAAGCAAGAACACAGCTGGGACAAACTGCAAAGTTGTTTGTCGATACTGCGAAACTCTAGCATTTTCAAGTCATCCAATGTCTTTTCGTCTTGCAACACATACAGCAGTACGCAAGTACAGAGAACTGAGTCTCATAAGGTGCAGGAGGGGAAGGAGAGAGGTAGCTTGACCTATCTGCAACTTGTACCTTTCTATTTCTGGTGTTTCAAACCTGCTGCTGGTTCAGCTTCAGGCCTCAATCTTACAGGCAAGGTCAAGTTTAGACTTCAGACCTTCTCTAGCTTCTATTCTCGTGGTGTGCACACTGACATGCAGGACAACTTTAGCTTGCTGCCTCTCTGACCACATCCTAAATAAACCGCCGTTTTTACCTTGACGCCACCACTGGTTTCAGTTTGCCCTGAACGCACTGATGGAGTCAGTGACAGTCCAAGCGTTGGAAAATCACTGTAAAAGGCTGTAAACAGCTTCAGCTGCATTTTCTTACCATTTTGCCAGTATTTCAGCATTGTCAATAACTAAAAAATGAGAATACGGTTATTTCCTGTATTGTTGAAAATCCAATCCACGTCACAATACAGTACTCTGGTATAGTACTTATACTCGGCGCTCATCAAACTGCAATTTCTAACTCGTCCTTTTGATATATGACCGTTGTATTGATACCAGTTAAAGGATGGCGCCTTTGATTGAGTTCTGGTCGAGTCAGGTAGGAGAAAGTAGCCGGAGTCGAGGTCAAGCAGTCATGAATTGCTATTATCTGTGGTTCTAAACAACATGGGCCCTTGGGACCCAGAGAGCCTTAATAGGCAACCAATAATAGGCAATAAAAAAAAGTTCAGAGGAAACTCAAAAAGGGATCAACAACGTAGCAATGTGGCTGACCTTGTTCCAATTTCTGTAAAAACTGTCAATCAAGACATTGTTGATCCATCACCCTCCAGAATCAACTTAAGTGCCTCGTGTGCAGTAACTCAACAAATACCAATGAGATACGTTCCATCCGAGACCCGGCACATCTCGCTGCTCATTGGTTATCTCCTGAATGTCAGCGGGTGACGGCAACTCCACAAAACATTCAGTCACTTTCAGATCCCTTGGAGTCACTGATAGAAGATGCTGCCACAAAGCCATCAGAGCTTTTCTAAAGGCCTCTTGGGCACAGTGACGCTCACCTCACACAGCCAGTTCATCCATTGAATGCAGGAGTCAACATAATCCAAATGTCACAGGCTATTTTTGTACCATTTTCATTCAACTGATTTGTTTAAATCTTCACACGATTCACATCTTCACACTGCTCCCTTTGTGGCCCCACTATTTCAGTGAGAGAAATTCAGCAAACGGCAAAAAAGCAACAAATTAGTGTTTTTCTCCTGTGTCAAGTCTCCGTTTATTGTGACCTGTTTTTCCTTGTAAACATGTATATATAGTACTTGTGTAAACGTCTGTTGGTTTATTTTGTTGGCATTGTATGATATAAGTGTTGAGGGAAAAAAGGAGAAAACTTCCCTCTTTAACTTTTTGATGTGTCAACCATGGATTTGTTGCATTTTTGGCTCTCTGCATGACCCCTCATGAAACCTTTTGCATGAAGGAAAACTAAACTCTTCGTCTGTTGTTGAGATTAAAAACTACGAGGCAAAATACAATTGTTAAAAAAAAAAATCATTGTGGAGTTGTAGGATGTGAAATACAGTCCAAGGCTGACACTCACTGACCTACATGAGAAACGAAGTTTGATTAACTCTGAAAACAAGTTGCAAAAGTTTCGTTCTGCAAGCAAAATTAAGAGAAACAAAAGCTCCTCTTTTTGTGCAAAATAATCATGTACAGAGACCGAAAACTGTGGCCAAAAAAACAAGTTCAGACCATAACGATGTTTATCTGACTGATTGAAGACTCCAGCTGCGTAAGGCTGAGTAGATGCTCATGTGTGAGGTTTGCATGTTTTTTCCTTCCCTAACTGAGCTTCCAGTTTCAGTCCCTGTGCGCTACAATGCACCTGTGAAGGTGAAACAAGTGATTTCTCCCAAACAACAGGTTTTACCTCCACTTCAAATGCTTCCAGCTTCTCTCCCTTCCGCTGTGTCGAAACTGTTTTCAGAATTTGACATGCACCAAACTGAAGTGAGCCAAGTCTTCAATTCAGCACTCCAACAGTCAGACAAAAAAAAAAAAAACAGAGACAGATGCCAAGACGACAAGTTGCCTCTAATCAGTGCTGTCTGTTTTCTCGGTGTGTATCTGAATGTATGTGTGAAAAACAGTGTAGGTGTAGAGTGTGGGAAATAGGAGTGTGCACTCACTGTCAGACAGCAGTTTTTAAAGTGGATCACTAAGAAGTGCCTCGCTGCTGAAAGGTCAATGTGATGACAACAGCAAAGAATGGAGACAAAAGCAGCTGACAAATTAAACATGAGGCAATATTTGGATGTTCCCTTAAAGAGCAGCATTGAACACTTGCAATGCAGCGTTGTTTCTGCTCCTTCAATGCATTACAGCAAATGAATCCATATCATGTGTTTCTTGAAATTGAAGGCACAATCAAGAAACACCGCACACTCACAGCACATGGTGAATCCACGGCCACAAAGAAGTTGCTTCAGGTCTTACAGCCAAGCAGTTTATCGTTTTAACAACCTGAATTTACCAACTAGCCCATGAAAATACATCAGAAGGTAACCAACACACATGAACACAGGAGCACATGAAGGCACTTTACATCACTTTGAAATCGCTCGCCTCCAGCAGAGCTTGATCAAGCCTCTTTTAAGAAAGACGTATCACGGACCATTAGCAAGAGAAACTCGTGATCTGTTCATCAGGGTGCCACCAAAGATAAATACCATCAGGAGGAAGCCCAGAGGATGCTTACATAAACCAAACTGATCATTTTACAACCGATATTTACATTTTTGAAGAGCAGCGATATGATGTCCAATAATTCTTTAAATTTATCTCCCTAATCGAATGTGTCCTGAAGCGGTTCATGTTTCAAATTAAGAGGCCACTGAATCAATTCTTATTTCAGTTGAGTCAGCCCTCTTAAAACCAAATGACCCCAAGCAGACAGGTCCGAGAGGTCCTTCATTCCTGGAGCAGCAACAGAACTGTTTGGCAAATGACTACTTGATGATGAGACAGATCAACATGTGGTGCCTAAAATTGCTAAATACACAGCATGATGTTCAGGACTGCAACAGACGCCATGACAGATGGCAGTTTTCTTAGGACATGGCAAAATAATTCCAAATGCCTGTTAACAGGGGTTGTTTTTTCACAATTACAGAGCCCCAAAAAGACACATTATACTAAGAATCATAATATTTTAGAGTTGGAAGAGCTTTACTGAAGCATTTTCAGCTTTTTTGAGATAAAAATGACCTTGTTTCCATTATTTTTCAACTGAGCCTTAAGAATTATTTTGTAATACAGCATGGCATAGCTTTACTTATATTCTGAATGCAATTTTAATCCCTATATAACCTTTTAAGTGCAGGTTAAAAAAAAAAAAGGACTGGAGGCTGCATTTAAACAGTTAAGGTTCTTAATATTCGAGCATTTATCAGACAATAGTGGCATTGCGTAAACGACAGGACTATATTCTATCCTCCTCAGCGACACTTTAACACAATCTCGCTCTTATCTGGTGTATCTGGAGAGACAAGTGTTTGAAGATGATAAAAAAACACAAACATATAAAACATGGTCACATGTACTCGAACATCCTCATTGAGGCTGGACTTATCAAGTCATCAAATAGATAGAAACTGGGATAAAAAACACAGTTTTTTATCCCAGTTCTATCACACAGTTCTACCACACAGTAGGTCTGATAGATTCTGTTTTTTGAACTATTGTTGCATGTAAACCCCTCATTCAAGTTTTAACAGCTGCTGTTGACCTGTGCAGGCACAAATGCAGCCAAGACACTTAAAACAGCCAGTTTTCTGCAAGACCTGACACTCAGATTCTCAGGCAGCACCACAAACTTAACACACATAATTTGTTACTGGGTAAATGCAATTAAGAAACCAAATGTAACTCTTTTTCGTAGGAGTTCAACCCACAAATGCCAATTTGCAAAATGAAATATCACTTATTTTCTCTGAAAAACTATCAAATGTCTCACTTTCATTCTGCCTTGTTGTGTCTGTTTTGCTGTGAATAAAAACCCAGTTCATGGCTTTTGCAGCTCATCACATTCTGTTTTTTTTTCTCCCTTCCATGTTATCATCATAACCATCCTGGAAACGGGCCAGTACAATGAGGAGGTTTATGAGCTTCAGTCCAATAAAGAAATAAAAAGCAACTATCTGGCGATGATGCATGCTGATCATTTGCTTAGGCGTACACCCGCAGTGTCACAGTAGTTCACCACCAAAAGCACTTTATTTTCCGAACGGCGGAAGAGGCACATTGTGGGGAAATGATCTCATGAAATAATGATCTCCATGTTGTTGCATGTGCCACGTCCCTATTCCCTGACCATTTGTTAGGGCCCAAGGTTATTTTCAATAATAAATAAGGAAACAACCTTAAGCCAAGGCAAAATATCTTCTAACAGATAAAGCCTCGGAGCATCTATCAGAAGAGGGTGCAGCAGTGCATTTCATGAAACAGACCTTAAAATCAAATCCTGGAGTGGACGCCATGTTGCCTGGCCTGCTTTATTATCGGGGCATAATCTCTCATTTCCATTTCCAGGTCCTGTGGCTTCGACTCCATCCCAAATTCAGCCAGTCATGATGCAAAGTTGTCCTCTACACAGAGTTTTGAACACACTTATGCTTCTGAATCAATTATTTTCAGTCCCTTGGATGATTGCAAGGCTTTCTACAGTCAAGACAGTTTTACAAGCTTTTTTTCCCCCATATTCTTGAAGCGACCTTATCTGAATTTTTGTGCGTGTGCGCGACGCTAACATCAGCTTGCTTCTTTCACTCTGACAGGTGAAAATCTGAACGAAATCATACAGCAGGAGAAGATTATCATGTCTTGTGCTTCCACCAACGCACAGCACATCCTCCCAGCCCTCTCTCTCTAGCTTTCTTTCGCTCTCTGTCTCTCTTTTGCTGTCTCTGTCTCTCTCTGTCACTCTCTCTCTCTCTGTGTCTCTCTCTCGCTCTCCAGTAAAGTGTCACCCATAGCTTGCTCCGCTCTTACACTCTCCTTTCTTGATTTCTCCTCTGTAACACTCTTCATGCAGATTTCAGTTGACAAGCTTTAAACGCTGTCGGCAGAGAATGACATCACAGCTGCATTTCCAAACGCCTCCTAGGGGTGGGCGCTGGTGGGAGGGCCCATCTATAACAATGAATACAGCTTGGTGAAAGAGGCCAAACTTCATTAGACACAGTATCCGAGTAGAGCGCATTCCCATATTCCCTGCAGTGAGACATGAGTAGCTGTTCTGTCTCCTCACATGTGTCAAAGACATAATCCTATCTGGCACTTTCCACAGTGTTGATTGTATGCGCACATCCTGCATGTTTGCAGGCACGTTCGAGTCAACCGTAATCTCATTTTGCCGCAACAGTGCAGCCTCACCGCGCGAAGCAGGATGCGTCTGGACTCTCACACCAAAATAAATTCAGTACACTAAGCACAAATATGCAGCATCGAGTTTCTTTGAGACGATCTCTCCCTGGAAGTAGTATTTGAGCCAAGGCTTGCACAGGAGCATGTGCCGAAAGCATGTGCAGGGATTCGGTTCAGGAAGAAGTGGGAGGCTGACCGGTGCAGACACTGATACAGAAGTCATTGCATCACACAGTCATGAGTGGAAAGATTTAATTTCAGGAAAACAGTGAAAACTGAATTTTGAATATGAAAACATTTGAAGTGCAATTTTTTTTTTTTTGGCGCAGAGAAGCCTTGTTAATGTAAATGCTATTTTAGCAACAGGTAGGGTTTTTTTTGGCCACCTGCAGAAAGGTCTGTAATTCCAAGGGGGTTCAAAACATTTTTCGACAGAGATACAAGGAAGGCAGAGCACATAGGAGGTCGATTCATCTCAATATATATGTTTTTCCTAATGAAAAGCAGAATGTGGCCTTTTCTGGTTTCCTAACGACACAACTGTGATGACTCCACAACTCAGAGGAGGCATCAAAGTGGTTTTCATCTGGTTTTTCTTCTTTACATCAGTGGATGGCAAAAGAGTAAGGAGAAAACTCTCTGAAGGAGCTTGCAAGAGTCCTGAGAAATGGGACAGTAAATACAGATAGAGGACTCAGAACGCACGTGGCACAGATGAGTTAATTTTGCTCGACTCAAGTTGGATCTTGTTTTTCATTTCACAGGCAGAGTCCTTGTAATGAGACAGTTTTTGTCCCATATCACTCAGTCACAACAGCCTTTTCTTCACTGACCTGTTGGAGTCTGCGGGAACATCCTTCCTCTGTCTGGTGTGCTCCAATAAATATTAACTCACTCTTGCCTGTGGCATCATTCATTCATTCGTTCTTATTGTCATTTAGTGACTGAAGTTTAAGCCACACCTGCTGAGTTCATCCTTTTAAAACTGAGTTATTGTGACTCTACTGTTTCAGGCCGGCATGGTGACCGTTATTGTGATTGATGCGTTTTAAGCAATGGGTAGCAAGCAGCCTTACATAATGGATTTACAATAATGATTGACTATTATGGTCTTTCAGCTCTTGATTGAAAGCACCTATGAAATATTCACATAGTGCTGGTGTGAGAAAACACGATTTTCAAATAAACACCTCAGGTATGGATGGAGCCACAGTCAGGGAAGGGTAAAGATCACACAAACGAAACAGATTGAACCCAAACTATCTATTATTGATTCTTCTGCTTGACATCATCTCAGAGCGCCTCAACATTGCATGAGTGACAGCTTCTATCATCGGTTTGGGGTTTGTAAACTGTGCTCGCTGACGAATGCAATCCATGCTGACGATGGGCTCAGGTTAACAAAGCTGTTCCTTTAATTCGGTTTTGTGTTGACTGAAGAACACATCACTGAAGATTGTCACGTTGTCACACAACAAAGTTCAACAAAATCAAACAAGAAGAAGCAGTCGAGGCATCATTAGGTGAGAAATTCTCATTTCTTTAATGTGGTTTCAGAGCAGAAAAGCTTGAAATAAAAACATAAGATTTTGCCTTTTTGGGTGAAAAAATTTGGCCCCATTTTAGACCAAATTTTTTTGCGTCATTGGTGCATAGTGTTATGTGGCACAGTAAATCGGCTTTCAAAGTGGCATTTACGCATTTCCTGAACGTCTGTTCCAGCTCTGCCTGGCTGTCATGTCACCCTGAGGTCAGTCCTGTCTGTTTCCAAGCAAATGCGACAGAAAGGGCACTGTGTTGCTGGTTAACTCTATTACACTGTCACGGCTATCTGTGCTCTGAACAGTCAGGAGTGGCTCGAGGGTGAGTGTCTGAGAGTACGTGTGTGTGTGTGTGTGTGTGTGTGTGTGTGTGTGTGTGTGTGTGTGTGTGTGTGTGTGTGTGTGTGTGTGTGCGTGTGTGTGTGTGTGTGCATGTGTGTGTGTGTGTGCATGTGTGTGCATGTGTGTGTGTGTGTGTGTGTGTGTGTGTGTGTGTGTGTGTGTGTGCACGTGTGTGTGCGTGTGTGTGTGTCCGTGTGTGTCCGTGTGTGTGTGTTTAAGGAGAGCGGAATCAGTGCAAAATGACTTGCAGATTGCCCTGGGTCATATGTGCCGCACTGGTTAAGTGCACATCAATGATGCAGCAGCCGTACACCCACACAAACGCAGCCACATCAGACCTCTCAGTTTCATCTGCTGCACCCCTGTAGCGAAACAAAGGGCTCTTGCATTATTGATGGATGTGTCCTGTAAAGCACCGCACCTACTCAAGCTGCTGGGAACATTACACCTGGCAGTCAAACAACAACATTTTGTTACACAGAGTGCCTTAACCTGACTTACTGATACTAGTATGAGATGTGCTCACAAATATCAAAACAACCTTTTTTTTTTTTTTTATTGTGACACAATAATAAGTGATGGTTTTAGTTGACAAGTCTGCGACATCAAAAGGTATTTGCATAGGTCTCAGTGAAAGTGATACAAGCTATTGCATCTGCATCTTTAAATTCCAACACGCTGTGAAAAAACGTTTGAATCACTTGACAGGGAAATTCTCCTGTCTGAGTATGTGCCAGCCTGCAGCTTCCCCGGTCTTAAAACAACACCCGGTGGCTGTTGCTGCGAGGAAGAATGCAGTCATGTGATCTTGCCCCGTCAAACCAAGGCTAACCACTCGCAATGGGTTTGCGAGTGAAAAGACCTCGTGGCTCTTGTTGGCATCAGTTTGAGCACTTTATTCCTTCCAGTTGGGGAGTTATAAAACACAGACGTGAGTCATAAAATGCAGGTAGCCTAGATACTGCGGATCTTCAGGATATTTGCAGGCCAAGGGAGTTATTGCCTCACTGGATCGCACGCCCGGGAGGCAGCAGGCCGTGTAATGTGTGTGGTTGCTCCTGGCAACAGCACTGCTTGAGTGTGTGCACCAAAATGTATATTAAAAAGCATCAAATGTTTTAATAGGACAAGAGACAACATGCTTTAAACATCAGACGGTTTTTGTGTGGTCACAGAAACGACAGATCAGTGAAACCATGTCAGCACAAATTTACACCTCGGTGCTCCAATTTGAAGTAGCGGCACAGATCATTTTTAGTGAACACGAAAGCCTCAGACAAGAATAACACCAAATGTCAAAATGATACTGAAGTGTGCAATTAATGTGAGCAGGACAATGGTGAGTAGCACATCAACTCCCCCAGAGTGACAAAGTTTACTTAAACATGACTGTGGGGAGAGTGCGGCTCAGTTGGGGACCACTCTCAATTCAAAACTTGGCATTTCGACCACCCATTAACAGTGCTAATCTGGTCATCTGATCATCCACAATGATGAAAACATTCATTCTGTGGTTTGTTTTAAGAGCCCTGCGAGACCGGGCAGCCTGCAAGTGGTTGAAGCAGAAGGGTTAATGGGCCTGTTGGTGGAGGTATGCCCCCTGCTCAGTGGCCTTACCAGTTCGTTATGAAATTAATGTGAAATGTTTTGGCAGTACATTTTCTCTACAACCATATGAAAACACATTTTCCAAACTTCAAGTTAACTTTTGTTGTGATGCAGAATCATAAACACTGCAGTGACAAAATGCTGCCAAAGGTCATAAAAAGTTGGCTAGACTGCCAACAATAGAACTGGTGTTTGTTCCCTTCCCTGAAACTCAGTGCCCACAATA
Organism: Malacoctenus gilli; assembly: GCA_032164315.1. Lineage (NCBI taxonomy): Eukaryota > Metazoa > Chordata > Actinopteri > Blenniiformes > Labrisomidae > Malacoctenus > Malacoctenus gilli. Next base: position 13,070,750 of record JASSRZ010000074.1, on the reverse strand, counting down.
ATGAGTCGCCTTGCTCTGAGTATTTTATGCTGGTACAGCTTCTGTGCCATGCACCGAGGGCTCTATTTAAAGAGACTGGGTTGATGCTCTTGAATGACACACTGACATATCTCCAGTTACAGAGGCCAGGCTGTGGTGCTGGAGCACCGAGAGCCTCTAAATGCCCTGCAGGCAGGCAGCTATGTAAATGGAGTTTTGCACTGAGCAAGCAGCGGCTGATGGCACAAAGCTGGTGCTAGATGCCAATGAAGAGGCCAACGGGAGACCTCATTTAACAAGTGAACAGAAGAGAGGATATTTGTCAAGCATGTCAAATTATTTTTGAGTTAAAAGAACGCTGCTGCATAAACTTCTTTCTCTAATCTATTGTTTATTTGCCCCGATACTCCGGACCCTTCAGTCATAAAAAATAGGTGATTGTGGGAAGCTTTTTTGCCTCGTAGACAACTTGAAACAAATAAATTCAACAAATAAAAGGCAGTTTTTGCATTGTGCACATCATATTTGGAAGAAACCCTTAACTTTTCAAGTCCCACTGTATTTTTCAGTCACAATTCATTCAGACAGCCGCTCATACCATCTTTAGATCCTGTGTCGGCATCTTGCTTATTGCCACAACTTCTACTTTTCTGTCTGAGGGCAAAATGAACTAATCATCATCAGCTCGTATGGTCTCTGAACTCTGTCCTGCCAAGAAATGTAAAATATTACATACATATATTGGAAACTCCTAAAACTCTCCCAAGGATAAGTGTCACGGCCTGTTATCACGTCTCGTCTTGTGTTTCACTGAGATTTTCATCAGAATAAAATACTGACTTTAATTAGGAGGCAATATTAAATGGACAGAATAATAGCACATTAAGTCATTCTTGTGAGGTTTGGGACAGTGACTCACGAAGTGGAATATTTCAGTTACTTTTAATAAAGGTGACACCCAGTGACTCAACTGGAACACTGACAGTATATGAATTGAATTAACCACCCGCTGCTGCGATTCAGGCAGGAGCCGAGTTTAACATTTAGACAATTTTCTTTGGCTGGATACAGACTTATACTGTAAATGCTACTGTAAAAAATCACAATATCCAAATCAATTGAACAAACACACAAATGGTTCACTTTTTGGTATTTTTCAGGACACCAGTTTTTTTCTAATGTGCTGTGACATCAAGCCCCTTTACGTAAAACAGTGATTTAGCATGTTAAAACTTTCTGTATGAGCCTGGGGGACTTGTAGTCTTGCTAAACGCTAAACAACAAGAGATGCTGAATTAATTGGTTTGTGTGCCCGAGACAGCAGAAGGACCATCAAAGTAAAAGCTTTTGTAAACAGAACAGCAGTAGGAGCTGCAGCCACTCAGTCAGCGGACCAGCGCATCAAGCTTAAACATTCTTCTCCTATTTCTTTGAAGGCATCAGATGTTATGGCAAGAGTTGCTTCAAGCCCGTGACGGCTGTCAATCAAACTGCGGGTGTTTGAGGTGAGCAAACTCTTTTATAGTTTGTGGGGTAAATAAGGCAGCTTTGCTCGGGGCCAGCAGTGTTGTTTGTACTTGATTAGGTGCCGTTTCTGTTAGCAGGTGTTTTTTGGAGAGGGCGATGGCTCATCATAGACTTGTGTAAAAAAAAAAAAAGTTGTTAAAACACCAGGATTGGGAATGTTTATTGGCCTGATCAAGCGATAAAAGGCAGAGTAGGGGGCGGGGGTGCTTGGGAGTGATAGGTGAGCCCCACTCGCTCCCCTGGGAGGAGTGGAGCACACAGGAGCTGCTCCCTACGTACATGCTCCAATCACTTTAACATGTTTTTAAAGCAGGGGTGGGATCCTAAAGCAGGGGGCAATCCTGGTCCTGGAGGGCCACAGCCCAGCATGTTTTCAATGTGTCCAGCTTCAGTACACTTGATTGCAAAAAGCTGCTCGTCGTCAGGCTCTGCTGCAGAGCTGCATGATGACAACGAGATTCAGGTGTGTCTTAAAGCCTTAACAATAAATCACCCTTTCAAGGAGCTGGTTGAAAAAAAATCATTAATTTTTGCAGATTATTTGGGAATAAACAATGTTTTTTTCTAAATGACAAACGTCACTTTTATTTCTGTTTTCTCTCCAAGTAATTTTATGGTTTTGATGTTTGCGAGAAAAGGGGTTGCATATCACATCTGTCAAAAGAGCCCCACTGTGTTCATAAATGAAGCAGGTCTGCTCAGCGCCACTGTGTTGGTCCCCTCAGAAAGAAGACAGCAAGCTCCTCCTCAGTGACATGAGAAGCAACAGCTGGGTTCTGGTTACTTACGTCTGTGTCGGGGCCCTTATCAGCCCCTGGGCAGGAAAACGTGACAAATTCATGGCACCTCTTGTGGACGACAAAACAGCAAACTGCAGAGAGAAAAACGCAGCGAAAGGAGGAGGGGAGAGACAGAGAGAGAGAGAGAGAGAGAGACACACAGAGAGAGAGAGAGAGAGAAAGAGAGAGAGAGAGGGAGAGAAAGAGAGAGAGAGAGACAGAGAGAGAGAGAGAGAGAGAGAGAGAGAGAGAGAGAGAGAGAGAGAGGAATGAGGAGAGGGATTTCAAATGAGAGAAATAGACAGATGGGGAGGGGAGATAACAAAAAGGAGAGAGAGAATGGCATGGTTAGAATACAGTGCATTACTGTCGACTGATACATGGACAGACAGGAGAATAAGAGATCCGATCACACTGAGAGGGATTGAAAAAAAAAAGAATAAATGACTGATGTCTGGGCTCCTTATCATGTGTCCAGATGGCCAGTCAGCCCTGCATGCAGGATGACTGCTCTTAGCTACCTCCTCACTGACATGACGGGAGCTGCAACAGACAGCCGCACAGGCACGTTCGCACACACGCACACACACTAATAAGATGTAAAGCACACTCAAATGAAGACAAACCGGTTCACAGACTGACACGATCGTGTGACGTCTGCTCACACAGGAGACAGTCTCACACATCTGCCCACATGCTGGCGGAGCGCACAGTGTCGCTCTCGTGGTCTGAGTGCCAGGTCACCGAGTGCAAAGCCGTGCACAGCCAAGTAGGCATTCGACTCAATGTGGAGGACGGCGCCTGTTACTGGCAACAACTGAGACGAGACGGGGCAGGACAGGGACGCCGTGTGAGCCGGGCGGCAGCAGTAACAAAAGCCGTATGTACAGTCCAACCACTTCCAGACCAATGTGCCGAGACGAGTGTTATTTCGCCAATGTGGGAGGGCGCCTCACCATTTCTTTCGAGGACTTATCTCGCTCAAGGCCGCTGCTTGTGGTTTGAGATGAGAGCCTCATAATTGGTTGCTTTCAATATTATTTTTTCACCGAGTCCCTGAGCAGACTCTATGAGTGAGTTGTGTTGTGTCGGTGACGTGACGCTTTTCACAAGCCTTTGGGGTTTATGTAACTGGCTTTTTTGCAAGTAATGTAATGCACAAAGTAACGTTTTGATCAGCGAAGCCCCCCTGAAGGTCACCGTTGTCTTCTGCAGTCCTTTAAAACACCCACCCACCTTCCCACCTTTAAAACACCTTCTCCATCCTACCACAGAGTGAACTGCATTGATTTTTTTTAATTTATCATTGAAAACAATGACTCACAAATAAAAATTGATTTTGAAAGTACTTTTATGTCATCTCTAATTCATAGACATAAATTTCTGCAAAATTTTGAAAAGAGTTTCAAATCATGCACTTTTTAAGACAATTTTTTTTACTTATTATCTCTCTTGCCTTTGCTTACTTGGCCACAGCCACATTGCAGTGTACTAAAACAACGTGCATTGGGAATATTGACTCAATAAAGCAGGACTATATTGCCTGCCATGACATTTCCCAGCAGAGGTTTGCCAGTAATGTAGGTGCCAGACACCCATGTTGAAGAGGGTCGCAGACAGTTTTTTTGGTCAGCGCTGCTGTTATCGATTTTCAGTCAAGATACCACATGAAAATCACCTCTTAGAACATTACACGAACGCAGTGGGAGCAATAAACCCGCTGATGTCACAGCTTATTGCACTGTGTATCTTAAATGAAGGTGGCACCGAAAATCTGAACAATGGCTTTAGAAAACTTGGCATGAGCGGTAGAGCTCATTTCTGCTATCTTAAATGTGTGTTTTATCTTGGGAGGCTCTTAATCTCCAGCATCATGGCGATGCTTATAGATATTTAAGATTATTTCATAGTAACTGTTAAACACAGACTGACTCATTGCACAGAAATAATCCAATTATATTTAAAATAAATGTCTATACTGTAGAGGTGTGGCTGTCAAGTGTGTTTCCCCTGGAGACCCCCCCCAAAAAACTGCCTCTAAAAAAGGCTGTGGACCCTCTCTTAAATGTCTGAACACAGTGAAGCCAAACTTTGATGGACACACACAACATTTAAAGGCAGGTTCAAGTGAGATTAATGGAATGGACAGTTTTCCAATTGTTCTCCAGATCACAGAAGGTGTCTCATTAGGTTTTAATGTTTAAGTTTGAAAACATGAAAAAGAAACACTATAGTTCTTGGAACCTCGGGAGGGAACTATTGCTGTAGGACACTCAAATAAAAGGGTGAGAGGTCCCGGTACCACATCACAACTACATACATACCCAAGGAACGACAAACAATACATATTCTCATCATGCCAGCTTTGTGGCTTGTTGCCAACCAAATTAAGGTTTAACTTCTCTGGTCATTAGAAAATGGAACTGTTTGTGAGAAGTACTGAGTGTGTTTTACTGACTAAATTCCTCAGCTGTGAGCTGTTGGTGACAGCTTTGCAAGTCGCTTGACGGAAACAAGTTTCATGAGGTCGTCACCTTGAATTAACAAGCGCTCAATGTCCACGGTTAAACTGAGGGAATTTCCTTTTTCTTGCACTTGAGATTGAATGCATCAAACACCTCTTTCCGCTAGTTCACTCAATCTTACTGTCGAGAGGGGAAAAAAAGAGTCCACTTCGAGAAGTTTTCAAATAGTTTGGCAGTTTCTTCACAACACTTTCAAAAACCCATGAAAGAGGCCGAGAGTTATCGCTGCTGCCACAGATGCTGCAGAGAAGAAAGACCTCATTACAGTTACTAGCTGAAGAAAACTGCCAGTCACCATCATTTCCAATAAAAGCCTACACTCGTAGGATCTTTTCTGCAGACAGGACAAACTTGTTTTGTTGTTTTTCTCAGCAAGAGAAAAAAAAATACTGACAACTGCTTCAAGTTATGAAAGAGAAGTCCAACGTCAGACGACCTGGTAAAGACAAAAATGCAACCTGAATATAAGTCAGATGTTTTTGGAGTGAGCAGGCATGCAAAGGTGGAAGAAAAGCATGCATGTGCCAAACACATGAGAATTTCTCAACATACTTGTGAAAATGATTAGTGCTGAAAGACGGAAACAAACAAAGATTGATAAAAAAAAAAAAAAGCTCCTCTATTTTCAGAACCTTTCAGTTCAATTTCTCAAAGTGGGACAAACTGCTTTCTTTCCTGATGTCATGACAAGTAATAACTTATATTATTCAAAAAACAATTATATGCACTAATTTTGATGCATGCACTTGAAGCAAGAAACCTTTACACACAATTAACTCACTGATTGAGTGTATTCACCATTAAAAAAAAAGTGCTGTGTTGCAAGCATATCAGCATTCACGTGGACTCTTATAATGCCAAATCGATACGACCCCCACACGCAGACGTATCACAGCAGCACGGCTCCGACCGGTCCGCCCCCTCACGCCCCCTCGGAGCGATCAGCCCGTGCGGTCAATAAGAGACCGTGACCCATAACTCACAGTGCTGCCAACCCGCAAGCCAGACAGGCCACAAATCTCAGTGATTCACCACCTCCATAAGTCTCCCCTCAGTAAATACTTGATAGTCTGCAGCAGGTATCCGATTGTTTCTGAAGATGAAGTTAACAGCGTTTTATCTTTAAACACTCAGAAACATTAAAACCATGTTGCATCCTATTTTTTTTAATTTTAATCAGCCCAAGGTGAGTTTCCTCTCTGAGAGGATGACAGAGATTTTCACAAGATGTTGCTGTTTACATATTCATGAGAGAGAAGTTTATGCTGTGGTACTGCTGTTTGCGGGGCTGCAGTTGTTTTTATCGTCTGTACTTCACAGAAAATGCAAAACATTTGTGCCGAGTAGATTCCGTCTCACACAATGAAGGTCGGACAGGATTTTCTTTGGCTGAGCTCCGTTACTTCGGTGATTCTCGATGGGTTTCTGTGTGCTTGCTTCAATCTGAACATATGGAAGGGGGCTTGTTGCTGTTCTGACTGAGGAATCTGTTTCAATAGATTAATGAGGCCATGTTTAGATAAAAATCTGGTCGGTTGAAACAAATCAGCAAAACAGATTTTACACACAAACCATAATGAGTCATTCTGGTGTAAAACAATAAACCGATGCTTTCAACAACTTAATCAGTTACTCTGTGTTGTGACTCATGTGGGGGCATCAGAGGTCAGCTTGAAAAGTTAAAGAGGCATTATGTAAGTTTTTACTGAAAAATATCTTTACAATGGCCTTTTCATTTGATCCTTTATGACTGAAGCATCGTTTGATGAGCAGACTGACACCTCAGAAGTTCAGTACCAATACACAATAAGCCTGTAGCCTATTTTCTATCATGTACTTCCGGTCGGAAATTCCCGCGCTGTCTCTGCGGATGTGACGTCAAGCGCGTTCACGTTAAATGGGTCCAGTGTAGCAAACAGTCATACATTCAAGATGGATTTTGCGGATACTTGGAAGCGACCATCCACCTCAACTCAGACACAAATGGCGCCTCCACACAAGGTGAAGAAAGTAAAAAAACACCTTGAGTGCCATTAAAAAATCAAAAGCTTGAGAGTGACCGGGCAAAGACAAGTGTCCACATTGGTACGAATTTGAGTCTTGGACAGAGCTTAGAGCCACATTGGGAATAAAAAGGGACCCTGAAATGGCTTTCTTTCTACTGGAAAGGTAAGACAAGATAACACCAACCATTGAAATGGCCTTTTGTTCTTAATTCACAATTTCGGGTTGTATGTCTCTAAGCTCATTCTTTTAGGGTTAGCGAAAACTAGCAAGCCAGAGCATTTACGTTGCAAAGTGATCATGGATGCGTTCATAAAATGTCACGTTTAGTGACAATTTTCTTACCTCTGTGAGCATTGTTCTCATGAGTCGACGTCTTCTTCGTGGGGGATTATTTCTGTTCTATAGCGGTCTCGTACAGCGCGCGCTACGAGAACAGGGGAAGAGTGCTGCAGTTCTGTATTTTGACCACAGGTGGCAGTGTTATTAGAAAACTTCGTTTTGCCTCTTTAAAAAAGGAAAAAAATATAATGAAAATTTTTCTTTTAATTCTAGGTAATCAAACACCCACACTTTGCGGGGATTTCAGGCAAAAACGGCATTTTTGTTTTCTTGTGTGAATTCAGAAGGTCCTTTTGAGGGGGTAATACAAAAACGAATGGGGGGGGGTATTGGTCTTGTTCTAGGGAATCTTTAAACACACTTCTTAGATACTTTGTTTCAGGAGAAGCTCAATTGGGACCAAAGAAATCCAACTGGGCCAATATAGCAAATAGCTGCTGCTGTGACTAGATAAGAGAGATGCTGTACATTACTACAAAATTTATCAGCTGCACAGGTTATGCTACTAAATACCAATAATTGAAGCTTAAAGTGTTGTGGGTGCAGGTGAGCGTCAACTCAGACTGGAATGAGATTTTGAGGGATGTGAGGCAACACTTCCAACAACAGGCTGGCTGCCTCAGACGCAAACAAACGACTCAATTGCATCGTTTTAATCAGAATTATTGAGGTGACGGACGAATGTTTGTCTGGCCCTGACCTAGCAATATCCTCACTCTTCGGGCAGGATTAATTATGCAGCAAGTGAGAGTAGAATGACTAAATCAATACTTGTTGCCTTCCAGCACAAGACACCATGCACCCCCCACCCCCCTCCTAAATGATAACCTGACTCAGACCCACTCCTGCTACTGCAGTTTTGAAAATCAATCCCTTCCAAATCTTTTCCGGGCCACAAGTTCACTGGAGTAATTTCCTATTTTTTTCCCATGAAAGCGAACAGGAAATGAGCAGAGAGCCACTTTTCAAGGATGCAAAGTATGACTGAATTCCACAGTGTCCCTTTGAACAAAAACAAGGATAAAATGATCTGTAGCCTAACATCAATCCATAACAATGTCTTCACGGTCCATTGGTGGTCTTGACAGAAGCCTCTCTTTTTCTTTATTTTTCTTTTTTTCTTAACTGTTTCATCAAATCTTGTCATTTTCTCATCAAACTAAATGAGTGAATCCCTTTCATCACTTTCACCAAAAAGAAAACCCCACATTCAATCACAAAATCAAATGAAACCACATTGAGGTGTTGTGACTATGGGGTCTCTGCACTGGGCTGTTGGCAACAAATGCAAAAAAAATCATCATTTCCTATTTAAAAAAGAGCTGTAAAAAGGACCTGCAAATCAATAGGTTCCGTAGCAGCTATAGTGGGCTGACATTACCTACAGATGCACCTATACAAGCATATTTGGGGCCTACGTACGTCAGAATTTGACTTGTCCGACAAAAGTCCCTCCTCTTTTCACAAAACCCAGCCGGCTGAGAGAAGCATCCCATACCTAAATGTGGGGATAAATTTAGCTTGCCCTTTACAGTCCGCTGCGTCCCATCATCCAATATGCATCCAGTTATTGCTTGATTAGGCATGAGGTGAATTTAAAGTTGCAGTAAACGTCACCTGACCACTCATGTCATATTTAGCGGCTGTTTGCATTCAGATGGCCATTAATCACTGATAATTTATCACGTGAACCGGACAGATTGAAAAAACCACTCCGGGGTGTTAATAATTGAAGTCAGCCACACACAGCTGCAGATGCTGTGACTCAAAAGCCATTACAGAGAAATACCCTTTTTTTTAAACTGGTAAAGTGTTGAGCATTGTGTGACTGAGGCAGTTGCACCTATAGTGAGCATGTGAGCGTTGTGCAACCTGCTTCTCTTCTTTTGTTTACATTTCAGACTCAGCTGCTTAAAGGCAACATCCTGGTTTATCGCTTAAAGGTTGAGGATGGCCGGCCCTGATGGCCTTCCGTTTTTTTTTCTTCCTTGTCACACCGCCACGTCATTTGAAAGAAAAATTTGTGATCAATTTTTTTACAGGAGAGAAAAGACTTGCGCGGAAACAGAAGCAAACTGTCGATGAAGCACAGGGAAGCAGGGAACTGCAGGAGAACAGTGAGCGACAACAGACCGAGCATGACGACACCGCACTGCACTTTCCTTTGAAATTTGTAAATGTTAAGAGGCAAGAGTGTATATATCCTGACGAGGAAAAGGCAGTTACCAAGGAAACAAGCCCCAACGAGGTTATCTGAAGAAATTAAGGAATTAATCTTACGGGCAAAATCAAACATAACTGGTTTGAAGAGCACAGGCAGTGTTGAGATCACAAAAGAAAAATGAGGAGAGCAAATTCATACAAACAATAAAAAGAGAGGAAATAAATTAGAAAGCACATTCATTATTGTAAACATCCTATAAAAGAACTGGAATATATTCATTTAAAAAGGGGTGTTTCATTTTTGTAGGCACTCAATAATGCATCAGCTGAGAACAAATGAATTAACAAAGTAATGATTCCGTTGGTCTAAACATGAATCTTAAGTCTGATGCATTATTATATGAAATCCATCAAATGTTGTCTTTGTATTGAATTACTGAATCCATCAACAACATATGAGAAAATAGCAAATGGTTCTTAAAAGATAAAGATGAAACGAAGCTCTGTGTTGCTCTGCTTCCTGGATCGCAGCTTGTTGAGGGGTTGAAGGTGTTCGGTCTCGACAGAGCTGCTCTGACTCTTGCTGTGTGCTTTGGTTATGTTAAAAGAGAGTTGGACACCAAGACTTACAAGATCGAACCATCATGACTGTAGTACACAGGAGGTCCTGTACCCAGTGAGGGTCCCTGAAGTCTCAGGGTCTTATTCTTAGTGCCAAGAGGCAAGCAGCCCACATTCAAGGATGCCAAAGTGTGATATGACGAGGTTTCACAGACGATCTCACATAAAATCTCAGATTTGTTTTGGTTACAGGCTGATAATCCTTCAGTAGTTTGCAGAAAGAAACTGCATTAAAATTGATTCGCAGTGGACAAATCAGCAGTTTTCATTGTAAAAACTGAACATCTGCCTTTGAACATCGATGTCCACTGTCAGCTAAAAACTTAAGAAAACTGATTCAGTAAATGTGTGGGAAGCTTTTCTGCATTTTGAGGCGGGGTTTGAAACCTTGCCACGAGTGGGTCTCAGGTCTGCCTGAGGGGATTTTGCGTTACAGATTTGTTCCCCTCACTGATTCACCTTGCTGTATCCAATGATTTATTGTTGAGCTGAACAGAATTGAAGGTCACGGGCTTCCGAATACATATTTTTTCCTGAACATCCATTATTTGTACAATGAGACTCTGAACTCCGATCCCATCTCGCTGCTCTTAGTGCACTTGTGAGTTCGAATATTCAGCATGAAAATTGTGTTTCATCTGTTTGGGAAAAAAGAAAATCTCCCGACGACCATGAAGATCAAGAGGACTGAGAAAGTTCAGCAAACGTTCCATTCAAGGAACATGGATCACTGGTTGTGTAAGAAGCCTGGAAAGAAAATCTATATGTGTTTTCTCCGCTGGTAATTGGCTGAGGAGATTTGCACACCACACACATAATGGGCACTTGTCGGGGAGAGGTGAAGAGGCATGACTTGTTTCTAAAGGATGTGGATAACTGTTTGCATAAATAACACCACAGTGGAAAACCAGCAGGTGTAACAACAGCAATGAGCCGTAATGGTACACATTTTTACGGCGGACGGGACACGAGCAGAACAGCGGGGTCAGCTGTTGTAATGAAGTACTCCAGAATGAATGGGACACTCAACATTGATGCCACTTCCCATTTAAACTGAAACTGTGGCAAGAATATGGCGCTACAAGTCCGTTAACTTACTAAGAAGGTCTGAGCTGAGCATAACAATTGCGGCGTCTCAGTCGTGGATGCAAATTGGTAAAGAAATACCAAAACCAAACTTGGAAAGAAAAACAGCATTTGTGTGGTACTTTGCCATCAGTCTGTCATTGATTTCTGCTAGCTACCCAACAAACCATATAAACTCCTTTGATTTGGAATCAGTCTATTGTTGCCTGTTCCCACTATCAACTAACACTAACTGGAGAAGAGCCCCCTCTGAGTCTGGCCCTGAAGGAGGTCTGTTCATATTAAAAATTAGTTTTATCCTGTCCACCATTGTTTATTTAACAGTGTTTTTTTTAACTGGAATGGAACATTCTTTGTGATGGCTGTGTTGTTTCCTGTATGTGTATCAGGGTCAATTATGCACCATACACTTTCTATATTTTTGCGGTTTATATTTTATTTTATAATTCCTGCCGTTCCCACCTCTACCACTCCCCTTTTGTTACTGTATGCTGTGGGAGAGGTAAGCTGTACTGTAGCTGTACGAGTGTTGTACAGTTGATAACACATACTGGGATAATGAATTTATGTTGTGTGGTTTGTTTAGGGGCTAGTTTCATACTAAGCGGTGATGAAGTTTGTTTTCACCCTGTCCACATCAGTAACTGTCCCAAATAAACGGATATTGCCTCCAAAGTAATCCTGGTGTCACAACATGATCAAAAAAATAACACAATGCAGAAGTCCACTAGTTACATATGTAAACATGCAAAACGTACAAAAATAAAGTTGAATTGATGTAATTGAAGAACGAGTCAATTTGACATACATCCATCGTGTGTGTTGGGTTTCTATGCTAAGCTGTTTGCTGAGTTGCCATTTTTCTTGTTACATAAACAGTTTTAGGATAACATTGCCCATTTGCCAATAAACCCATTATAGAGTAGAACTGTTATTTTACATTATGTGATACAGGGAGAGGCTGCTCCTACAGTTTAAAAACCTCCTTCAAAAAGAAAACAATGAAAGAGTTTTTGTCCAGATTCAATTGACGACTTATCAACGATTAAAGTCGACAATATTTACTGAGAAAAATTTCTTCATGTTTGGACTGAAAGAAACCGATCGTGCTTCTAGGCAGCTATTGAATGACTTGTTGACGGAACGAAGCGATCTTCAGTCGCAGGCACACCGACGGTTTTAAATAGAGGAGTGTTCCGCCTGCTGATGGAACTGGCTTTGCATGCTTAAATGGCCTGTCGCTCGTTTGGTGTGACAGCATACGTGACTCTGACCATGTCTGTCTGTTGTCTCTGTGTCAAATACATACTTGGGATTCTCCTTCAAGACGTTGTTTTCTGTGGCAAGTCACGCAGAAACAAATGCCTGAACTGACCCCTTCAAGGGGAAAAAAGTCACACACAAACATTTTGTTTCAGATGGTTGAAAAATAAATAAGTCAATAATGTTTCACTAAAAAGCAATACTAACAGAGTTTCGTCACACGCAGAGCAACAAAAGAAGTTATTGTTATTTCGAATTCCTCTAACAAGCTTTTCCAACTCCCAGTAAACTTTGGCAAGAGTTCAGAAAGTCCACAACTTCACTGACCTCTTAAATAAAGACCCAACAAAAGAGCCAGAGGACTTATAGTGGTGCACAGACCAGTGATTTCTCCACCCACAGGAGAGGCTCACTGAAGGAATAAAACACATGTTCAGGGTCGCAGCCTTCACAGTTCTTCTTCACTGGACTTTCGTTTTCAAACCATCCAAATACTTTTTTATTCGCTTTTAATATACGGTCTTATAATTTATGCTGTTGCTCTGAAGCAGCTACCTTTGATCTTGCAAATAAATTGAGCTATAGTAAAGCCTCTGTAAAGAAATAATGTTTTCATTTGTTTGCTCTTGACCTAAAAAAAAGAAGAGCCTGAAGTTTGTAATGAGCAGAGAGCTGCTACAAAGTGTGAACACGCTAAAGGCAGGAGTCGAAAACAGGACTCAGTGAGTGTGAACGCTGTTCTCCCATGAGAACAGCTCTGGGGGCAGAGAGAGATTCGCTCTGTGAGGAGATGCGCGGCAGGACGAGGACACTCTCTTCTCTTCCCAAGCGGTTCGACACATCCAGTCGCGCACACGGGTGACATAAACTGACCTGGCTGCGTGCCAGCTCACAAACTGTGCATCTTCAACCACTGTAGTTCATGTAATTATGCACATTGTACAGTCAACTCAACCCTGTATAGTTGGATGGATGGATAGAAATAACCAAATGAAACAAACAAAAAAAAACCTTGAATGCTTTACAGGACACATTTAAAGGCACTGGCAGAATTTAGAGTGAACCCCTACACATGTATGCTGCCTCACTCTGGCAGTAGTTTCTGTCTGAGGTTTCCATCTCTTAGCTGAAATAAACTTTCCTTACTGGAAAAGTAGGAGACTATTTTTGACAACCACAATGTTCCTGCAGATAGTAACAGTAGTAGTTGTAGTTCGGGTCGGGTCACGTCAGGTAGTCAGGTTGCATAATGTCCCGCCATTGGTACATTTGCACTCGACTGCTATACCGACCGAATACTGTTTATATTTTATGCTCATTCTCTGCCCATTTCGACCTCTCACAATCCTCAACACTGAAGATCAAACAACCAAGTAGTTGTAGCCAATAAACAGCAAATAAACAAACCCAATAGTATTAGTCTGAACCTGAGGCCTAAAGTTGGCAAACTGTGAGGTGTTTATTTTAAAGAAAACCACATGAAGATACCTGATAAAAATCTGTAGCCTGCTTGAGAGTGCGCCTATTGATTTTGTTTTGAAAGCTCCTGCTTTTGCAGGTTTGTGCATGTAGGCGTGCTGCTGAGGTCTTCAGTGTGGGGTTTCAGGAAATCTGAGATTAAATTTATCTCTTGACCTCAAGAAACATCACGTTGCTTTAAAAAGAGAGCGACTGAGACAAAACTTGGAGTTTTTAATGTAACGAGAACTTCCGAGTTTCTGTAGATCCGGACACAACGCGATGAGCGATCTGACCTGAAAAATCAACAATACATCTTTTGCAACTCACACACTCGGCCAGGACCTGTTTGGTGAGTGTTTTGTTAACTCTGAACACTGCCTTATGAGAGAAGGAGAACACTTGTAGATTACTGAAAAAGCTGGCAGCCATTAAAGGGGAATGATGTGAGTTACAAAGGCAATGCAGGCAGTTCTTTGGAGAAGAGACGGGACAGATCTGCAGCCATTAAAGCTAATTTTTGTCCAACAATAAGACAATAAAGAGGATGAATAGGGGGAAAAAAACAATCATACCCCACTTCACTTTATTTCTTGCTGAATTTTTTCTGACTACAAATATATCCCACCCAGTCGAAGCTCATGATTGTTTTTTCCCCCCAATTACAAACTATTGCCTGAATATAATGTTAACAATAGGGCGGGTGGGAGAAGAGCCTACACATACATTAAACTTAGTATATTCCGAACGGCTTGGACTCACAAACAGCCTCTCGCCCTGGCACACGCTTGGATGTAATTGATAGGGGAGAGCCTTAATAGGATTTGGTGGAGGCAGAGCTAATCCAGAGCTCAGCTGGTAAACCGTCTGCAGGACAAGGAGAGCACACCCCAGGGAGGCACGAAGTGACACCTCGGGTTACGACCAAACAACGGCTTTATCAAGCAAACCCAATTCCTGCCGAAGCGGTGAGAGTTTAATTCAAAGAGAGGCTGGTTCGTTGTAAAGGAAGCCGAACAGCATTTATGTTTTCAAGAATAGCAAGCTTCTATACTGGCTAACTTAAAAGTCAAACCACTTGGAGGTCGAAATTCAGTTGGGTCGTTTTTGATGCTATGATGGTGACATTGCATTGTGATCAGGAGATACATATTTATCCTTATCAATAATTCACTCTGCCATGCACTGACATTTCAACCCTTCCATAATGGGTGACGCTTTAACAGAGAGACACAGAGGGACATCGCTGCATACAGACACATTTGTGCTGGCCAGTGAAAGCTGTTTTCAGGCCGGGCCAGGAAATGTCACCACACAATACATTCTTTGGACCGATCAATGATTGCTGTCCAAAGGCAAAAAAAATCAGAGGATCAATATGGTTTTTAATGGAGTTGGATTTTTGACCCATGTCATTTACAAGAGTATCGATTGTCATTTCTTATTATTGTGTTGTGAGGATTATGTTTATGTAGTGGGTCACGAAAGGCCTCATTGTAATCACTGCCTCACAATAAAGACAAGCAACCTTAATTTCTTATACAGATAGTACAAGTGCATTGAGTGTGAACATCTCTCAGATCATACACTTATATTCGAGACAAGATCCCAAACTAGATATCAATTATATTTGTTATTGACTTTGAAAGTAACTTTGGGAATACACAGAAGAAAGCTGCTGTGTCTGAGCATGAGAAAAAAAATAAGTTCCAGTTATCTGAAAAACCTAGAAAAGTTGCTAGATTTTAGTAAAGCGACTCTGGTTTATTGTCTTGCTTCAGTTTGTCCTGTTTCTGAAACACATCCCTCTCTGGTGTCGCATTCACTTTTCGTGCCAAGTTACTATTAACAGAATGCCGGGGTGAGAGAGAGATATAAGCAACAGGACCTCCTATCTATCTGCTCATCTAATTAGTCAGGTTCTGTCTGCTTTGTGCATTTAGAGCCCAGGACCTGTTTCAGTGGGAGTGGTGCAGGGAGAACAGGCCAACAACAGCCTACTTTTGGAGAAATGACAAGGTTTCTTAAGTGGACAGAGGTGAGAAAGATGATGAATCAGAGCCATAAAATAGGAAAATAAAAGTGACAAACAAATGTATTTATTGCTGCCTTAGACACATCTGTGGGTCTAAAATAGCAAGCCAAGGGCTAAACTTTGTAGTATATACTGGTATTGTTGAAGACTGCCGTGTCTTTAGGTTCAAATTGGAACTGCAAGCAGCGATTGTGAGCACACACAATAAGAATTCAGAGGAAGACAGTCTAACGGCACCTCATCTGCACTCACTGCTGCCCAATTACGTGCGACAGGAAGAGGGCCAAATTAGGGGGGAGCCGTTCTTTTAAAGCAGACTCACGAAAAAGGTTGGATGTGTTAATTGTGCTATTGTACAGAAGAAGAGCAGAATCTACAAGCTTCACCAAACAACTGTGCCAAAGCCTTTGGGGCTTAAGGTGAAAGACACCACGACTTTATTCTCCAAAAAATATACGGTAATTTGACTACCTCACACAGGAGGGATAATGTACATGTTTTCCTGAATTGACCAAGAGTGAAGTGCTGCTTCTCTGCACAGTTCTGCTTTTACAGCTCAGGATGTTTGCGTGGCAGGCCGAGACCCCTCTCTGGAGTCGGGTGCTGCCCGCAAGGAGCTGGAGACAAAAACAATCCACGAGGGTGGGGCGGGGTGGTCATACAGAACGTCATTGCCTGACGAGATGACTTGGAATCTAAAAAATCATCATAATGTACCTCAGTTTGAAAAAACAATGTAAAAGCTTTTGCTCTCGATTATACAGTCAAGTTGGATTTCATGTGCAGCTATTTCCCATTGTTGAAAATAAAATGCATGATTGCTGCGATGAGCAAGTACAAAACTTATCACCTGTTGCTACTTTTCCTTCTATCCTCCTAACGCCATGAATTAGAGAAAGAAAAGCTCAAAATGGGAAGTGAGCCGTGAGCAGCAAAGTGCTGTCACTTGTTTCAATCTTCCCAGGGAGCATTGCTGGTGCTTCATCCGCTGTAGGTCTTTTCCAGCTGAGTTACAGCTCCAGATGGAGCCAAATACATCGATCTCTGATAATGTCCCCTGCATTTCCTGATATTGCTCCAGGATATGAATTATACACGATGACAGCGAAGGCTAATAAATGGAAAACACCGGGACACCATTGCAGGAATAAACCGTTTTTTTATTGGCAATATTCAGGGATTTCATTACTTCCAACTCCCCCAGGATGCCCGAAAAACACTTCATTTCTCTCTACTGTGAGCCAAGACCAAAAGAAAAATTTTCACAGCCAGTAACAGCAGAATCTATAGGTTTAGAGAAAATGAAAACAAATTTAACAGTTCCACTGTTTAAAATAGGATGTAGATATAAAAGAAGCTTTATCGCTTTAAGAAATGTTCTCACACCAGTTACTCGCTCTGTAGGGGTAAGCTATGTGAAGCTAACAAGCTATGGCACGGGTGTGTGTGTGTGTGTGAGTGTGAGTGTGTGTGTGTGTGTGTGTGTGTGTGTGTGTGTGTGTGTGTGTGTGTGTGTG
>JASSRZ010000074.1:13021759-13039830 GCA_032164315.1 Malacoctenus gilli | reverse complement strand
TGTGTGTGTGTGTGTGTGTGTGTGTGTGTGTGTGTGTGTGTGTGTGTGTGTGTGTGTGTGTGTGTGTGTGTATGCGCATGTGTGTTTACATAAAGACTTGTCATCGACACAGAAACTAAACCAACCTGACAGAGTGGCTGCGAGGAGATGAGTGAATGTGTGGAAAGGTTTGGAACAAGTGCGGCTGTAGTGTTGGAAGTCTTCAACGCAAATGAGGACAAACAGGAAAAGCCTCGACGCTGCAGTCGAGCGTGTCAAGTGGTGTCCTGTTCAGTTGTACCTCTCAGGAGTGGATTCAATACCGAATAAATGAATCTGAATCCTCTTCTCTCCTTGTTGGAGCAGCAATCTTCTGCAGAAATGTTTGTAAATGAAACCTTCTGAGCTCATCCAGGAGTTATCCACTTTTAAGTGCTTGGAGCTTTGGTCAAACTGGGGCTGCAGCTGAAGACGGTGCCTCTGCCACTGGCTGAGCGGTGGAGGAAATATTTGACTAATATGATCTATGAGACTCATGCTTCGTAATGAGCTCAGAGGTGGACACTGCACCAAATAAGTGGAGATTTATCGGACACGGTGGATGATTTACACACTGAGAGAGAACTAAAGTACTGCAGAACACGTATTAGCCTGTTGCTGACAAACCTGATGTCTTCACTGGTTTTATTTTTTAAAACTGTAAATTTTTGGCCATCATCGCAGCAGCCTTTGCAATTTAGTTCAGTCATTTTTTATCAGTTCATCTTCATGCATCACTGCTGAATTAATTCATTCTCATTCCTTTCCTTTACTTCTAATTACATTTGAATTACAACATCAATGATTAATATGTAACACGCAACATAATATCGATAAGAATCTAAAAAGTGTGTTTATTGGTTTATTGGTTGGATCTATTCATTTTCTGCTGATATCTTATAGCGAGTCATGTCGCCGGTATCCGTCAGTGTTGGGACACTCCTTCACTTCCTGTTGCATGACGGACAGAAGGCTGCAAATAGCACATTTCTTAACTCCTCCCACTGGCAGAAATTCATGCAGTTGTTCAAAGGAGCATTCAGGAAACAAGTAAAACAGCTTTAATTGTCCAACAAACATTCAACTGTTCAACTGACAGAGAGAGAAAAAAAACCTGCCAAACCAACAAAACACTTCATTACCGCAGAAGAAAGAATCAGTTTCAAAAAGCACTTATGATACGAATAAAGCAATGTCCTTTGCCACTGGCTACAGTTTACACAGAGCATCTATTATCTCTAGCAAAAATTCTTTGGTTTGATGTACTGAACTGAATCGATGCCCATTCTTTAAATTTTCCAACCGATATTAAAATATCAGTACGTCTTTACTAAAGCCACCGTTTGTTGACCTGCATTCTCCAATGTAAACTACCTTTCAACTTGATAAACAATATGAAAACACACGAGAATTCAAAGTCTTTCTGTGAAAGCCCGAAGCTTAACTGCGGTGAGGAGGTCAATCCTTTGACCACAGTTAAGCTCGTGACACATCAGACAAAGCTCCAGGCTTTAATGAAAGGCCCCCTCAAAGGAGCGACAAGCACCATGCTGGAAAATATGAGAAAGGGGAGGGGGAAAGGAAGGAGGAAGAGGAAGAGGAGTAGAAAAAATGACCCACTGGAAGAAAGAAAGACAATGAGCCATTCTGTACAACGCTGCGGTGCAATTATTCTCATGATGAAAGGGAAACGTACATGATTCCTTCGGAGAGCCTCAGGTTGGCATGAACACGTGATGACCAGTGTTGATGCTGATTAAATTTCAGCAATTTTATCATATAAACGAGCTCCGTCTTTATTTACACGACAAGCTTACAAGATCTGTCTTACCAGTCTTACAGGTTCATTTCTTTTTTGTGTAAGTACCACATGTCATTCTTACTTCGTAATTTAAATTCCTTCATTATTTTAGATGCTCTGAATTACGCCAATTGTAAAATTACATAAGAGAACTTGAACTCCCCTTGCGTGTAAACTTGTAATATTCCATTTTCTTATCACAAAGGTCACTAACAGTTGGATAGCCGTATTCAGTTATTAACTGGCATGTTATCTTTTACTTTTGTAATTCCAGGAAGAGATCATCATCAGAAGAAGTTCATGGCTAATTTTTAACCAACTGGTGGTCCCAGGCTAATGAATGAATGTGATGTTCTTGTTTTGGGGACCGAGTTGTCAGCCGTGTTTGCCAAAAGTCAAAAGTAGCAGCTGTACTACGACAAGAAGTAAAGCATTCAAATATAAATTTGACAGGCAACTGACGCATGAAAATTTAATAACAGATGCATGGATATAGTTTTGCCTTCAGTGTGGTGCAGAAATGTGTGTTTTCTCACACTTCTGTTCAATATTGCATCAATACAGCAAAGCCCCAGTTTCATACGACACACAGTGACCACCTCACGTGACCTGTTGCTGTTTCCTCGAGATAGCACCGACCTGAAGCGCTGAAGGGAAAGAAGCCAAGTGTGGATGATTTCCAAATACTACGACAGAATGTTTTGTTTGGCTCACACTGATGCCGACCCGCAAAACTAGACGGGAGGCGGAAAATGAATTCCAGCTTTCCTTCATGCATGTGAAAAGCAACATTCCTCCTTCGCTGGAGAGGAGCGAAAAATAAGTTTCAACTGAACAGCATACATACATACCTATATGAATACATACATACGCACGCACGCGCGCACACACAAACACACATATTCATGCATGCATACAAAAACAAAACAGGACAACAACAAAACAAAAGAGAGTAAAAGTAACTTCCAGTAATTTAGGCAGAAGTAAAAGTAATTTAGGAGTGAAAGGCACTTCAGTTCCGTTACATTACAGACGGACACATTACCACAGTGCCCCAGTTTTGTAACCTCTTTCACCGCACAACCTCCAGATGTGCCTTTCTTTCCTCACCAATAAGAATTCTGTTGAGGTCACCACAATGTTGTACTCCATCAGCGGTAATCCTCAGTAGTGGGGATTAAACACAGGGATTAAAGAGTCATACAGACAGTAAACAACAGAGATGACAAGAAGCTGTGTGCTTAGCAAAAAGACACACAGAGGCTGTCCACTTTGTGATGGACACACACACACACACACACACACACACACACACACACACACACGCACACACACGCACACACACGTAAGTCTACATTGATTATAAAAAACAGGCCCACCTTAAAAAATAACATTTTATTCATCTTCTAAAGTGTAATAAAGGTGGCTTCCCATGTGTTCTCAGACAGCTTGTTCCTTTCAAGCACCTTGCACTGACTCGATGCTTATACATTACTTTACTTAAAAATAATTTAATCTGAAACATGTATTCACTTCAAGACTGACTAAATTTCTTCCTGGAAACCTGATTTTTGTGGATATCTGGACACACGAACACGCAGAAGTTTGGCGTTTTCTAACCACACATATGACGGTGACAGTTCAGCTAGTCAAATAAACAGCTTCAACACCGTTTTGCCCTCACATCGTTGATCCCCTGTGACTCATTCCTAAAGGCCAAACACCAAAGGCTGACTCAGTGTAGACGACGAGAAGCGCTCTCACATTTTGAGTCCAGTTGGTTCTCAGTAAATCCACAAACACAAGCAAAATGCTTTGCTATTCAGGGTCACCCATGACATGCAAGGAAAACATGAATGCCAACTCAGTGATATAAAGATCAAAGTGCTCCTCAGAGAAACAGGTACATTTTCATGTTTCCTTCAATTCAGACAGCATACAAAGTGTCACGACCTCACAATACTACAGAGACTAACTCAGAGGTACGGTTCTGAAAGACAAGGTTCACTCCGGTCAAGTCATCGTTTGCCTCGCATACACGCTTGTTACAAGAATGCTGCTCGAAAGCATGAACACACCGGATCAGATGACGAGAGGACGATGCATCGCAAAGCACTTTCTGTAAACGAACACTCACTTGCGTTTTCTGTCAGAACTCAGCGCCGACACCCGACACCAGTAGATACCATAACAGAGAGACATCATCAGTCTAGACTTGTGTGTGCTGAGCCGGCACCTTTTAGACCATCAGTGGGCTCCCCTCAAACCAATTCCCTCAGGTGTACCGAGGCAGCTCCTTTCAGATGGTTCTGAATTCACTGCCAATCAAAACAAGCCTCATCTTTGTTTGTTTTGAAGAGTGAATTGACAGCGGCATGATTCCAAGTCTCCTGTTCCATTTGAGTGGATACTAGTGTTACGAGACGCTGAAAAATTTCCCTCCAGCCATCGGCGGTACAACAAACCGCAGACACCTTCAGCGTGCAGCCTCCAAATGAATAAACAGGTGGAGAGGAAATACTGTGGGCCGATTCTTTGTTTTCCAGATAGCTGCAAATGCAGGTACACCTCTTACCTTGAATATTAAAGGATATAAATTCGAATGCAAGTCAGGTAAAGATGAAACAACTGATGACCAAAAGCCAATGCGTTCATCCATTTGCTGACCTCAAGTTGAGTTCAAACAAACGTTCAACTAATGAGAATGTTGCAATATTTTCTCAAGCATTGGGCGTGATCGGCCAGGGTCAAAAGTTCAGAGCGAGGCTTCAGAGGGCGTGTTGAGGACGGTGTTTGAAGTCACTCTGGTAAAAAAAAAAAAAATGTAGCTGTTGCAGCAGTTCTGTGTTAAAGGTAAGAGAGGATATAAGTAGTATGACAGTTAGAAAGGGTTGGCATGTTCTCGCTTTCTGAGTTTTGTAAAATTCTGACTGGTTATATATTTTTTACAAATAATATTTAGGTGTAATTTGCATATTTATAAACCTTTTCATCTGTTCAGCGGTTCTCACCATCATTTCTATTTTTAAGATCACAGCATCTTGTAGTATTTTGCCACTTTCTGTTTTCTTCCTTCATTACCAGCCAAAAAAACCCCACTCCAACCAGTTGATTGTGTATTTTTGAATACCAAGTATTGCAGTTGCAATTAGTGAAGTTCATTTAAATACCAGCACAAGATGAAGCGATTTTTTTCCCCATTTAATTTAGTCAAAATAAACCCTTTTCACCACTTTCATTGTAGCATTAAAAATAAGCTGCATGTTGATACGGTTCCAAAAAACAGGTCTTTTTGTGTGTCAACACACAGTAAATATCTTTTGACAGAGAGGGGAAAAAAGAAACATTATTTTTTTATGTTTATGGTATTACTCCGGCTTACGGGCACTTAAGTCTCCTCTTGTCTTTTTGCAAATGGATTATAAAACACTTTGCTGTCCAAGGCAGGATTTCCTGTGATCTGTCGGTAGAACAAAGGGAACTTTTTATGAATAAAAAAACAGCATCGTAAAATGCTCTTACATGGAGAGTGATAGAATTAACTATTAATAGGAAACTGAACGTACTTTGAACTTTCTGTTTGATTTGTGGTAGGAAAAAACAAAACAGAAAAAACAGTTAAATTATTAGAATTTGTGCATCAGAAAGTTTTATTGCATTGCTTCCTTCAGTCATTAGTACATACGACTGGTAAACACTTTATTGATACAGAGAGAAATTCAAGATCGTCAGTGGTATTTATGAACTGTGGCACTTTCCTGCATTTCCCTAGTATCAACCATAAATTTACAGATCATTAACTTGTGTTATTCATTTATTGTCTCCTCATAAAAGATCTGCTCCCTTCCGCCTCATCGCTTGAATACCACACGAATGCCACTGAATTCAAAAATCAGTCACAGAGATCAAAGAGGCTTCTGAGAACTGATTATTCCTGCCTGTTCCAACTTTGAGGAGGGTCAGTATTGACCACCAAGACCACCTCGAGCCAATCCTCAGGCTGAATCTTCTTTAGGTGTTCGATCAATGACGGTGGGTCACGCTCAACCAGCAACAGAGTGTGACTGAAAATAACCATCGCATACATCATTCCACTGATCTGTCCAATACATTCTCAATCAATCAAAGGTTTGTTTTGTCTAAAAAGCATCAGTGTTGGGCAGATGGAGGGAAAAGCAAAAAGTTTCAACAATGTTTTTGTCTCGATTTTAAAATTTGGGATTTAACACGACCAAATTAAATTCAAGGGATTTATTATCCATTACTGTCCTGGCTCTGACATGACAAGAATCCTGCATGGTTCCTAAAACAATTGATATTAATTCAGCTGCTATGCTCGTCCTACTGGTAATTTCAACAAGCACGGTCATGAAAAATCTGCCACAGTGTTTCATTAGTAATAAAACAAGCATATTTTATAAAATACAGAAGTATAAGTAGTGTGGTTTAATTAAGGCCTTACTTTGTGTGGCTTTATCAAACATGTTAAAGATAAATAAATCAAAAATAAATTGCTAACATGCTTCTCCAAGATGAATTTAGTAATACAAGAAATTGTTGTTCTAACTGGCTAAGGCCAATAATGACATTGTTATTACAACATGACCTCATCTGTGGCAATAAACGATCACATTTTACACACAGTGTGTGCAAATTGCCATCATGGGAAATTTACACAGTGTAATAATAAAATACTGTTCTGTTGTCTTTGTTCTGCAAAACTGCTTATAGTGATTTTATATATCCTTTCTTGCTGGTTCAGGCATAGGAGACTGAACAGATTGAGTGTCATCAATCTAATCTGCATAAAGGAAGTTTGTTCCCCCACTTTTAGCCAGTGTCAAAAACATGAAGTCCGTCACTGTTATTACTCAGTTATGACATTGTTCTGTTGTGATCAGCAGCTTTTTATCAAGCTTTCTGTGAAACTTGATGATGACAAAACAGTTACCAGGCCAATCCTCCCCCGGGGTCAAGAAGCAACAGTACTATTTTTAGAAAAGAACTGCAGTAGCCAGACTAAAATCTGACTCGATATTCAATATACTGGATTTCTGGAATAATTTCTCGCCTCGCGTGGGAAAATAGTGGCAAGACAGCCTGGTGCTGTTCATGCTCACAGGCTAATTCAGCTCATTAGACGTTACCAATAACGCATGAAAAATATCCGAACAGCATCATCCAAATGGTCCCGTTTAATTGGACTGAAGCGCATAGACTTATTGCACATGTGGGATGCTTGCAGGGAAGGTTTCTCACAGGAAGCCAGAGATCAATATTTCTACCATGTTTCCATGAAGCAAATCTTCCCGACTGTCAGAAAGATGTTGCCAGGCCCGCTCGCGCTTCACATTTCTTCGCTCTGGAAACTCAAAGGCAATGTCATTTAATGCTGCGATTGTGTGATCATCCGCCAACCTGCAGCCAAACCGAGTAATGATACAACAGATTCTGGTGCCGACTTGTAAAAGAGAGTTCAGGCTGTGAAACTGCAAGTGAGAAAAAACTCATGCAAAAAGCTCATCATGCTGCACCAGAGGATGGAATTTAATAACCAAACTGATTTTCCACTGGTATTAAAATGTCTCTGATGCGTGTCAGGCTATATAAACTACCCTGATTGTGTCGGTGGTTTCTGCAGCCACAGAGTCTCAATTTTCTGTTCAAATCTCAAAATATGTTCCGAACGATTAAACACTCAATCACACTGGGAACTTGTAAATGCTGCCAACAATATTCACATTGATCCTCAGCTGGACAACTGGGAAAACGGATCGATCGCAGCGATTCTGGTAATCTGTTTGGCTGCTTTTGTTTAGCCCGTGACATTCATCTGTTGTTATTTAGTTGAAACTGGAGTCCATGCTGCAGTGAGCAAATACCAGCTGACAATCGTGTCAGGACACACTTGTGTCCTTAAAGAGGGAGGCTGATTTTGTGCAACACACCACAGAGATCTGAGTAAAAACCCACCAGATTGCATGGGGCTTAGCAGAGGCTCAGGCAAATTAAACTTTGAAACATCCGAAAAGACAAATGTATGACTGTTTTGTTCTGAGACACAGATTTGGTTTTCAATTTCAAAGCAGACCGTTTGGATCATGAAACACCTTCTGCAGACATGAGCATCGGTGCTTTGGATCAAATGAAGGACTGTGGGCACACAGCCTGCTCATGTTACGGATACTGGCAACGCAAATATGACGCAGAAAAGAGTGAACACGGGAACAAAAAACAGCACCAAAAATAACCTCTCAGGTCCAGCCAACACACAAAAAGCCTCGCAAATGTGGATTTTCTTGCATTAGTCCAACACAAGCCTTCTTTTTCTTTCCTTCTTATAGAGACACAAGTAAAGAGGGAGTTACAAAATTACAGGGTGCAAATAATCATTGCAAACAATGACACAAATGAGGTACTAAGTCAAAAAAACAAAGAGGATGAAACCCTTGATGTCGTTTTTATCAATAAGTTGTGGTAAAAGAAGTAGTTGGCAGAAATAACGATCTCCTTCCCCAGCTCTGAATCAGCCCCAAACCAATCGGAGGGGTCGAGCACCCACCAACCAAATCATTCAACACAATTCTGCAGGCCACAATGGGGAAAAAGTATCAGACTTGAGATCTCGATGACCGACGGAGAGCATTAAGACTGCACACAAAGAGCCACTTTGACGACAAGTGTTTCTTTCTGCCGTCTGCACAATGTTGCTTAATTTTGTTCGCTCCAAAAAAAAAAACAGTTTCTGCATTCTTGACATTTTCACTGCTGAAAAATATCTCAATTGTAGGCAAAGAGATCTTTGTGTAAGCGGGGCAGAAATGGCCCATCGCATCAGTCTGCCAGCCCACATAATCATCCGAAAGTGAGAGAACCACATCTGGAACTGCAAGTCTGCCCTTTCCATTTGCCTTTTGTTCCTCATCTGAACCCTTCTCAAACTCTTCCATTAGATAATGCCATTATCACAACAAAACTCATGGCAATTAAATGCAGATTATGCTGTAATTCAGGGCCTGGTGCATTAGTCTGTGCTCCATCATGGAGCTATCTAATACACCTCTAATGCATTCAGGCAGTAATATCCCTCGCTAATCCTTGGTAATGTTCAGTGAAGCACCTCCCCACGGATTAACCAAACCCTCTCAGTTTTAAAAGCATTCTGATCCGTAACCAAAGTGCCGAGCACCTCTGCAAGGTACACCCTTATTCACTTTGAACCCACAGCTCTGCCCAAAAAATGAAAAACACTGTCAAAGTGAGCATTTTACCCGCTGTGATGATCTCCAACAGAGGTCGGCCCGAGTTGAAATGGTGAATTGTCTTTGAATGCTGCACAAGTTCATCTTTTATACAAAACTGCACACTGATTGAAAAAGTTACGATGACGTGATAAATTGAGCATATGGATCACAGCACATTCTGCCAATGATGATGGGTCGATCGATATTTTGAAGCTATGACTTAACCCTGTATATTTTCAGTCATTTTGAAAGAAAATTTATAACTTTTTGAGAAAAATGTGAGATTTAATCTTTAATGTAATTTCCAGTATAACGTTTCCAAAAACTGGTGGGGTGGGAGTTTGTTGGCTCCTACTCAAAAACAACTGTTAATGTTCCTCACTTGATTAGAGGCTCCAAAGCAACCTGCAGCTGATTTCTGAATGCAAATTGAACGATCTTTAATTGTCGCTGCTATTTCATAAACATAAATACAGTCTTCGTGTGCTGAGTGTTTCTGAACTGGCTGAAAGGTTCAAAGGTTTGTTTGATGTTTTGTCGCTGAGTCCGCCTGGAACTGGTGCCGTCCCGCGTCAGTGTGAACAGGTGTCCTGCTTCAAAACCAAATGTTTTTCTTTAACAAGAGCAACCATTTTAATTGAAGTTGAATGAAGAACAGAGGATAAAATTGATTGAAACTTTTCTGATTATTTATTTTTGCTTTAAACATCAGATGAAAGCCTCATTCAATTATGTTTTTGCGCTTTTGAGAACACTTGAGCAATAAAATCTTAAGATTTACAACCCTGATCAACTCCAGTGTTGCTGCTAAACATACTCATGATCTGAATGATTCAGCCAAATATTCCTGCAGAGTTAAAAATAAGAACCACAGTAAATAGTTTTATTGGCTTTTCATGGCTGGCTGGATTCTGATTATGAAAATTGGCTTCATATTTTCTGCAGATTTCCATTGCTGCATTTTGTTTTCGTCTTGCAGGCACCACTTATGAGAGAATAACTACCTTTTCATACTTCACTGGATGTTAAACCAGATGGTTCCCAAAAGAAATTAAGGCACAGCTGTTTTACACTGTTGCATGTTTTTGGGGTGTTTCTTTGATTCTGAAAAAACAACAGCAGCAAAGCAAAAGTCAGTCAGCGATTCACCGTCGCCTGCACAAAGAATGGCGACTGCTCATGTGACCTCTGACTCAAAAAACTCTGTGCAAAAGGTGTGTAAAGAGAGTAACGAATATACTAATGAGGAAGAGCTTGACAAAGAGAAACAGCATGGATTCCACATGGTTAGGTTGACGCAGTAGAACAAATGGTTCTTCGTCTGCGATGTCAAAACAAAACAGGAGCGACAGAAAGTAAGAAAGACAGAAAAAGTTTCACGCAAATATTTTTTTCTCTGTGCTAAAAATATGCTACTAATAGGATTTCGATCTGTCGCTGTGTCGTGTGAACTCACTTGAAAAGCACCGTGTCTGCTCTAAAGCAAGACAAAAAGTGTCTGAAGTGGTTTGAGTCCAGATGGGAAGTCTATCAGTCTGCTGACCGGGCTGAAACTCAATGGGGCTTTTTTTTGTGCAGAATTTCCATTTCACTGCATCCAAGACATGTTCGTGGTAGACAGACACCGATTGACTTTGTTATTCCACTTTCAGAATGATTAATGTGAGAATCAGAGCGATCGCCTCTCCAAAATGTAAACACATACATTCAACTGTCTTTTAATTTACTGTCATCCAAGCCGACTTCCAAATGTTTAACTGACCTTAGAACTTTCTGGTAGTTTCTATATTTTTCACCCATGCCCACATCCGTCAACTTAGCCATGTGTTTTGGCGTGATGTCAAACTTACCTAACAACTTGTAACTTTCACTAAATCTCTGAGTATTTAATCATCCTTTTATTTAACTCACTTTGTCCCGATCAGTGTTTCAGAGGCTGGAGCTGGACTTATGTTACACCAAGCAAAAAAAGGAACCAAAACAATCACTTACACATGTAAACGCACACTTGTGGGTAATTTATGGAAACTGAACAGTCTAACAATGACTCAAGATTGCCTGGTTAACAGAACACATGTGTGCACAGGAAAAACATGAGAACGTCTCACAATAAGACCCTGGGCCAACTCACTGTGACAGCATTAATCACCTTACTAATGGGCTGGTCTATGTTCACCAAGTGCATGAGTTCAAAGGTGAAAGTGAAGTAATCCATCGAATTTGTCACTTCTTCCGAGTGGGTGAAGTTTATCCCAGCTGACAGGGGGCACGAGCTCCACGAGTCACCAGTACCAGCTCACATTTAAGGGCAATTTTAGTCACTGATGCACCCTGATATGTCTGACTTTGAACTGCCAGAGGACACAAACGTACTTGGAATAAAATAGAGCGAGAACATCCGAAACTCCCCAGACAAAGAGCCTGGACTCAAACAGGGGACCTCTTGCTGTGAGGTTACTGTGTAAACCACTGTGACACTATATTGCCAGTATGACCCATGATCCGTACGGATTAAATTCATAAGCTAAGTATTGAAGGAGAGTCACTGAGAAAAGCAATTCCAGCTTAACGCTCACGCTCTGCGGATGGAATGAGGCCGTCCACTGGCCACTTTCAGAAAGCAGATGTTGACATCCAGGCGTAAATGACTCCTAACCTAAACCCGATGCGCATGAAGTCCTGCATGTCACTCAGATATTTACCCGCATTTGTTTCTGTAAACTAGAGCAAACTAATACAGCAGAATGGCCAACATATGGTGCATCTGGTCACAACGGCTTAGCGACTCGCATGCGGCGGTAACTACTGATGTTGACTGAGTCTGTAGTGCCCAATAAAAAATTATCAGCATCGGGATTACTCAGTACTCTGTAATCTGTGAGGAACCTCAGCACAATTGATTGGACTAATCTGGTGAGTCCTCCACGCTATAACGTAACAGACGAAGGTTGATACAGATTTACAAGGAAAAAGCAAAAGCAACGAGTCCTGATATCACAATAAAGTTTGTTTCTAGAAATGGTTTCAACCAGGATGTTCCAGAAGAAGCTGAAGAATAAATTATTGCTAATTTGGTTTGCATATTGACATCACTGACAGGAGAAACTTTGAGGTTTGCAAACTGAACAATGCATCACAACTTCATGTCCTTTGAAGAGCAGATAGATGGAAAGGAAAGATTTCATGCAATGAGTTATGTAACTACCTTAATCTTGACAGGAGGAAATGTGGCAGGATGTCTTCACATGTATACATTCATAGAGATGAACAGTTAAGACCAAATCTACTCAAACTGCAGTTATGGATCAAGGATATATGGAAGACCTGAACATAAATCAATAAATCCTGAGAGTGCCTGATGAACTCATGATGACCCAGAAGATCACAAGCCTTCAGAGCAAAGCCGCACACTGACCCCGGGGGCTTCAATTTAACTGGAGAGGCCAATATGAGGTCTGTGGTAAATGGCAAAGGAGAGAAGCTTAGGGACACTGCAGTCCGCACACTTTGCATGCAGACAGATGTGGGATTTGTGAATTTCTGACGTTACAGCATCGATTGAGAAGTGTTGGGAAGGATTGTTCCCTGCTGCTCACATCCAGTCCAAAAGTTAATCCCAGGCAGCGGGCACACTTCCTATGAGCAAATAACAGACCAACAGGTGGTCCCATTCACAAAAAAATGGGCTGCCGGAGCATTCACTCAACTTAAAAGCTCATGTTAAGCTCCCATTAGGCACCTATGATACAATTCTCTCTCTCAAAACCTGACTGCGAAAAGTCTGAAAGTAGATTTAACAATGGAAACCTCTATTTAATCGTCTAAATGGACGATTCATGAAAAACATTTCAAATGCTATCAGAAGGGGTCAAAGGAGAGTAACTACCACATATGAGTGCATCCTGAAAGGACACTGTGTCTGTAAGGACAATGGGGGCGAACATCAGATTCATACAAATACAGTTGTCAGCTTTCATCCCGTTGTTTCTATTTTATTTTAGCTACAAATACTCACACAATTCTGTCTACATTACAGATGAGTGCAGGGAGACCAACGGGCGACAGGGAAAGGAAGTCACAGCCCCTAATGGAAACGTATAATGCTTTATGGCTGTGTTGCATTATGTCTGGCAGCTTCCAGGCTGCTGCCAGTTCAGCAATATTCTCAGACCCACACAAGTGTTTCCTCCACGATGACTGAAAACAAAAATGAAACATCTCTGTATCGATCCAAGAAGTTCTCGAGTTTGCTTGCTACCGTGAGCTAAATTTTTACCAGCGCTGGAAATATTTACAAGAAATTTGACAAAATTGGTATCAAGTCTCGTGGAAAAAGACAGAAATAATATAGCCATACTTGACAAGCTACTGAGGGGAGCGACTGTACAGCTGAGACGCTGAGACGCTGAGACTTGTGTCATCACTGCTGCATCTGTGCGCTCCATTGTGACAAAGTCGCCAGACCCCAGAAGCAGGAGCTTCGAGGCACCAGAGCAAACACAGAGCAGACACCACAACACAAAGCAGCTGGCAGGACATTCCCTTTCACCTGACTCTATATGGGCATTCTGTCAATACAAATTACTTACCAAAGCATCAGTTACTCACGGAGACATTGCGCTCGCTCGTGAGGAGCTGAGGCCAGGACACAGTTGTGCTTTACGCCGCTTTCACAGGAGTGAATTTAGAACGTGCATGTAACATGTGAATTTGAGGGCAGGAGCATTTAATGCAATACATTGCAATTGTGTTTATGTCTAGAAACCTTTTTCCCAGTGAGGCCCAAAAAAAAACATGGGCATGTATTTGAAAATATATCCATTTGGTTGCATGGTGGTATAATTGTGAGTAATCTTCAAAACATCAAGATAATAGTACATAAAAGGACATGGTACATATATATAGATGGAGTGTAAATAATAAATAAATGCTAATCCTGGATATGAGTCACAAAAAAATCGGTCATTTGACAAAGGGACATGAGGCACATCACAGCCAGCGTGCAAAACGATTCTTCAACAATTTCCTCACAAAGTCCTGTAAATGCCTCGTTCTGCTGAAGCTTCACCCAACAGAGAAAGTCGGGGAAGAATCTGACCAGTCAAAGTGCCGGTGACATAAGCACGACAGCGTGCGCGGACGTCATCCCACCTGTGACTGCTCAGTCGGTCCCCTTCCTGCACCCAAATCCCCTTATCAAACTGTGAAACAGATTTAGGTTACAACATGACAGCATGCAATCAGGAACCGAACGCGGTTCTATTATCTCATGACATGCAGGTGTCGGGGGATATATTTCCATTCCTGCAGGAGCTGTCCTGTGCCAAAAGACAAGCAGCTCCGCATCGACGTGAGGTCCAGGTCTCCATGGAAGCCAAAAGGGTAATTTAATCCAGATTCGGTGGCAGAGAAAGAGCCCGAGCCACAACTGAGCGGTGGGCATCAAAACACCATTCCAAATATTGACATATCCGACTGATCATCGGTTCCCTTTAAAAGGTGAATTTTCACAATATATTCTCCTTCTGTGAACACTGGGATTTACAACGTTTCCACACAGCATTTCTGGGCTGACAAATATGACAAACAGCACATTCTTCCCAATGCAAACATTTCCTCCCACTGAGCCAAAGACATCCAAACCGTACGGCAGATTGTGAACACAGCATTTCCCCCAAATGCAAAGCGGGAATTAAAGTGATAAATAATGCAGGCCGTCATGATGGATTAGTCTAATCTTAATGCAGCTGGTCTGGATTGATTATTGAGACGCAGGAAGAGAGGCAGGAGGCTTTCAGGGAAATCCAAAATACCTTCACAATTTTGCCTGTAATGCCGCTTGTGGTCAAAACAGAGAGGCTCCAGGCAGCATCAGGTCACAGCCAAGGTTAATGTTGAGAGCCTGTTTCAATTTCAGTTTGCAAAACTTATGCATATAAAATTTCAGGAGTGAGACTCAATTGCTTCTTTCCTTCACTCCCTTTAGAATTGTTTTGATAAGAATGTTCGTGAAGTAGGCATTTTTTCCTATGAAGTTAATTATGAAATATTTAGATAGACTAACGAAAACCAGAAGTATAACTGTTGTTTTTGAGGCTCTCACCACTGAATGTGGCTGAAAATGATAAACATTTCTGTAAATTACCTGAATAACGTGGCCACTCATTCCCAGACAACATGAGAGAAATAGCAGTAAATGTATCACCTCTCCTTAATTTGATGGAATTGGCTTCAAACATAGCCTCCGGATAATAACATAAAAACAGATCAGTGTGATAATTGGAGCTCTCAGCTCAGGAGGCTGAAAAACTTTCAATGATGGCTGTTTAGCTGGACCAAAATGAGAAACATTTCTACAGCTGCTGTAGCTCCAAGTGTTTATTTGGTTGTGACGAGCTCCTGGCTGGCGAGGAGACCTCCAATGGATTGAAGCTTCACCCGGATGCAAATCACTGCCACTAAGTAAGCAATCTTTCTGTTATTTGTCTCACAGTGCAACATCAACATGGCTATTTTAAAGAACGCAGCTGTTTATGCAGGGGACGTGATCGTGAATGACAACTAGAAGTTTTACCAAACTCATCTTGTCTCACTGAAGATGAAGCCCAAAAAATAAAAACATTCACAAACAGCTCGCATATGTACAATCTCTTGAGTTGAGTGGGTAAACTGATCACATCTGCAGAGCATGTTTGTTCAAAGATAAAGCACTTATGTAATCCTACAGTGGCCATCCAAAAAGAGAGAACAAGTGTCCTCCTATAAACAGAACCGACACTATGCACAGCAGTGTATATCTTCAAGGGGACTGTGGAGCAACTCTAAATTTAGCCTATGTTGAACTCTGCCCCCCCCATAAACACACACAGACACACACATAGTAACACACACACACAGACCATGATGGTTCTGCTTACTCAAACAATCTCTGAATCTTGCACCTTCATGCCCGTCTGGCTGAAGGCCAAAATATTATCGAGGGTTGACAATTGAGAGTTTAACCATGCAGCATTTGAGGAGACAAGTAGGCCCAAACTGTGTACTTGAAAGCTAATTTCCTGTGTTTACCACATTAAGATGAAAGGATTGAATGGGGGAGAGGCAAACAAGAGGCTAAGGGCACTGTGGAGAGCAGATCTGTGAAGGAGGGCCAAACAGAAACAGGCAGAACAGCCGAGACGTCAGGAACAGAAATGCTGGTGATCGAAAAAAAATTTCAGGATCAAAGCTGCCAGCGATAACTGTGTCTTTGGTCTCAGCACACCCCTGCTTGGAACAGAGCGAAGGGAAACGAGAGCAATGAGTGTCAGCACGAGCAAAGCCACGGCCGCTAAAGGTGGCAGAGATGAAGCGGCTCGGTGGTCCGTGGTTTCACACCCACGATGAAAGCCGACAGCTCAGTAGAAACCCAGGACCAAAAATCAAGGACCACCACGGTTTTATGTCTGTCACAACTCATTTCTCGTCTCACAAAAAAGAGAAAAAATATGATGAAAGGATTTGTATCGTGAGAAAACAGGGCCAATACTCAAAAATTTTCAGCTCAAATCCGCACGCATGTGAATAAAGCGACACACAAAACAAAACTGGGACATATAGTGAAAGAAATCTAGAAATTAAGATTTTCTACATTCCACTAGGGAGGAAAATGTCTCAGCCCTCAAGGTCTTTCCTGTGGCTTATTTATTCCTTCAACCATTAAACTGCAAAATTGAAGACCTCTTGACTCCCCGAAAATAAGCTCTAATCCAACAATGAAGGAGGATTGACGCACTTTCAGGATTTGATTTGATTTTATCTCGCGCTGCCTGATGAAACTTAAGTGAGAAGCCCCACTGCAGTAAAATGCTGCAAACACGTGCTGTTTTCCAATAATTTCACGACAGCATTACTCATGGAGGTAGTCCTCACCATCTATTTCAGGCCGCCCGAGGTTCAGTTAGGAAGATACTGTCGCGTGTCACAGGAGAATATGTTGTTTGTTATAGAGCATGCAACCCTCTGGAGGGGTGACAGCATTACCAGATGCATTGCTGACTGTATGAAGGCCAATCTGCCGCCAAACAGAAGCGGCACAATCGAACGCTGTCTGCCTGCTCCCTGTTTTCAGAACCATGTGTGACACTCTTGCTTTGTTGCACCTCAGAACAACTTTGAAACATTAAAATGCACTTAAACCCAGCACTATATATATATAGATATAGATATAGATAGATATATAGATATATATAGATACCCGTTTGATTGGTTAAAGAGCTGATACAAAGATACAACAAGAAGACGTAGAAGACACAAGAAGACAAGAAGACACCCACCAGCTGGAATGAATGAGGGCTGTCAACAAGCACCTTGTTGGAACGACACCCTGGCGGATGTGAAGGAGGATATTTTGAGCTCTGTCCAAACACTGAGCACCACAAGATTAGTGAGGCCATTGTGGGCTGCAACCATTGATCGAAGAAAACAAACATGGGCCCAACAGGTAGGACTTGTTTCTGTTTCACTGTTTCAGTTTTTTTTAAAAAGCCTACTTTTTGAATCCACATTACACTTTCATCAATAAAAATTTGGATGCTTAAACATGGTTACAAGGCCATCGCAATTGTTTCGTACTCTTCGTCACATCCATAGGTGGTCGCTATTTACTCGTCGTTCTTGGGAGGTTAAATATTTCCCAGTATGCAAAGTCGATGGATTCGGTTAGACCACAAAAGCGTCAGGTGCCATCCATTCATCCATAATCTGCCAACAAACCACAGAGGAACTCACAGACCGCCATCAAGAGACAATTATGCATGCACAAATCCACTGCCTCAACACTTCATAAATTATCTTTTTGAGACAGTGCAAAATGCAGAAAATGAAACTCCAGCAAAGACAGAGATCACACTAATCCTGCTATAGCCGGTGCTAAAGATTTGATTAAAGGAACCCTATTATGCTATTTCGACTTTTTTCAACAATTCACAGTGTAATAGTGTTGAAAGCTCATTCAGACAAGTGAGCAG
>JASSRZ010000074.1:12932597-13021659 GCA_032164315.1 Malacoctenus gilli | reverse complement strand
AAGAGCTTGATCAATTTCTGTCATTGTGGACTTGCATACGAAGACAAAGACATCCAAAATGTGTAAAATAGGGCCACCTTAAGAAAAAGCATTTATTTATAATTTAAACAACCAATTGGCTACCTTTTTTCACTTCTGTGATTGTATATTTTGATGTTATATGTGATCGTCATGTAAAATTCTGTGGAAAAAAAAGAAAAGAACTGTGACAGGAAGACACGGCCTCTTAAATTTGAGTCAATTAATGGAATTACCCAAATTGGTCAGTGAACATTAAGTCCATCAGTTCTCTTCAATTTCGTGACACTGGTTTGAAACCTCTCACCACTTAGCAAAACAGACAACAGGACTGCAAAATAAGATGTTTTCCCCCAACAAACCACAAAAGGACTTAGGTAATTTGTGGCTGTCTGTGTCAGTGCGATGACACCATTGTCTGGTACTTTGCGGTGGCAAAGTGGCTCCAACAAGGACTCCTGTTTGTATTCACCCACAGTGTTGCAAAGGAGAGAAAACATTCACCTCCTTTCTGTGCAAAATGTAAAGGCTTTTCAGTTGTCTGTGGTTATTTGTCAGTGGGTGAAAGTATTATTCCCTAATCTTTTATTCATTGAATTGAGGGTGTTTCTTTTGAAGAGGGAAAAAGTTGTATTCATCAACATCAGGATCAGGTGTATGTAACAGTTGTAAATCCCTACTCACTGTCTTTACAATAAACTGTTTTCTCAGGTCCTATTACAGTCTTCATATTATTGGCTTTGCGCAAATACTGAAGAGTTTTGATGGATTTGACTTAATTTTTGTGATTGCAATAATTACAAAATAGTTTCTTTAATTCAGAGCTCTTCTCACATCTACTTGTGTTTTTTTTAATATGGCATTATGACATTTTCTGACATAGCTGCATTGTGGCAGTTTGAGAGACGATTATCATTTATTGCAGATTCACAAAGAAGTCAAAGAAAAACATCAGTTTGGGAGCTTTTGAAGTATATATTGTGGTTTAGCATTCGGTTCATGTAATGGGTTTCTGCTTCACTGCGCTGTCAAGAGGCAATGATGAGCATTAGCAGAGTGAAGTTGATTCGAGAGCATGTCATTCATTAAATCTGAAATAGGATCAGTGCAGTGGGACTGTATGCTTGACTACTGGCTTCGTGTTTAAGCTGACAGATGCAGCGGGGACATTATTATCATGATACTATCTACATCTTAGTGAAAAAGTAGATTTGGAGCTTGGAAAAGGAATAAATTTTACACTAACTCTCTCACCAGAGAGTGACTAGAGAAGAAGACGACACCTAATCTCCAAACACTTACGGCGGCTTCCCTGTCAGCCATGAGATTTCTGCAGCTCACTGCGAGTGGGTTTGGATGAATGAAACGTGAAGCAGGTGGAATGACGGGATTACAACATCAGCTCAAGCCTCAATAAATGAGAAAACCTTTCATCCAAACCTGCATGCCAGGGTTCAAGGCTTCCGGAGACGGCGCAGGGCCTAACAGGATCTGAATGGTAAATCAACGGAGTGACATGGGTACAAATTGCCTGGCTGCATTACAATGTCATCTAAATGGTGATTTGAGACACCCTGCAGCACAAAGGCGGCAGGCCGCAACCCTGAAACCAGACTCCACCTGCAACGCGGCCAGGAGACGGCGGCTCGCTCCAAATACAGATACCATCAACAAGAGCAGTCACTGATAGGCTTGTTTGTTGCCACAACACAAATTTTAATGTAGACTTTCCTTTCAAGTGTCGTGTTTGGTATGTTCCTGTCACCTGAGTGCAAATGTGTTGAGGGAAACAAAAGAATTGTCCTTCAAAAAGCGAGACAAGGCTCATTAATATTTTATTTACTTCTGTATAAACAGTATAACCTACAGTTCAGCACACAAGCAGCATCACCAACACATAGAAAAAAACAATAGAAACAATTGTTAGAAAAAAGAACTTACTAAGAATAATTGGTTATGATAAACATAAAATAACTAGAGAGCGAAGTATCTATTAAATGTGTAAACCAATACGTTTCGTAAATAGTTGGGTTGAGGAACGCAAACGTGATTAATGGGAAATTTGATACCAGAGTGGGTAAAATTGTTGTAGTAAAAGAGCAAAAAATACAAAAACCATCACAACTGCGACTTCCCAACTCTATAAACTCCCCCCGCTGATGTAATGCAGCACAGGCCCCACGCTTATTCTTAGAAAAGGGACATTTACTGGGCTGAAAATTAAATGTCACTCTTGTTATAGAAATGCCACTTACTCAGTTTATCACTTTGTCTTTTTCAAGTGGTGGCTGAGAGGTTTGCCCTCTCTGCGGGAAGACATAACCTTCATTTTACAGAAGCTTAATATTTGATGGCGAAGCAGATGATATTAAGCGGAGACCTTTCCCGCTTCGAATAGCTGCACAGTAACCAATCGCCTGCCTCTTTGATAAGCCAGTGGCATTACTTATTTAACAGGTGAAAGCATGGGTTTTATGATGGAGGACTATGGGGTGGACAGCTGTTCAGGGAAGGAGGCGCTCTTTCAGTGCCGCAACCCCTTCATCACTGAGTTTATCATCTCCTGTATCAAAAGCCGTGACGGCGACAACAAAGCTGGACTGAAATGACAACTCGCCAGGCCATCAACACTCCAACACCTTAGGACTGACTCACTGCTTAGCCTGATTTCACCCAATGGGAGCCAACGCTGATGGCCCAAGAGCAGGCTGCATCACACTCCGCAGAGAGGAAATCACATACAAGAGTGGGTGTTGGATAGTTAGCAGCCGTACCCGAAGGCTAAAGACTGATTTATGAGCGGGCAGCGGGCGGATATACAAGCTTCTATATGAGAACGCTTCCAAGACGTACACTAACACAGGCCGGCAACACGGAGTGAGCTGTCAACG
The DNA here is from genome assembly GCA_032164315.1 of Malacoctenus gilli. NCBI lineage: Eukaryota > Metazoa > Chordata > Actinopteri > Blenniiformes > Labrisomidae > Malacoctenus > Malacoctenus gilli. The sequence goes on along the minus strand of JASSRZ010000074.1, from coordinate 13,018,750 downwards.
TTTATCATCGTGATGGGTGGTGATTCAGAAAGACTCCCTGCAGTCTATCTGACACGAGGGGAAAGGAGTTTCACTTAAATTTCGACAACAATCCGTGAAAAGTGTTTGATTTGAAAGAAAGTCTGTTTTTCCAGGATATCAAACATGGTTCCCTCAGTCAAGCAGACGCTCGGTAACCTGGGCTCAGGCACAGTCGGACGCGCTCTCTGGCAAGCCCAAATGTTTCCACATTAGACCAGGATTTCCGAGAGTTCCAGTGGCATGTTGCAGCTGAAAATGACAGCTGGTAGTAGAAGCACCTTCAGTGATGTTGGTGATACCAGGTGATCGGCACTTTTCCCTGTTTCTCTCTCCAACTGTTTTGGTGAAATTGCTTCACATGCCAGCGTGCTGACTTCGGATCACACGGTCGTCACCCTGCAAGCTTCATTTGCTCCCTATTTGCTAAATGGCTCCTTTTCAGCAGGGTTTTTCTTAAGCGAACGGATTCACTCATTAGGAACCACTTTGCTGGTAATAAGCTGTTAATACTACAATAAATGACAATTATCACTCTCATTTCTCCCTTTTGCGATCTAATTTAACACTGCAAGAGAAACTGGTTTCGATATCATAGAGAAACATAAAGCTCATGAAGAGGCTCTCAAATAGATTAGAGTGTGCAACAAAATAATTGCTTTACTATATAGTACAGTCTATTTTATGGGAGACTACTGTTTATAATCTAGACAGGTGTTCTCACACCACGGTGGTTTTGGGACTCGCTTTGAGTGCTGAAAGTTTGTCCTACTTTGTCTGGTTCACTTTCACACTGCACTTCAGAAAGTGGAACAAGCAGCCTGGAAAAATCCCACAAGTAAAACAGTTCTAAAGCATTGAGCAAAGGGTTAAAAAAAATCCTTAGGAAGTAAAACAATCAGCTAATCTATGTTCCTGAACCAAATACAGAAATATGAGGGACTACCACACAACATGTCGCCATGGTTACACAGATGCCCCGCATCATTTCCTCTCTCCGGTTCACTTCCACCTGTTCGTGCAACACCTGGTCAGTTCATCCGTCGCAACGTGAGCAAAGCAAACTGAGATGGACTATGCTTGTTTGGTTGGCGCCAAAGTTCACAACTGTTTTCTGAGGTCTGAACGTGGTTTTTCAACGCGGATGATTCACATTGCTGAAAAACTTCGGACGAAATCCACAAGACAGGCTCAGACAGACTCAGAGTCTGAGATCTCGCAGGGAGCGAGATTTCAATCAAGTGCTGCAAGATCGGGATCACTTCCCTTTGACTTCATCCTCGAATTATGTCCATGTGTGGAGCTGATCTTCAGTATCATTCTTGTTTGTTTCTCAAAATGTGAATAAAACATCAAAGACAGAAAACAATTCACATCACTTTCTTCAACACAAAAACCTCAGAAAAAGTATTCCCACTGTTTCAGAGTGATGCACGACAGAGGATACCATTTGCAGACTTGTTCATATTGCGCCTCAGTCAAAACAACGAGGATGTCAGTGTGATGTCAAACAATTCCTCAACAGTCTACACAGGTCACACACACACACACACACACACACACACACACACACACACACACACACACACAAACACACGCACACACAAAAACACGCGCACACACACTCAGACAAGTTACATCTGAATGAGTCAGATGTTTCGGTGGTTGTGTCTTACCTTGGCACTGGAATCCTTGTTTTCCGAATCCCCTGTGAAAAGAAAGAAGGCTTGACTGAGCAGTTGTTTACTCTCACTCCCTTTGACTCACACGTGCACAGTCAATCGATTCATTCATACATGTACGCGTGCAACCTTAGGTCTATTCATGTCTGCGATCGTGTGCTGCATGTTGCTTTAACAGCAAGGGATAATACAGACAGAGTTTTGAATTTTTCATGCTTTGCCAGTAGAAATCATTTCCTAGCCTCTCCGGTATCACCACTGAACCGCTGTAGGAGAAACACCACTCCGTCTTTTTTTTGCTAGTTTTGTGTGGAGAAACTCGACTGCAATATCAAAAATTGCTTGCGTGAAGTCTGAGTGTTGTTCAAAACGTAAAGCTGTAGGGATTTTTGCCTTGGACATCATATTGTAACACGTGCTCTGCACTGAGGACTGTGGTTTGGAGTATGGCGCTGGTCATTATGTAAAACGCTCACTGCCTATAAGCCAGTCGAGACACAGGACCTCAGACCACGCGCCCACTTCCAGCAGTACAGGAATGTAAACGAGTGCAACTCTACCAAGCTGTCTGCAAGTTTACTCCTCTCACATTTAGGATGTGACTTAACCAAGGACGCCAAAACCAGATGGGAACCCACATTAAACTGTATTTTTAAACACATATTTGAACCTTAGGAACCATTGATAAAAAAAAATATTTTTCTATATTGTGAAAAAAAAGCTGCACTGAGGAACCATTGATGGATTTGAAGGTGAAAGCAAAGCCTAGATGCACATCTGCCACTAATTTTACTCACTGACGAGATCATGCACGAGTTATGACAGGCTGAGTTGCTCGTGAATGCAATTTTTCTTCAAACTCAAGTGAGAGTGAAGTCACTTAGTGTCTAAACTGCTTATGGAGGTCCCCACAGTTAAAAAAAAAAAAGAAAGAAAGAAAGAAAGAAAGAAAGAAAGAAAGAAAGAAAGAAAGAAAGAAAGAAAGAAAAGAACAGCAGCTGGCAATGGGAAGCTTCAATACTTCCACTGTGCCAGGAAGGAAAACCTATTACTCATTCAAATACTCCAGCCAGGTCCAACAGCAGAGCAGAAAAGTGCTGCTCAGAGAAGACAAGATGAAATCGGACTGAAGGAGTTCTGATTTAGTTCCATGTCCTCTCCAGAAATGTGTTAGTTTAGTTCTATGAACCACTGAAGAGCTCCTCTGACTGGGATCTTTCCATTTCCTGGGAAAACCTCCGCTCTAATTAGCTACATCGGACACTGTCAATGCTAATTACAGTAAATGGACTTCCACTTTGATTCAGTCTTTTGCTGTTCACACAAGCTGTGATCACATCCAGTGCAACAGCACTGACAGAGAGATAACTCCACCCATACGGGAGTGACTGGGCAAAATCGACACAAAAATCTCAATCCCAGATTCAAAGACATTGGCTGAGGCCAGGACCGAAAATGTGAAAGCCTACGAGGAAAGCAAGAGATTGTGGGAATATGCAGTTGAAAGTTCGCCTGAAGTTGGGTTACATCATCGCGCAGATACTCGGCTGAAGTTATCCAATATGCAACAGGCAGCAGGCAGCAGGCAGCGGCAGCAGTCTGTGGGGTGGAGGTGGCAGACGGGAAAAAAGAAGGGAACCAAGAAGAAAAAACTTACCAGATGAAGTCGGTGCAGTGGCTGCAGAAAGTCGGCTGCTTGAAGAAGCGGGCGATGAATTTGTGGTTCTTGATTTCATGGACGTTCTTCTGCCTCAGAGCTCCTTTGCGAGCGAACCTATTCGCTACGTCCGCGGTGGACGACTCGTTCACACTCACATCAGCCATGTCCCCCGCAAAATAAAATTAAAAAAAACCCAAAAAACAAAAGAAGAACAAGGACAAACCAATTCAATGCAACAGCTCAGTCGTGCTGTCTGGGGGTGTTTTTTTCAGTCCGAGGAGACGCGCAGCCCTCAGTGTGGAGACGCAGCGTGCTGGGAGGCGCTCTGCACTGAGACACTGTACTTACTGTCTGAGGGCTTCCCTGCCTGCCTGCCTGCCTGCCTGCCTGCCTGCCTACTTGTCGCTACTGGGCTGCTCCGCTGACAGCTCGCTGCGCCGCGCTGCCACCGACACTGAAACATGCTGTTTCCGGTCCAAACCTTCATAGTAAAAGTGTTCCTCGAGTCATACAGTGTGTTGTTAAATTCCATGTATTTTTATTCCACACTTGTTCGAGTATTTCAGGGTTGTTGTTTTTTTAAGGTTAAATATTCATCTGAGTTCACAGGTTAGGAAGTGAACAAGTGGGAGGATGAAACGACATAAGTGTCTCGTTATTTTGTGATAAAAAATTTTGTTTATTTTAATAATTTCTTCCAACCACACCTGTGCAGCTGGTATGTTCTTTTTAGGGGGGTCCTGTTGTTGTTGTTGTTGTTGTTGTTGTTGTTGTTGTTGTTGTTGTTGTTGTGATAGATGGATAAGCGGACGGACAGACAGACAGACAGACAGACAGACAGACAGACAGACAGACAGATAGATAGATAGATAGATAGATAGATAGATAGATAGATAGATAGATAGATAGATAGATAGATAGATAGATAGATAGGTAGATAGATAGATAGATTTCTATCTGGAAGTCAAACTGTGTTCTGTCTGTGCCGTTGACTACACCAAAGGTTAAACACTGCAAATTTCCAACACACTTTTGGAGGCCCCACAACTTAAAATACTTCTTTTTTGTTTTCTTTTGAAAATTGACATCCTGTCTTCGCTCTTTGTGTGCTTGTTTCACTTGATGCCGCCCAGCTCCACTTCCCTGCTTTCCTCTCCGGCTGATGTCACTCAACAGGATCCGCTGTGGGAGGAGGAGGAGAGCGCCCCCCCCCCCTCCCCCATCACTCCCACTGCAGGAAACTAGGATTTGGGCGGCATCGTGCGGAAAAATACGGAATTACAAAGAGAGAACGACACTAAATCAATTTGAAAGGCACATGTCACGAAATAGTTTGTTGACTTTGCAAACAATGTTAAGTCGGATGATGACATCTAAAATGGGCTTTATCCTCTGTGCTTTTTAAATTCTAATAGCTCGAACACATTGAAAAATGTTTCAACAACCCAACTTTAGAAAACAATTGATTTGATTTGCTTGTCGCTGCTGTGGTCGGTAGGACACGGCTTTAGACTCGACATGTTCTGGAAAACTGTGCTAGGGTCACGTAAATGACATTTTTTCATGTACTTACGTTACACTGCAAGTTCTTCCACTAAGAATATATTGATAAACTTTCTGTGTCACAGAGTGGCTGTGGTTCCCTCTTTAGCAGGATGGGATTTGGTTTCCATAACAATGTCCCTCTGTGAAAAGAAAAGTCACGAGTCATGTTTCTAACACAGAATGCTAATCAGCTGCTTCAGTTGGCATGACTCTCACACTCAAGGTGTGATAGTTCATTCCCAATGGCCTGTTTTAAATTGTGATGCAAACCTCATCTTTGAATAGTTCACAGCCGGGATTCTAAAGACTCAACATCAATCAATATGCGTCCCAAGCGACCTGATTTTTGATACAATTTGTCGTGAAGACTTGGTCTGCTTCAATCATGAAAGAAGGGCTAAAAATTGACCAGCAATTGTTTTAGCTCATGAAAAATCAAATTGTGTCTTCTTACAGTTTACAGTTCGCATTTTGCACAATAACGACTGTGTTTTCAGTGCTTGTGTCCCATTCAGTGACCTCTATTATCAGCCAACTCTAGGTAAATATGCGAAAGACTTGTGACCTTTGTGTTCAATCAATGGGAGCTCGAACTAGCATTTGATTGGAGGAGACCGTCCCTTTACCCAGCAGCCCTTCAGCTGCACCCAGTCTCCCCAGATACAGGGGACAGTGAGGAGAGTTCACCCCTCATGATGAAGATGGCTCCAGCATTCATTTTGTTGCTGCTCAGTCAAGCAGTTTTATATACAACTGTAACATCCAAGAAAGGTAAACGAAATCGGACTGACAGCTTTGATTTTTGTTTATCCATGAACTTCATTTTTTTTAAAGCTCTCTGAGTGCAAATCAATGTTGTTCAAGGTGACTTACTCTCCTTTTCTTGTTCAACTGTTGCACAGATGATACAAATGAATCATATTTTAAATGTGCAATGCTTTTTCAGTTGATGACATTCCAAGATGAAATGGGAAATATCCGATATTTTTACTGACTCGTGAAAAAAGGTTGTTTCTCTTTGTTTCTTGTGATATTTAAGTTTTTAAACTGAATATTTCCACTCGGACCAGTTTGCGGCCGACCTCCAATCACTGATGGGATCAACGATGCAACCCTGAAACGTGTGTATGAAGTTGGAGAAGAGTTGACGCTCACATGCGAACAGGGTTACCTGCCCTCAGCCATGACGTCTGGCCAGATTACCTGCACGGCGACTGGGGAATGGACTCAGTCAAGCCTGGCATGTTCGCGTAAGTCGAGACTGGGCTTTTTGAACAAAGCTGCTGATAATACAAGATTGTCCTTTTTATTTTTTTTGGAAGATTAAAGTAGTATCCTCATGCAAAGGTTGACTCACAACAAAAACATCTCATTATTCCTTTTTTGGAAGCATTTTGAAGAGTTTTCATAACAAGTGTTATTTTTTTGTCTTTAGTTATTCAAATCAAAGACAGTGCAAATGTAACAAAGAGAGATTTAATCAAATAAATTAGGCTCCAAATGAGGGGTTGCTCAGGTGGGTAATTAGCAAAGTTATGTTAATGCAGAGGTCATTTCAACTCCACATTTTTTTTCTTTTTTATCCTATCTTGTAGCGAAAATGTGTCCAATCCCAAGACCTCTACAGCCACTGGCAATGGGCAGAACAGAGGCTCCATACAAGAGTGTCCTGAATTTCACGTGTGACGATGGGTAAGAATCAACTAATGCAAATGAAAGTTCACTGCCAGACAATACATCGAAGTCATGTGAACTTTTTTGTCAGGTATGTCATGATGGGTGCCAATGAAAGCAGGTGTTTACATGACGGCACGTGGAGCAGCCAACCACCTCTCTGCAAAGGTAAGATATGGCATAAACACAAGAGCCTCCATCTGTCAGTCAGCATAGCACATAATGCAGCATCACATACTGATTTAAACATTTTGTTTCCAATGGATTCTCCCAAAACTGGTACAGTTATTTTTTTGAATGCAATACGAGCATAAAGGGTCTCTTGTGTGATTGTGTCTTTCCATGCAGCCGTAAACTGTCCCCTGCCCAGCCCACCAAGAGATGGTAGGATTGTTCATGACAAGCAGGTAACTGGAACCAACACCATTTATGGACAGTCCTGGACGTATGAGTGCAATCCGCCTAAAGCACCAAGCCATGAGAGAGGATCCTGCATGGCTGACGGGACTGTAACTGAGTCACCTGTGTGTCGGGGTGTGTAGACGAGTGACACTCAGCATTCAAATCCCAATGAAAGTCAGACAAGTGACTTCCTGAAGGGTTCATTTTTCGAATGGTTCATTGTGAAAAAACTGTGAAAATCCTCTTTCCAATCACATTTTCAGATGTGAGCTGCCCCATCCCAACAAACATACGGAACGGCCTCATCACCTTTGCTGTGATGAGGCAACACGGGTACAAGGAGAAGGTTCGGTATGCCTGCGATGAACACTATACTTTGGTGGGCGAGGCTGAGATCAAGTGCCAAAACACCGGAAACTGGTCGACTAAGCCCATCTGCAAAGGTGAGTCACTGGGAGATAAGATCTTGCTCCAGGCCGAAATGTATATATACTTATTATATTACTGCCAAAGATGCAGGATCTGGTTTCAGGATTCCCCTGAAAAGTGGAGTAAGAGCTATTTTTCGATTCCCGCTGCGCATTACGACTGAAGAGTCCTTCAGAACAGCTCTCTATATATGTGTCAGAGAGGAAAGTCTGATTAACTTAAGACCTGAAGTGATTTCATCACCCACGGAATTCCCTTCTCTCTTAACAGTATTGTATTTATTCTGTTCATGCATCCAGCTCCCTGCGCAGTTGGCATCAAACGTGGACGCATCTTCTACAATGCCAGAAAGATCTGGATCTCAGACCTGAAGCCGAATGTAATCCTCCACGGAGAACATGTTGCCTTCTATTGTAAGAACAAAGAGGAGAGGTGTGGCTACCCTGTGGCCACCACCTGCAACGATGGAAACCTCCCCATCCCGGAGTGCTTTGAAGGTGAGTTATGTCAGTTTCATAAAATCTGTCTGATATCATTGTTTTCTATTGTCTATTGAAATAGCAGAAAACCAGTAATTTAGGTCTTCTATCAACAAGAACTGTTCACATTGGTAGCCTTGCATTTGGGTTGCGTATGCTATAAATGATTTGTGGTGCAGAGTGTGCCATATGAAACAAACAGCATCTCATCCTTTCTGTTTTCCTTTGTCATGTAGAGCCAAGTAAAGTGGAGTACAACTTGAGGTCCAAATCTCTTCCATCCGAGATCACAATGTGTACTTCCTCACCTCCTGCGAGCTCATAGAGCTCTTTGTGAGCTTCCTCATCTCTCACCGAATAGAGTCAGAAAAGTAACACTGCAAGCAAGACCTTCTTTGTTGATGATCTTCTATTATCAAGCTTTTTTCAATGAAAATGAAAGAAAATCTGTGGTGATTCTCATTAAAAGAATGACAGTCTCAAAGTGCGTGTTTCCAAATTCTTGATGAGGTTTTTCTTCAAATTTCTCTCAGGAACAAAAGCTCGGGCATCACCTTTGTTCATGTCTTGGCCACATGAAGATGATAAGCACTAACTTCTTGGTTGAGCTCTTTGACAACAGTTCACTCTGCTGCTCCACCTGCATTCACTGCTTCACTCACTTTTACATGTTCTCTGCCTTTGTATTGGGCTGATTTGGGGAGTCTACCCCCTCCTAAAGTACTAGTATTTGTGGCACTCTTGTTTCTTCCATGAGTCATTTCGCCAACTTTGACCCACTTGTTGGGGGGGGGGTTTCCCCTCCTAAAACCAGAGTTTCCAGATTGAGGTTTTGATGCATGTTCATTCCACCTTCAGTTATGAAACAAGGTGCAACAGCAGAATGCAAAGTAGAAAAGTCAGGAAAAAAGATCTGCAGAGCAGGCTAGCTAACAGGCAACACTATATTGCAGATAGTGTATAAAAAAATAAAGCTCCCAAACACTGAAAATTGGGGATTTTCAATGGGGATCATTGTTGATATAAAAATGTCACAACATCCTGCTGTTTACCGTTTGCCCTATTTTGATGCAGTTATTAGTATTCACTGTAACTAGGACAATATTTTCTTTGTGTGATTGCACAGTCAGTCGTAATCATCATCATAATTATCCTCACTATAAATACACTTTATTGAAAGATGTCACACAGCAGCAATGAGCAGTAATAACCATGTGTATTAAACTATCACCATTTGTTAGCTCAGTGTATTTTCCACTCCGCTGTGATTCAGTGTCATGATGTAAAGTTTCGTGTTAAATGATTAAAGTAGGAGTGATTTAAGCGTCTCGTTTCTGTTCCACAACATTTCAGCAACAAGGGAAACTCCACCTCCGTTTCCAGTAAAAAAAGTCACATGGAGAACAGCACATGCCAATATGTGGGCCAAAAAACACAAATCAAAGCAAGAAAGTTACTTCACGCTGGGCTTATCTGTTGACTTTCAGAGAAACACAAACAGCAGAGACAGAGGGGAGAGGGGGGACATAAAGTCACTGAAGCTGAACCCAAACAGACAAACTGAGAAGTCTTTTATATGCAGGATGGTTCACACACTGGCTTTGCTCCTCGGCCCACTCGTGTTTTTCACGACTGTGACATCTCAACATGAGAATGGTAAGATTGCATTTTGATGTTTGACCTTTTTCTCATCACTTTTCATGTTCTGCTCCTGCTTTTTAAACTAACAAAAAAGGGACAGTTTGATTTCATCATTTTCAATTTAAAAATCGTTGACAAAAGCAACACAATCCAAAACATGTTTTAAACATTTAAAAGCACTTTTGGCAACTCAGTTGAATTGATTTGCTTGAGATTTTGCAACACTTTCAAGTGACCGAGGAACAACTTTAAAAGGATTTTCAACCCTCTTCCCAAGTTAAAAGGATTCTCTTTGCATTCACAGTGTGTCACAGGCCTGAGCTGAGTTCCAACATTGAGCTGGGTGGGCTCCAGAGGTACTTTAGCCCTGGTGCAGAGTTAACTCTGTCTTGTAAACACGGATACTATCCTGTGTTGGGTCCTCGCAAGATTGTTTGTGGCGCCAGCGGAGAGTGGACCAAAACCAAATTAATGTGCAGACGTGGGTCTTTATTGTTTTTGTGAGACATTAAAAGAGACGAACTGTTGCATAAAATATATTTTTAAATAGAATTTCTTGCACAATAATATTATTTTTTTAAATTCTGTAATGCAGCAAAGCAGTGCCCCTATCCAGACCCATTGTCTGATGGAGAGGTATACTATGAGGATACTGTGTACCGGAGTACAATCAACTACACTTGTAATGAAGGGTAACAAGAATCTCTGTACTTCATTACATAAGGAACGCATCATGAAGCCCCAGCAGATTTATTAAATGCTAAAACAAAGATACATGGTCGAAGGTGTGCTTTTTTAAATCAGACCTCATGTGCAAATTTACTGACATTAATGACATGGTTCTTGTGCAGGTATATAATGAGTGGATCCAGCTCAGCAGAGTGCCAAGCCAATGGAACGTGGAGCACATCTGTACCAGAATGCAAACGTATGTACGGTACTCCTCTACAACTGTCCACGATACAGAGAAGACCATAGAAGCAAGCTGTCTGATCAAATTGTGTGTTCATACATTTCGGCAGACTAATTATATCAATCAACTTTGTGTTTGATTACTGAAATCAAACTTGTATCAAGTGAATCATTTAGTTGAGCGTGAGTCATAAAGAATAAAACAACCATGACAAACACTAGAAACTATAACAAACACAATGCAATTCAATCGACTCCTGTGTCTCTCTTGTGTTGCAGCTATGACCTGCAGTCTTGCCCCAATCCCACAGTTTGGGCTGATCATTTACGACAAGCGGGTCCAAGGAAACACCACAAATTATGGCACTGCAGGAACATACAAGTGTCTGCCTCCCTATGTACTCATTGGAAATGCAAGGGCAGAGTGCACTGCTGATGGCACCTGGACAAAGACACCTGAATGTCAAAGTATGACAGCTGTTGCAGAAATGTAGTGTTGTGAACATTATTTAACAATCTTTTGTTAAGTTTTTGTGATGCATTTTTCTTCTTGTCTTCATTTTTTAACGTCTGAAAGTGAATTGATGGGAGACAGCCTGAAGCCTCTACAATTTGCATTGATTTGCTCTTTTACAGTTGTGACCTGCCCACCACCGGAAAACATTCCCAAAGGCTTCATGTCAAGTCATGACCAGAGGGCCTATGACTACATGGAGACAATCAAATATGGCTGCCTAGAAGATTATGTATTGGAAGGTAACCTGGAAATCACTTGTGGGTCGGACAGTTCTTGGTCGGAAAAGCCAACATGCATGGGTAAGGTTGCAGCGCTGCCACGAATATAGTCTTTGCCAGCCATACATCATGTACATGTTATGAGAGAAAGAGAGGTGTTACAGTTTCTTTATCCATTTTTCAGTTTGACTTCAATTTCGCTGATTTGCTTGCATTTTCTGTTCATGAATCCCAGTTGGTCTCATTGAATTACTCTTTTTTTAAACCTTAATTCTAAAAGAATTTTCAGTCATTTATTGACCTTTATGAAGTTGTAATCAAGGCAATTTTCTACAGTACATCAAATTTATCAGGTAGATTTAAATACTCATTATGTGACCAATTAAACAACCGACCCAACACCAAGCTAAATCTGCAAGATCAAAAATATTTCTAAGTGATAACCCTATGTCAATAATTTTAGCTTGAAAAACTGTCATCATTTTGTCCTCAAATCTTTATCAATAGTTCTTCTTAATTCAGACTCTTACAAGCGGAAAAAAGCCCAAAGCAATGACTGTTTTCCAACTCAAAGCATTATTTTCTTGTTTTTGTTTGTTCTTATGTCCAGCTCCTTGCAGGGTTAATTTACATCGAGGAAGGGTTCTTTACCAGGGGAGAAAAATCTGGATTGAAAACATGAAGCCCAATAAAATCCTACACAAAGAAATCATTTCCGTCTACTGTAAGGACAAGGCCAGGAAGTGTGGCTATGCTGTATCAACACAGTGCATCAATGGAAGACTCATCATCCCTGACTGTTTTGAACGTAAGCCATTTCCATGTTGCTTCTCAGCCTCACATGTTCAGGACTTGGATTTCATAAATTAGGGTTTATAGATTCCTTGTCTTCATGTAGATTTTCAGGGTAGCATCAGAGGGGCATTTAAAATCATGATTACCTATTTAATAGTCTACAAAAATTTTATCAAAGTCCTATTTGCAGCGTTCTTCTAAAAAAAGCAACAAAGGGAAGTGTTTTTAGAGGCAAGATTTTACAGCTTATTTCACAATTGTTTATTCTTTAAACTTGCAAGTCATCCTTATTTAGGGTTTAGCAATCTTAAAACTTCCTAAATGTTCTGTGTATCTGTGTGTGTCTCTTTCTAGATCCCAGCCACAGTGACTACAACCTCTATTCAAGTTACCTTCCTTCAGAAATCAAACAGTGCTGAAAAAGTGACTCACACAACCTGTGATTACTGTCAAAGTACTGCAACGTAGAAAACCTACATTCTGGTGTTTGTTCTTTACAATTAAATAACATAAATCAAGGTACCTTTTATTGTGCATCAACACAGTTCAACAGTTGTTGTAATGCAATTGTGGTTCAAGTCTTTGAAATGGTACTTTCTGTTATGCCAACAACTAAGACAAACCTGATGTATGCATACAATAGTTTACTTCAGGAACTGCTACATTACATGCTAACAATATGCTGTTATGTGTCACCTTTGAAATACAAAAAAATAAAAGTTTATGCTTGAAGAAATGTCTTTGTTCTGTGGACAAAAGTACATATATCTCTACTACGGAGGTCTCACAGAGATTGCTGTAAACGACTCGGGTTCAGCAAACAACATGGATCCTGTAAACACAGTTGGCCCTGTAATCCAATGTGCCCATGTAAACATTACAGGTCCTTGAAAACCAATGTGGTCACTGTCAACCACACGGAATTATGTAAATACAATGGTCTCTGTAAACAATGCAGGTTCCTGTGAACACGTTCTTCTCTGTAAGAGACTTCTTTCCAAATTTCCAATATCTTGTAAATTAATTTGAAAAAGACTTTCCAAATCCCATCATTCTTGGTGCAGGAATCTTAAAATCGTTATGTAATTATTTTTAAACAAGAAAACTTTCTTTAGGAAATGCGAATATTTCCCTGGCGAAGTTTAAAACAATTTTGGCGCCTCAGTAATTCAGAAACATCCGTCGTATTTCCGGTTTGGGAGTAGTGTGTTCTCGCGATATGTAACGGGTTCCTCCTTCTTCTCGTCCATCATGGCAGCGCTGTATGAGGGATACACGTTGTGCGGACTTGTTACAGATCAAAATGTGTCAACTTCTGGCATTCAGGGGATCGAAGAGGAGAGGGACAGCGACCACGTCGTCGTCACCGACTCGGCCAGATCCGTGACTCTGTACAAGGTAACGTTTGGCGGCTGTTCCTCCCTTTCTGAGGACCAGCAGCTGATCAGTGCGGGCTGCAGCACTCGTGTTAGCATCCTTGGCTTCTCTCGGCAGCTGTACCGTAAGGCTGGACACAAACAGACTAATAGTCATGTTGTGGTGGATCTCTGGCTCAAGAAAATAGAGCATTAAATTCATCTCTCTGTTTTCCAGCTTTTTAAGTCCACGCAAATGCGAAAACGTTACACAGCGTCAGTCTCCACCCTGTTTGTGGGACTTGTTTAACTAAACAATGATTTCAGTGAACGTGTTTAAATTCTGTGCTTTGCCTCAGTCAAAAACCACGAATATGCTTTTTGTGAATCAATTCAAACCCCTTGACAGAGATTTTGATGAGATATACAGTTGCTGTTTTGTTTTTGACATCAAATCAATTCGGAACCCTCAATTTGAAAAGTTGTTTATTATGTCTTTTCAAACCTTTATTCACACGCTCCCGTGCATTTACACATTTGCAAAAGCAGCAAGTTAATGAGTGACAACTCTCTGTCTTTATTATAGTTCAATTCATTTTGCGCAAACTCAAAATAATAGCAAAACTCAACCTGCATGACAGGTATTTGGTGATTAGACATATGGAGGCATGAAGGATCTAACAGCTATCAGATTCACAGCTTGTTTTTTCTCTCACATTTAAACACCAGTGTTCAAAGTTTGAAAGCCTTCTGCTTTATTATTTTAACCAAACTGATATATTTTACCTGTAATATTCAGGTCCTTATTAGTAATAGTCCTTCAGCAAACTGTGATGAGACTGTCTTGTAGATGGAATAAACTCTACTATACTGTACTTTTGCAACACGTTTTTAGGCATTTTTCCTTGTAAGGTTTGGTTACATTTTGAACCAACAATGATTGAGCTTATTCTGATCAGTCTAATTGTAATTTGTTTCATTTTTCCTTGTGCTCTCACAGGTGTCAGATCAGAAGCCTCTGGGCAGCTGGACGGTGAAACAAGGACAAACGCTGACCTGTTCGGCTGTTTTTAACGTACAGACAAAAGAATATGTGGCTGTTTCAGACAAAAAGGTAACCTTTCTTTTTTTTCTTTGGCTTGCAAAAATACTCAATAATCTTGTTGCTAAAGATAGTTTGAAAACTATTTCAATTGGTATGTATGTATGTATGTATGTATGTATGGTATGTAAAAACACTGATGTTTTTTTTTTATACTCAGTAGAAATTTATGAGTTTCTTTTGTATTAGAGGGAGACTGTTTACTTGAGTCTGACATGTTTTCTGGGTGTGCAGAGTTTGTTTGTAAAACCATATTTTTCTGTTCTTTTGAAGGTTATCAGAATTTGGAAAGAAGACGACATTGTTTTGGACAAAGCCTTCAAAGCTACAGTAAGTGTAAAGATGCATCAGTATTTCCTCTCTTTGGAGGCCTTTAAACATTATGTGCTACAGTGTATAGTTGGTCCTATAATCTGTTGGATTTGTCAACAAAAGTAAACCCCTCTTTTGTGTTGCTTCTCTTCAGGTGTCTGCAGATATCTGGAAGGTTCACTGTGTTCGTGGACACGAGCCTGTGCTCCTGTTTGAGAAGGGAGCTGTGAGACTGCTCGACTCTCTGCTTCCTGCTCCCCAGCAGCCAATAGAAGAAGTCCTGGCTCAAGATGAAGCAATCAGGTGTGTGTTAAATGGAGAATCTTTCATACTCAACTAAACAGCTCCACTGCTAGTGCTTCACAGAAATGTGGTGATATTTCTTTTCCTTTTAGGTGGAGCACAAATATTGTGGCAGAGACGCAGCAGATTGTCATTTTCACTACTGAACAGGTAATTAAAATTTTTGTGATGAAATATTTTATCTAGAGTTCATTGATTATTGTTTGTGTATCACGCTGAATTTCTATGCCAAATGCTTTGTTTTATAATTTAGTTTGCGTTTTGATCTTCCCACAGAAAGGAGAACATTTCCTGTACCTGCAGAAACTGAACCCCAACTCTCTCCAGAGGTACCAGCTAGAGAGGGTGGAGCCTGGTCTTTCACCTGTCAGCTTCTCTGCTTCCTACAGGGAGAAGCACATCCGCCTGCTTTACCTCTGTAAGCCTGCGAATCCACATACTGATAAAATGTCGACCTTTTGCCACACAAATCTGAATATGGAAAGTGGGACACAGCACTTAACAAATGACAAAACAACAAAAAAAAAACCTTTCACCCACTTTCTGAATTTGGATGAGATGATGTGATGCAAAGCAAACTTTTGATGTTCCATCTGTTTATTCTTTACCTCCTCATAGAAGCTATCTTATCTACTCGCCCTGATTTGTTTGATTTTGATTTTTAATACTCCGTCCAAAAAGCCCAGTCGCTGTAATGTGCTTCATAAATTCTCTGCCCATCAGACCCCAATGGCCATGTGTACCAGAGCGTGGTTCCCATGCGGGGCTTTAGAGCAGAAGAGGGCGCCCAGGCTCTTCCTCTGCCGCGAACGCTGCTGCTGGGCCTTCCAGTCGGTGAGGGCCTGTTGGAGGCGGCGTCGGCACTGATCCTGGATGAAGCTCACGTCGCTGTTGTTGGGGCCCCACATCCATCTGCTGGGGCCGGTAAAGGTGAAGCCTGCTGAGACGTTTAGCCACAATTCATCTCAAGAATAAGTTACAAAATAAAAAAGGCCAATGTGAACTTTTGCCCAAAAATCCTGTTATAATGTTCTTTCTATGAGGGATCACTGTGAAAGTTTTGAGTTCCAGATCAAGGCTTTGACATCGCAAGGGACCAGTTACAATGTTTATCAAAAATGTTCCCCTTGTCTCCTTATGTCTTATTTTACAGACTTTCTTTGCATTTGGAATACCAATTTTCAAACCCTACAAGCTGGAAAAGAGATGGCGGGTAAAATCTTTGGACAGGTAGGAAATAAACATGGACTGTTTTTATTGTGCCTGTGAAAAGACAAGAATGTGAAGCTGTTTTGTTTCTGTTTTGTTTTATTTTGTTTCTAGCTGCATTGTGCATGTTTGCGTTCGCCCTGTCAGTTCGTTGTAAATGAGCTCTTTGCTGGGCTGTGAATGCAGCAGGCCAAGGTTCCCTGTCCTTCCAGCTGCTGGGTGCTGATGGAGGACTGTATGACTTTGGTAGATCATTGTGTCTGCTCTCCACTGTGATCGGGCCCGCTGTCCCTCCTCACAACTTAACAGCAGTTTACAAGCATAAAAATCCACTGGAAAGACACAGAATTAGCTATGGTTTTGTGGGCTTTTTTGACATGTTTCACTATTGAGACCGTCTTTCTCTTCCGTTTCCTTCCAGATGTGGAGTTATTCCAACAAAGTGTTTATTCCACATGGGAAAAATCTTTCTGTCATACCTTTCGAATGTCCAAAGTCTTGCTTGGCGTCGGCCCTAGGAAAAATGAGACAGGCGAAAACGGAAGGTGAGCAAGCACAACTGTGCCCTCAGCTCTTATATCGTCTTTGCGCAGATACGTCAAGCTTATAAAGTGCACCGATTTAGCACGAACGTTTGATCCAAATGTCATAACTTGGGTTCTTTTGGGGTTGGAGATTCCTGCCTGAGATCTCCCCTCCCCTTTCACTCTGATTGGTGTGTTGATTGGCATTACTTTGATTGCAGGAGAGTCTAAATCAGCGGCTTGTGTACCTTCATGGAACAACATTCTGCACGGAGAAAAAGCTCAGCCCACAAGAGCAGTAGAGACCAGGAAGACGGTAAGTTGAATGACTTGTTTACAGGAGGTTTCAGGGCAGCTTAATGCAATTTCCTCAAATACAGAGAGGCATTACTTTGTGCTGTTGCAATCGAAAGTGCATTTCTTCCATTAAAGCAATTCACTCAAGCCTGTGGCCATACTACTGTGTTGCAAGATTCTGATTTACAACATTTGCTGCACAACACATGCATTAAATAAACTGTAATATCTTGTATGATGAGAATTGTTGGTCACATTTGTTATACAATAAGGTTTTGGGGAACTTTTGAACTATGCGTTTTAATGAGCTTCCAAGCAAATGTCTTAATAATTTACCTGCAGTGTTGTTTTGTTGATGCTCATTTTTTGTTGCTTTTATTTCTTGCAGAGACTGAGTCGCAAAAGCCAGGCAGCATCCTTATTAACAATTGATCAAGTGTTTGAGCTCATTAAGGTAAGAATATGCTTTTTTTCTCCTCCCAATGATTGTCAAGCAAAATGATGTGTCCAGATATTTGTACCTACCAGAAATCCCTTTGATAATCACTTTGATTCAGGAAACGTAAGATGTGTTCTTGCCTTCATGCAGACAGCACAAGTGGAGGAGGTGGATAAGGAGGTGGAGGGGCTGCTGTCCAGGTCGGACATCCAGGACTTGCAGCCGTCGGTGGGACAGTTGGCATCCATCCTTGTGTCCCGGAGCCTGGCTGACCCAGCCTTCTACTCCCACAGTACCCTCACACAGCTTGTGCACACTCAGTTTCTGTGCCACAGGTCAGAGAGGCAGAGCTGCAATACTCATTTTTAACTTGAATAATCAATGTGATTTTATAAGTCCTGATAATGCTTCTACATACCAGTAAAGTAATCCAGTCTGTGTTTTTTTTAATCTAACACTGTAACACTGCCTCCTTCCACAGTGTGTGTCCTGACCTCGTGATGTTGGCCCTGGAAAGGAAAGATTACTTTCTGTGTCAGCTCTGCTTGCAGTTCTTTCCAGACATCCCAGAAGCAGTGACTTGTGCCTGCCTCAAGGCGTTCATCAGGTAAAACAATGTCTCGCCACAAGCTCATTTACTTGAACCGAACAGCGATGTGAGACTCATGTTGAAAACTTGTGACCTGAGGTTAAAAAATGTCATCATTTGGTTTTCGCTTTGCTTGCAGTATCCCAGATGTTGAGGCAGAGAAGGTGAGCCTGGAGCCGGATAGCATCTTCTTCATGGAGACTCTAATCGCAACAGAGCGCGAACCGACGGGCCTGCAGAACGGCTGTAGCCCCACACCCAAAGAGGATGGTCCATCCGACACCATCAGCGACCATCAAAGCACCGCAGAAGAGACATCAACTCCACCAGGAACTATTTGTCCAGTTAGCCTACATAAGGCGGTTCTACTGTATCCTTCCACTGCACGGTTACATTCACTGGGATCTTTCTCAGTGTAGTCTTGCTCTTTTCCTTCAATTTAAGCTTCACTTAATATCTAGTTGTAACAAGCCTAATTGTGAAAACTTTGAGATTTTTGTTAAACTTCATGTTTTTTTACTGAACTTAAAATAGCTTTTATTTTAAAATCTTAACTGAAGCTGAACAGAAATGAGATCCTGCAGACAGCCTACAGCGACACCTTCATCCTCCCACATCTTAAAGATCTGTCTTCTCAGCATGTTGTCGTGAGTAAAAGTCGAGCAGTTTGCCCTGTTTCTGAAATGAAACAGAAATAACTGACTTGATTTTTCTCTCCATCCAAATCAGCTTTTCCTCCATTACCTGCAATTTCTCTACCTGAAATTTTCCCAAGCTCCTCTTCCACAGACAGATGGATTCAGATCACCGAGTCTGATTCAGGTTAGTGTCTCACTCCATTAATAAAATACCATCTGTATGCAAACGCCGAGCTTGTGTTTGATACACAAGGAGACGCCTATTTGGATGCAGGCATATTCACTAGAAACAGCTGAAGGTCTGATCTGAGATTTACTTTAATTCTTTTGTCACATTTTTAATTTAATCACCCGCGCTGCTTTCTTCCTCCTTCCCTTCAGCCCTAAAGTAATAAATTCCCTTTTCCAAGTTGAAATCAATCCATCTAACTCTTTTTGTTTTGTGTTTGCTTATCAGATTATGGATTGGGTGTGCTTACTGCTGGACGCCCACTTCATGGTGCTGGTGATGACTCCAGAGGCCAAAGGCTTACTGCAAAACCTCCTCACTTTTGTTAGATCTCAGGTAAGAGTTTCTACTTTTTGTATGTTGGTTGCCTGATCCCGCTTTTCTGAAATACTTCTGATAAAAGTTTTCTTTTGGTTGTGCTTTGCGTTAAACCTTCCTCTTGTGGCCCCAGGTGAAGCTGGTTTCTGAACTTGGAAAGATCGAGGGCAGCCTGCAGGAGCTCAGTAAAATGACGGAGAAGACAGACATCGGCCAGTATTCCATCGAAGTCATTGAGCTGTTTTAGATTGTGTCCCAAATAGTTTAGATAAATCATCGAGAGTGTGAACTGTTACCAACTTTCACCTGATGTGATATCAAAGTGTGATTTATGTTCTGGGCGAGAAAGTACTCATGATGTGAGATGCTGGAATTCCTAAGTTTTACTGTGTCTCAAAATTCAAATCCAGTAAGTCACATATTTCCCACAAGGGTGTTTAAGAGCTGGTGAAATTTTGACATATGGTTTGCATCTTTGATTTACAGTCTTATCAATGGAGCAACTTTCTTTTCAACTTTGAATATGAGAGTTGAGGGTTTTTTTGTGTCTGAATTGAATATATGTAAATCTGTCAGTTGTGACCTTGCATTTGTATTACCAGATGAAATCTTTTGAATATAAATATAACATAAAATACTCATTGTCATTGTGCTTTTTAAAACAATTTTTCAGTATGTTGTTGAATGTAAGTGCAACTAGGAAAACCTTTTATTACCTCCCTGTGGAGTTCTACAACTGGCTGCCAATTATCCTCTCATAAACACAAAAATGGGACACTGAATAATTGCAGGATGAGTGCTCCCTGTCTCCTGCTGTCAAGATAAGAAAAGAAGAAAATTACACTTGCCAAACAAGATGGTTTCAACTGCCATTGCTGGGAACGATTTGACTGCAGTTTGTTCTTAGCACTCGTATCCATACATTTGTCTATGATAATAGGTCAAAGTGAGTCGAGAAATTTAAAAATTACGTTGTCGGCAGGATTCGAACCTGCGCGGGGAGACCCCAATGGATTTCTAGTCCATCGCCTTAACCACTCGGCCACGACAACTGCTGTTCCCACAAAGTTCACATAGCTATATCAAAATTGTACAAACAGATGCTGCCACGGAATTATAAAAAAAACCTGTTTCATAGATAAGATTTTTCTGTGTAAAGCAGAACAAAGCTCCCTGTCTGCTCAAACGTATCCCGTTGTTGTGTTGATCTTTGTCTGGTTTTGGTGGGAGTGATCTAAACTGCATTCATAACCCAACACAAGTTGAAATCCTCACGCTTGAATCAATAACTCATCCTGCAAAAAGTAAACACGAAAAGAACTTCCTCACTGCACTTCTATATTTTAATTTCTTCTTATTCTGGGCTTCGTCAGTTTCAAACTGCACATGTGGGAACATCGAATTAAAGAAAAAATACATTTGTGGCAGGCACAAATTCAATCGTCTAAATTAAAAAAAAAAGTCGCGTCGTCTCAAATGTGCAATAAAAGTGGCATTGCCTTTGAGAGCGGCTTATCAAAAATCCATGTATTAGACCTCAATGTCGGTCGTTATTATCTTCTCGCCTCACTTTGCTGCGACGACAATGGCGTCAGGCCGAGAGCGGGCGACGGAACTACTCTGAACATTTTCGGTCCTCTGACGATCGCAAGTGTCCAGCAGAACCACCAAATGCTAGCGCGGCACTGCTGGCGGGCAGCGTTTGCATGGATAACTAATTTTATGAAGTAGCAATTGCGTCTATTGTAGAATTGTGGGTCACGTGACCTAGCATCGAGCGAGGCCTGCCAGCGTCAAGTTAGACGATGACAGCGGCACATCCGGTTGCAACGAGAAACCATTACTTAACTTCGGTCTTTTTTTGAAGTATATATAATGAGCATCGCTGAAAACACTTTATCTCACCTCGTTTTCCTGAAGAATTCTTTTTTTTAAATCGTGGAAACAGCAAATTATATCTTGTTAGAAGGTTAAAAAACGAAAGAGCCACCAAGTAGTAAAATTGACATTTATACCAACATTGTCTGAAAATTCAATAACTTCAAAAGCTGTCGTCCAGAAAAAAAATGAAAAAACAAACAACCACTGATGTTCAATGACTGGGAGATTCATGCGTTTCAAAAAATATTTAAAGAGCATCATTCACTTGTACATGTTGATATAAAAGATGATGGAAAAGTGGTAGTGCTTTTTTTTCCCGAAAAAAATATTTCAGCTAACATAATCACGTAATAGACCATTTCAAAAAGTCGTATTATTCTGCACGATCTCATATAAGAGATGTGAAAAAATGGAAATAAAAAATATTTTTTAATAACAGATGATAAGGCCTATATTACCTGCTGTCACTATGTTACTGTTTCCTATCATATCATCTGGTAATTCTCTTTTTCAATCATTCTGAATGTAGTTACAGGTTTTTTTCATTCAGTTTTCTTTTCTTTTGCATTTTTTAAGTTTGATTGCACTGCCACAGAAGAAGAAACATGTATCTTTTTAAGTATATTTAATATTTTCATTGCGTTGTCTGGCAGTAGAAGCTTTTACTTTGAGGACAGGATGCTTCGCTTCCAGTCTCGCCGCCGCTGCCTGAGCGCGGCTTGACGCTGCTCTTAGGCCTGCTGTGTTTTCAACGGAGGGAGAGTCAAGAAGAAAAATGGCGTCTGCAGGCGACCCAGAGCGGGACACCGGCCATTCAGTTTGAGCTTTCCGCTCTGAAATTGAGACCGGGGCTTGGTGGAGACCAGTCAGGGACCGTCGGCAGAGCTGTTGGGGGTTGAGCAACCCCGTGTTTCCCCGTTGTGCGCGGCTCGACCAACCACCGAGATTGAAGCGGAACAGACGCGGCTCTCTCCTACAATGAGGGGGAGACGAGGAAGGCCGCCCAAACAAGCTGCCGCGATACGGGAAGGTTCACCCGGGCCAGTCCGCGGCTCCCGAGGCGGCAGGAGCAGAGGGATGCGTGGACGCGGTAGAGGCAGGGGACGGGGTCGGGGACGCGGGGTGACCACTGCCGTTTGTAGCATCGGCTCGCTGGAGGTGGAGACAGAAATCTCCGGCAGAGAGAACTTTCATTCGTCCCGGGGCCGCAGGAAAGTTGGAGCCTCCACCGTGGCGGCGGCGGCGGCGGCATCGCGGGGAAGAGGAGGCAGAGGCAGAGGCAGGGGGTCGAGAGGCGGCCGCGGCGCTAGAGGCGGAGTGAGGCGGCCTCAAACCAAGGTAGTCTACGACGATAACAGCGACGAGGAGGAGGATAATTTTAGCTACCGATCGGAAGAAGACGAACTCCTGAACGACAACCCTTCGTCGGATCTTGAAGAAGAAGAGGAGGCCTTGGGAAACGACTCAGACTATCTGGAGGAACTACTGGAGGATGGTGGTGGCGGCGGTGATGATGATGATGCCAGCTACTGTACCGAGAGTAGTTTTAGGAGCCACAGCACGCTCGGTAGCACCCCAGGTATGTTCCCGTGCAAGTGCGCGCACTTTTCGACGCGGAGGTTTGTGTCGCTTTTACTGTTGATATTATTTGCAGCTCAGTACAGAAAGCAAGCCGCATTGTTCAAAATGGAGCTTGCACTCAGAAACAGGCCTTTGTTTACCGTGTGCTCTGCTGGCTGCTGGCTTGCAGCTCCGCTCCACGCTTCAGCCGGCTCTCGTGTTTTTCACTTTTGTCGGATCAGCACATTTTTGTTGACATTTTGTAAATTCGACTTTATTCGTGCTTTTTCGTCTCTTTTTGTGTTTTGCACCTGACATTTTTCCTGGTGTACTGTCCTTCTTCGTGGCCTTACATGAAACGGGATACATCGACTACTTTACGTATATTTCATTCATTCATAATTTTTGCTTCTGCACAGCAATTGTAACCATTGGTGTGCACGATTTACCGCGCAAACTAAGTGTTTTGTAAACATTCTTACCAATTAGAGATAGCTTATCAGATGGGGGGGGGGTATTTATTCTGAACCACAGAACATAATGTAAATTAAACAATCTAATTATAAAAACGTGAGATTTTAATGCAAAATATAAACTTTAAAAACATTTAGATTTTAATTTTAGAATACTAATTTAACTGCATTGAACTGTTAAAAATAAATTAGAAAAGCGTGTTTTCTGAAGAGGAGCGCAGATTTTTTTTTTTTGCAGTTTTTTCACTTGTTGCAATATCAGCTCATGGTGCAGCATCACCATAGTAACCCCAGTTATGTTTATCAGGTAAGCACATTAAACCCACGACCTTCCCCTGTGTGAATGGTCAGGTTAATCAATTTTCTGTCTTCAAAAATCACTGGGCCCACTTGTTGTCATGATTGATGAAGTATTTTATGTTTAAAAATGCAGAACATTTTCTTTAGGCAGGACAATTTACTGCAAAAGGGTAGTGCTGGATGAAAGCATGCAAAAGGTGCAGAGTGTGTCTGTATGTGTTTAGCCTGTGCCACTCAGCTACACTCTGTTTAAGCTTAGATGCAGTTGAAGTAGCCCAGGGATTATGCACATACCTCTGCTGTCTGCTTTTGTGAAAGATGTGTGAACATGGCTGCATTGTGCAGCCAAGTGTAAATAGTCTCTCATAAGACCAACGATGACGGACAGTCATGATGATGCTCATTCTGCTGCGAGCTGACACGTATGACCCATGTAATTTTTGTGTTTTGCTGAAAATCCTCTCCGATAAACTAATGTTTGTCTTATAAATGTATTTTTTTCCACTAATGACAGTGAGGTCTGCTGGATGTAGTCCCAATCATCTTTATTTCTTTAACTCATCACCCATAAACAGTATTACAAGTTAACATGATAGGTAATATAATGTAATTTCTGTAATGCAATCTTTTAGTGACACTGATAAGTTTCAACTTGTTGCATGGGGGGGTCATGAGGTCAGGTCAAAAGAACCGTCCTGGTGCTTTCAAATAAACACAAATGCAATTTTCTTCTTTTTTTCTGAATTCTACTTTTAAAAAAGTGGAAATTGCTCAGCAACTTCTGCATATATTTCCCCAGCATAAACAAAAGGCGGCTAGCTTAAAATAGGGGGAGCTTTAGCTCAGTAATCTCAACAAAAAATAACATTAAACCGTGCAGTTACATCTTTTTTTTTTTACTGTCTCGGTGTGCTAAAAAAAGATAACCTTAATTTATCAGTTTTTTGTGACTGCACTTAATATCGTGTTCCACTTGTTTTTGAAGTATTTTTAAGGATTAAGGTGCTGAAATTTCTTGAGCATGCTGTCTTTTTATCCGTGGAATAAACAAACAAACAAACAGGTAATAAACGTTGAGCTCCTCAGGATTACCTCACTGAAGTTTTTATCCCAGCAGTATTGAACCATATACTCAGATTATCTTGACTTTTTTTTCCCACACTTTGATATGAGAAGCCAAGCTAAATTTAATTAGGCATCATGGTCAGAAAAAGGAGTAATACCAACTGACTCAACGTTGAGTGTTTCTACATTATGTATTGTGATTTAAATGCTCTTTGATTTTTTTGGGTTGAATGTCTTGAGATCATAAGAACTTTTTTGAGGATATTCCACATGAATTAGATTTATTCAGTCACTATGGGTTTTTTTTTTTATTCATGATTGCAATTTAGCCTCCTCTTCTCAGTCTCTTGACTCTTCCCTTTTCACTTGTTGCAGGCCGAAGAAAGAGTCGACCACAGAGACCGCAGTCTCCCATTTTTGAGGCAAAAGACATTCCTGCCTTGGAGCTTCCCAAGTCCTCGGAGGACCTCCTGGTTCCTACCTCACAGCTCCTCAATGTTTCCGCCATCTACGAGGTCCTCCGCAACTTTGGCACAGTGTTGCGGCTCTCTCCGTTCCGCTTTGAGGATTTTTGTGCGGCCGTGGCCAGCCAGGAGCAGTGCACGCTGCTGGCAGAGACCCACGTCTCCCTGCTCAAAGCTATCCTCAGAGAGGAAGACACTTCCAACACCACATTTGGTCCCACTGACGTGAAGGACTCCGTTAACTCCACTCTGTATTTTGTGGATGGTATGACTTGGCCGGAGGTGGTGCGGGCGTACTGTGAGAGCGACCCGGAATACCGGCACATCCTGCCTTTCCAGGAAAGTGAGGATTACCCGTACGAGCCCCTGGAGAGCAAAATCAAAGTTCTTCAGTTTCTGGTGGACCAGTTTCTGGCGACCAACATTGCCCGCGAGGAGCTCATGTCGGAAGGGGTGGTCGCTTACGACGACCACTGCAGGGTGTGCCATCGCCTTGGTGACCTGCTGTGCTGCGAGACCTGTTCGGCTGTTTACCATCTGGAGTGCGTGAAACCACCTTTGCAGGAAGTCCCTGAAGATGAGTGGCAGTGCGAGGTGTGCGTGGCACACAAGGTTCCTGGTGTGGCAGACTGCATCCCAGAGGCCCAGAAGAGCAGACCATTCATCCGACAACTACCCATCAGTTATGACCGTCACCACCGAAAATACTGGTTCCTGAACCGCCGCATAGTTGTGTAAGTTTCCAAAAGAAGCATTGATGATGATATAAAGAAAACTTCGACTTCTTATTCAAATTACAATAATCCTCTTAACGCCTTTCACATATAAATTGAAAAAGGTTAGATGTATTTGTGATTGCAAAGGAAATGCTTCCTTCCTTCAACCTAACCACACGTTGAGATGTTGCCTGCTTGTTTGTGGATAGTGGTGTCGTCAGGAAGGTAAAGGAGAGATCGTAATGAACAAACGTGGAAATTATACATGAGCACGTGGACTTTGTGATGTAGAATCTAAAAATCATACATAGATTTTTTTCTGGCCCAAAGTACTTTGCAGTAAGTTACTGATATGGACGATTTGGAGGATAATGACAGAATTCATGGCAGGAAATGATGAGAAAATGTTCTTCAAGGATCATTTGTTTTTCTTCACAAAATTACCTAGACTCTGTGAGGGCATTGGCTGTGTTGCCTGACAGTGACTTATGAGGACATTCAGCCCAAAAATAATACATTCAGAGCAGACTTCAAATATACAGTCGCTCAACGAGTTCTTTTTTTTTGTCAGTACTGTTTACTTGTCAGAGTGAAGTACTTTGAAGGCAGATAAAATAATTAAGCAATACAATGCTCAAACATCAAGCTGTGGAATTCCTCGGCAATTGTACGCTGGACTCGTTGAAGTGTTTTGTCAAAGAAACATAAGTAGCACCAGAATCAGAGGCCAGTGCTTGGTGAGCTCCATCATTTTGTCTCTTGGTTGGAGTCGAACACACACAGTTCACACACAGGATGGTGTTAGTGCTGTGCTGAGGATTAATGTGGTTCATAGACACATCAGTGCAGTTTGACATTGTGCTATAAGCACACATCAAATTTGATGTTTTTAACTGGGCAACTGTAGCATGTAACAAACCTACGGGATTGTGTTATGGAGGATTTTAGCAGTCTATTTTTCTCTGAAGCAAAGATGTTGTTTGTATCACAAATTTGGTCTTTTGTACTTTATGGATGGTGAATATATAATACTTGTCAAACAAAACATCTGAATGTGCAGATATGAAGACGATGGTGTGTCAATTCATTGCTTCACAGCCACTAATGGAAAGAATTACATTAATTGAAAGGGACTTTTCGGAAACCAACACACATTTGACTTTATCACAAGTTGCTCTTTGAGTCCTCACAGCACGATAACAAATGCTCCTTCGTGTGTGCAATGAGAACAGATGAGTTATTTTCCACAAGATAACTACCAACATGAGTATATATATATATGAGTCATAGCTTTTAATACAACCCGACTAACAGCAGCATTTGTTCCATATGTTGCTAAATAACATTGGTATTGAGCAGCCACAGATGGCTGGTCTGGTTGTGTGTGTGTGTGTGTGCTGGGTCAGCAGCAGCTGACAGTGTGCTACATAAACCATGAAGGAGAGTGGGTCACCTAAACAATGTATGATTTAGGAGAGCATGTCCTCTGAGGATTGTCATCACTGCAGTCTCCTTTTATTTTGTATTTCTGCTTTGGTATGTGCACCAAAACGACCCCCTGCAGGTGTTGAATTGCTGATCTCCAGTCAGCCTGCAGGTACAGACGGTGTGCTCAGAAAACAGAGTTATTGTTTCCGGATAGAAGCATGTGAACGAGCATCCGTTAATCCTGAGGAGGAGTGTGTATGCACATATTGCCTCTAAAGAAATGCTGGAGGGACACACGCATCCATTTTCATTGTGAATGTTTTATTGAGAACTGTACAGAATACTTTTCTTTATAACATACAAGTGTCACACGTGATTTTGTTGTGCTCACTGAGTGATGTGACAGGATTGATTCTAGTCATGAACTTGTTTTTGAAGGACACAATATCCCCAAATGGGTTATATGTAATCTGTTTGTCTCTGGCTGTCTGGGCTTTTCACATCAGTCATCATCTACTTCTGTTTTCTTCAGCAACTTGTATACATTACAACAAAAAAAATGATAAATGTATGGTTTTACACATTTTTTATCTCCACTTATCTCCAGAATAAGAATCAAAACAGTTCAAATGAGTTCTGCTTTAGGACTAATTTTTTATTCAGCTTGCTAATTTATTTGAGGCAAAGTCACAATAATAAAGCTGATAACGAATCGGCCTTCAAATTTATAGACACATTCACGAATAAATACAGTTGATATTATTAAGCCAGTTTTGGGATGCGCTCTGCGATTACTCGTGAGGCAGCAATGATGAATGTGTTGCTTATTAATCGATTGGAAAAAAGGCAAACCTTTGACAAGAGCCCAGCCATGTTTGCAGGAGCTCTGAATAGTTTTATAGCTTACATTTTAGCTGTGTTCATGAATTCATAGTTTTGTAGATTACATTTTCCACCAATACAATACATCAAGCAGCAAATGTAATTCTTTTTATTGCCATGCATGGCCATGACTGTCACTGCATGTACACACAAGCAGGGAATGTAATTATTAGATGAGAAGCCGCCACAGCCATGAATTTGTCAGTTGTATTGTGATCACGGTCACAGCCACAGATGTCGTGTTGTCCAACGGCTGCAGGATTAATCACTCTTGGTGTGGACTGGCCTCAGCAGCAATCATTGAACCTGTTCCTCTTGTTTTCTTTCTCAGCATAGTGGAACGGAGTTGTTTCTGTGCAGGCACGGCTGTCACACCACAGTTCAAATTAGCAGCAGTAGGCCCTGTATTGTAAGCCCTTCATAGAAAAGCCAGACACAATCTACCTATTTAAAGGCTGGATGAGATTCAAAAACAGTGGGTGCAAAATCTTGAATGTTGGATAAAAAACACTGGGTGGCACAAACAGACAAGGTAAAGCCAAGAAAGTGCTTGAGTGAAATGCAGAATTGTTTAAAGGCTGAGTAGGTTTCTGATTGTTCAATTCAAGACAAGCTGCAAAATGGAGACAGACTTTAAAGAAATATTCAGCTGAACCACAGAAACTCAAAAAGTACACCCATTATTGCCACAAGTAAAAGTGGCAACAAATCCGACAGAGGTCACGCAAACAACTGCATACATACTACAGTGTATGAAGAGTTTACATCTTCCTTCTCATTGTCATCCTTGTTTTCCCCGTTTAAACCTAAATCATTTCTTCCTTTATCTTACTTACAGTGAGGAGGATGGTGAGCAGGAGGACAAAGCCATCTGGTACTACAGCACAAAGGTAAACATGACTTTACTTCTGTTTGTCATCGCCATATTTCTTTCACAGACTCTTGTTTGATCATTTCGTTTCCATTCTATTGTTACCTGTTTTTTTTCCCTCACTTATATTCCTCCAAGTAAAATCCCGTGTGCCTCGCCGCCCTGTTGTGTTTTCATAAAAAAGCATCTTCACATCCTGTGTATTTTTTCTGGCCAGTGGAGCCATTGTAACATGGAGCTGATGTTGCATAACACAATGCATTCATTAAACTCTACCTAAACTCTGTCCTCCAGGTCCAGCTGGCTGAGCTCATAGATTGCTTGGATAAGGATTTCTGGGAGGCGGACCTGTACGCAGCTCTGGAGGAGATAAGAGACGAGGTGCACACGCACATGGACATCACCGAGGACCTGACCAGCAAGGCTCGTGGAGGCAACAAGTGTTTCCTCACTGCAGCTAACGGTAAAACGCTTCGTGTCTCTCTCCTTTTCAATAAAAAGCTCTGGATAATCTTCGTTGTTCTCTGGGTTTCTTGATGACCATAAAGTGGAGTATTCCCCTCTTTTCTTTTTCTCCTGGTGTGTCCCGTTTCTCATTCCTCTGCCTGCTCTCTGGGCACTGCTCATGAATGCCATCCAGTCATAGATGGTTTGGCCAAAGAGACCAGTCCAGCTTTTATGTAACCTTACTCTGGTGGCAGCCTGGCCAATGTCCAACATCTGAGCTCCCCTTCAGTTCATCCTTCCTGTCTGTCGACAAAAGCCCTCTGTGGTGCGAATGCGGCTCGTATATCAATGCATACGTCTCCAAAAATGTTTAAAGAACTTTGTTGATTATGGTGCAATTTCACTGACACAGCATTTTTAATTTGCACTGTAGAAATTAAAAAAGTGCTTTCGTGTGTGTGTGGGATTAGTTTTTGACAAGGTAGCTTGAGAAAGAACAAGCAGTTCTGACATGCACAGATAAGTTAAAGTTAACTCGCTAACAACACACTTTGATTATTTTTAACTCAAGGAGGTGGAAGATGCAGCGATGGAAGTGAAGAAATAAAGTCCTCCTTCAAAAAAACATGCAAAACATTTTATGGCCGCAAATTGTTCATGTTCGTGTTTCTAGTGGTTTTATTACTTTTGTTTGTGTACAACAAACCCAAAGCATCACAAAACTGTTTAGATGCATGTTGCACAGTTACTGGAGGTCTCTATGGGCGTGAGAAGAAGGGAATCACTTGTCAAATCCACAACAGTGGGTTGAATTAGGCCCAGTGTCCTGGAAGGATTAGTTTAGTGATATCTATTATTTCATAACAGTGTTTCTTTACTTACTTTTTTCCTGCAAGTTTCACAAATTGGTGGGTGGTTGTGATTGGGCCTCTGTTTGTAAATGTGCGTGGTTAAAAAATGAATACATTTATGGACGAAAGCTTCTCTTAACATTTCCCTCTTGGCTTGCTGGTTCTGCTCGATGCACAATGCAGTTTATGGGATTTAATTGAACAAATGCATTCAGGCCTAATGCACTAAGCAAAAACAGCCCCACCACGGATGCTTCCTCCATTGTTCTTGCACCACGCAGAGACACACACACTGTGTTGTTTGCTACAACAATTAAACACAGATTTGACTCATTCGCATTTTTGCGTTTATTCTTTCCCGTCGCTCCTTTTCTCCCCTGGAGAAACAACTATTTCTTCTTTATTTTATGAGAACTTTATTGGAGAGGCAGTCCTCTCTAAATTTAACTGCTCATGTAGCTGAGAATTTATTAAATGGCAGTGCGTTGTTTATTTCCTGTTCCGTCATTGTTCCGACTGCATCGCTGCAGATAGTTGTTTTACATTCCTCCACTGCGATGATGAAGTTGTCCCCTCGTGAAAGTACTTTACAGCTTGCCGCTTTATAATAATGACCCAGCATGCTTACACCCTCATTATCACTTTTATTACAAACAATGGAGTCATCACTCTCAAACAAAACCACACACAACAATCCAGTTTTAATGGGGTGTTTCACAGGGAGATCACACTTGAGCTGTTCCTGGTTAACATAAAAAATTGTGGAGATAATTTACATACAAATTGTTCTGTGAAAATCACAAACAGCTCTTTGGTGCCACCAGTTTTGAAGCTTAAACAAGACTGGAACGTGTCCTATTCCACTTCAGATTTAAAGTTCATGCGCAATATTTTTCAATGTTATGACCTATTTTTGTTTTGTTTTCTTACTGTATGTGTAATTCCTGTCAAAGCAAGTCTATTTCCTCCACATATTTTAAACTTATAGGGTATCTATAGAGTATTTCGTGCAAATGGTGCAGACTTTTGTACTTTGTGCTGACTAATGGGATAAAACAACCCCTGCCTGGCCCCTAGTTTTCATGTGTAGCTCTAAATTTGTTTCGTTGCTTCACTCATTGTGCTTCCTGTTCTTATCTCCCTCATTCAGAGGAGATCCTAGAGCGATTACGGGCAAAGAAGGAGGAGGAGCTCGAGGAGGTGAAAAGACGGGCAGCAGAGGAGGCCACAAAAGACCTGCGAGAGAGGGAGAAGAAGGAGGTGGATGTACAGAAGGAGGATGAAGAGGCCCAGATGAAGGATGAGGGGCAGCAGGAGGGGAAGCTGAAGGACAGAACGATGGGAGAGGAGGAGCAGCAGACAAAGGAAGACCCAGCAAAGGACAAAAAGGAAGGCATCAAAACTGGAGGTAATTATGACTATTTGGCTCTAAAAACCCAGTCTTTGTGTTCAAGTTACTGGTTTCTGCTCGATCCACAACAATTCTGCATTGTTTATAATGTTGTTGCTGTTCATCTGTAGTCGGGGAAGCTGCACCCACTGGCCAACAAAGCAATAGTAGCAGTAGGACCTTAGACGGGCCCACACTTCCAGCACAAACCGACAATATGAGCTCTCGTCTGACCCTGGAGGCTCCAAAGCCCCCGGCGTCCACTGTAGAGGCTTGTTCAGAGGGACATTCACATATGGAGGCCTCTTCTAATAACACAGAAGGTATACAATAAATAATTGGGGTGACCTTTGCCCTATTTGATCTTTTTTTTCTGGGATCAGCTTTTGCTGCTGCTGTCTGCAGCTTCACGGGATCGACACTCCTGACATTACCAGTGACTCTTACTTTCTGCTGCCAACCGCACAAAGCTTTGGTGCTCCTCTTCATTATTCTCCAGCTTCCCTCTGCAGGATTCTCTCATTTCAATTGCTGGCTCTGGCTTCCAGTAGCTCGACCGTCACTCCTTGAATCTTGGCCTCAGCTTTGGTTTTCTTCCAACAATTATACGCTTCTTTGTCTTTAACTTCTCACACTCCCCTCTCCTAATCGCTGAGAGATTGATTTCATCTATTTGATCAGCAATCACGTGGCTTTGTCTCAGCCTAAAACAACTGTGTCCACGTAATGCGATCGACACGTTCTCTTTATCTGCCTGATTTCCTTCATCGCTGTTGCTCATCGGCTGCTGCTTGTAGAAGATTGATATGTGGTGGTTTATAAGTATTGATCCTCAAGAATTGCAGTATTTGTTGTTGTAGTCGGCTGTTATGTGAGCTCGACTGTTGGTGATAGTTGCTTACATGACCCATGATTGTGATCGAGCCTGTTATATTGTGCCTGCATTACGCATGATTAATCAGTAGAGGGCGCCACACCCTTATCAGTTCAGTGCCATGTAAGTTTTCTCTTCTCTGACTTTTTCTTTGTGCAGAGCCTTTTTTTTTCTCGAGGTGAAAGATTTGCATTTTTTCCAGTTCACGAGCATGTTCAGTATGTAGGGTAAAATAGTGCACTTAAGATGTCAAATGTTCAAACGGATAACACGTGATCGGTAGTGTTTATCTCACACTTCACTCTGATTTTCTGTTTGTGTGGCAGAAAACTCCTCGCCGTATGTCCCCGCTGGTGGAGAAGGCGTCCCCAGCCTGAGTCAACCGTCCCAGCCCGTTGAGGAGAACAGTAACAGCAGCACAGGGAATGGAGTCCCTTCCAGGGGTCCTGAACCCCCGGACTTGGCTGACAAGTCCTCACAGTCGTCCTTGGCAAGCTTCGATGATGCAGGTCTGTTTGCAGAGCGTTCTGACATCTATGTTTCACTCACAAATGAAAAACAATAAAAGCCAAGCAATGGTAGGAAAAATTATTCAGCTCTAGTAATATTTTTTTTTACAGAACAATGCATTATGCATCCTTTGTTTTTGCACAAAAGCAGTCCCAAATATTATTGAATTCTTTATCAAATAGTAGCATTGCTGAAAATCATACTGCCTTATTAATGTGAGTTTACACACTGCCTCTGCTGTCATCTTGTGTCTTTGACCGACCTGGATGTTGCATTTCAAGGTGACGGCAAAGATTCGACCAACGGAGAGACTCCAGGCAGTAAGAAGTCTTCAGCCACTCGCATGGTGACCCGGCTGAGGAACCCCGACAGCAAGCTAAGCCAAATGAAAAGCCAGCAGGTTGCAGCTGCTGTTCACGAAGCCAACAAAGGCTTTAAGGAAGGCAAAGAGGTGAGAAGATGTTTCTCTTTAGGGGAAATGAAACATAGAAGGAAGATGTCTTTAGCAGGTTACACGTCAAGTTACTTTTTGTAAATAAAGATGCAGATTTATTAGACTGTTTTCTGACCTTTATGCATCATTCTGTATTCCATTGTTTTCGCAATTGCACAACATTAAGTTCAAATACTTGAAATATTAAGTCACTTTCAGTGTGTGTAATATAATCCCCCCTCTCACTCCGTACATCCACAGATTAAAAACAAATAATGAGATTTTGTTTCTTCCTCTGCAGGTGCTGGTGGTAAATGCACAAGGTGACGTCACGCGCGTGAGCACTCGCAGCAAGGACGTGGTGATGAAGGGGAGCCTCTGCCAGTACTTCAAGCTTGGTCAGGAGGGCAAGTTCCGCGTCTACCACAACCAGTACAGTGCCAACGCCCTGGCCCTCAACAAGCACCAGCACAGGGAGGCAAGTCGCCTGGCCATTGCTTGATTCTGTCTTCATTACTTCATTACTTCATGACTACAGATCGCAGGAGGACTCGGTTAATAAACCTGATTGTGAAGTGCAGGCATCTGTGTCTGTGCGTGTCTGGTGACAGCATAGGATTTAACACACTAAATAAAGCAGTAAAAATATGGTCTGTTTCAGACAATCAACCTTAGTGTCTGATTAAAATATTGTATTTGTTTTTTAATCAGGACCATGACAAGAGACGACATCTGTCCCACAAGTTTTGCATGACGCCAGCGGGAGAATTCAAGTGGAACGGCTCCATTCATGGTTCCAAAGTTCTGACCATCTCCACACTGAGACTCACCATCATCCAGCTGGAAAACAACGTTCCAGCACCTTTCATGCACCCAAACTGGGCCTCACACAGGTAAAGATCTGATTGTTAGTTGGTTTGTGAGGGCTGCAAAAAGAATGGAAGCCAAAGTAAAAGCAAACCCAGCATTGCTTGTAAAGCCAAAATGCAGATTTACATTTTTTTTTTTAATTGTTTGTTTTGTGTGTTTTTTTTAAGGACCAATTGGATCAAAGCGGTTCAGATGTGCAGCAAGGCCAGAGAATTTGCACTGGCTCTGGCCATCCTGGAGTGTGCCATCAAGCCCGTTGCTATGCTGCCTGTCTGGAAAGACTCATTAGGCCATACCAGGTACACGAAGACTTGAAGTACTGTTGTGTTTGTGCATGTGAGTGTGTGTGTAAGTGGTGGTTGTGGTTGACTTCAGAGTACGGTAAGGCTGCTTTAAGTGAAAGTCGGTCAATGCAGTGTTCTTCCAAAGTAACGGGTGAATAACGGGTGAGCAACGGGTTGGTTCTGCCAAAAGAAGTTGACTGTGTATGAATCTCTAAGTTTGTATGCTACCATACGGCACCGTAAACGGAGTTCATTATGTTTAACACTAAAGAAACTCAGTGATGTGGCCCCGTGTTGATGCCCCCCTCAACATGGAGTTACTGCATGGGTACAGTTTATGTGCGACCCAGTTTAGCCAGCAGAGTCCATCATAACCAGATCAGATGAAAAGGCCCACCCTTGCTGTGAGGCATAATATTTAGACTACAAGTCCGCAACCAGCACCACCCACCTCTGCCTCCACACTACTGCTTCAGCAACACAAGGCCTCTTTAAAGAGGAGATTGTCCAACATTTTGCAAGGTGCGTGCGCGCAGACTCACGTCTGTGCATGTCTGTGTGTGCGTGTGTCTGAGTGTGTGTCTGTATGTGTCTGTGCGTGTCAATGTGTCCCTGTGTGTGTGTGTGAAATGTGGGCATTAGTTTCTGGAGAAACTTGTATTAGAACTGGTCAGGGGTAACCAATCAGCCTTTTCCTTCCTGATTTTGCTTTCGATGACACTCCATGCACTCTGCTGTTCTTGTTTTTCTTTCTTGAGACAAGTATATTTTGTTTTTGACATTTCTTGGACTTTTTTCCCAACAAAGTTGAATTTCAAATGTTCTCAGGTTAAATCGCATGACATCGATTGAGCGTGAGGAGAAAGAAAAAATCAAGAAGAGGGAGAAGAAGTTGGAGGATGAGGAAACGATGCAACAGGCCACCTGGGTCAAGTACACGTTTCCAATTAAGCACCAGGTGGGTCAAGTATGAGGGCTCGAAATTTAGCTTCTTGGAACTCGATCATTCAGATAACTTTTTTAACACGCACATGGAGAAAATCTTCACTTATACAGTTATTTTTCCATCCCTTTTATCACCCTTTGTATTTAATAACTTCACAACAAAACCTGAGTTTAGGGCCGATGCATTGACATTGAAGGTGATTCTTCCTGGATGTACGATCCTTGTCGCTGTTGTCCGTGCCATCCAAATATGTAAAAACCATCAGTGCCGGTCTTTTCCTGTGGCTTTAGTATACTATGTGTTGATTTGTGAAGATACAACCTCCCTGACAGAGCCCACACATCAGGAAAGTGTTCTGGTCATGGGATCACAGAATTAATTTCACGTTTAATCTGCAACTACTCTGAGACCTAAATATCTTAAAAACTGGGTCATTGTAGCAGGAAACTCTGCTCTGTATAAGCGACTACTAAAGGCTCTTTCATGCAAGATGTTCAGCTTTGCAGTGAGTCATTTCCCTCAGCAATTAATGATTAGTATGCGAACAACCTCTAAAACCTTGAGCTGTTTTTATGATCGCTTTCACTTCCAAGTTCTCCCTTTTTAACTTTTTCTTTCCACATTCGTTTTCCTCTTTTCTTGTCGTGTGTGAAGGTGTGGAAGCAGAAAGGAGAGGAGTATCGTGTTACAGGCTATGGGGGCTGGAGTTGGATCAGTAAGACCTATGTGCAGCGGTTTGTCCCCCGACTTCCTGGCAACACCAACGCCAATTACCGCAAAGAACTGGAAGGTATGCAACAAGCGACTTTAGGACCTGCAACTTGTTTGAATTTTTTAAGTTCCTACAATTGTGAGAATTTGTTTCCTTATAAGTTATCACAGTGGTCAGTTGATTGGTTTGGAGTTTATTTCTGAATCCCATTGAGTTTGACTCGAATCATTCCTCCAGAATTATTTTTTTATGATGCTGGTGTCTTGTTTTAGAACCAAATTGTTGCAGCTATGGGTTTTAAAACTTCCTTCTACCAAATATCCTCATTTGAAGTTTAAATTCTTGTCCCTCCTTTGTCCTTTGATTTGATACTGATTATCTCAAATACTTTGCCACACAAGATTTGATAAG
This sequence comes from Malacoctenus gilli, assembly GCA_032164315.1. Taxonomy (NCBI): domain Eukaryota; kingdom Metazoa; phylum Chordata; class Actinopteri; order Blenniiformes; family Labrisomidae; genus Malacoctenus; species Malacoctenus gilli. Next base: position 12,982,095 of record JASSRZ010000074.1, on the reverse strand, counting down.
CTTTGCACTGAAAATGCCAAACTTTTATAACATTGTCATTATTTTCTCCTCCAAAGACGCCAAACTGGGTAAAAAATGCACTCTGCTGGACTTGAGTCGACGGATGAGTGCAGTCGCACCAGATGCTCAGGAAGCTTCGGCTTCAAACAGTGAGGCGAATGATCAGGAGTCTTCTGGTGTCTCCAAGTCAACGAGCGATCAACAGGCATCTGTTGAAGATTTAGAGCCGAAGGAAAAGAGCGAAGAACAGACGGAAGAGCTCAAAGAGAAAGAAACGTCAAAGGAGAAAATGCCTGCTGATGAATCTCCCACAAAGATGGAAGTGGATGTCGCAGAGTCACCATCAGATGAAGAGCAAAGTATGACAGAGTGCGACGCGTGTCTAATAACATTTGCATGTGTAATCTCAGTGTCCCGTTCATGTTGCTTTAATCATCAGTTTAAAGCAAGAACTTCATACTTTTCAGCTCTTTTTCCTGCTCAACTTGAAAACATTGCAATGGAAATGTTGTCAAAGGCTCTCTATTAATGTTAACAGGGTTTACATACTTAATTTAATTTACATACTAATTGTCTGTGCAGGGTCCGGCTCTCAGGAAAATAAAACGTCCATAAAGGAGGAGCCCACAGACAGTCTTCAGCGACCCTTCAACTACGATGTGGTAGACGTCAGCAAGGGCTTCGTCACCCGCATTCCCTATAAGAAGAAGGTCAAATCGTCCAAGCTGGACTGCCTGTTGGAGCGCAGGGTGAAGCAGCATCTGATCGAAGAGAGACAGAGACAGCAGTTGTCTGCCTGCAAGCCCCTGGTGACCGCATCAGTTTCGTCTATGCCCTCAACCCTTGTGAGCACTCCAGTCCGACCTCGGTCGCCGCTTAAGCCCCATGCTCTCACTCAGAAGCCACTCACACTGGGCGATGCTGTGAAAGTGGAAGAGAAATCTTCCTCAGCACAAACTCTGAGGCCGGGACAAGACCGAGGCCAAGAAGTAAGAAGGGAGAGTCAAATGGAACAAAAGGTTGTCGCTCCTCTTCCTTCTCTTGTGTCAGACTCAGCACCCAAAGACAGTTGCAGTGCAGGTACAGGTGAACTCTCTGATTCACCACAAAACCAAACCACCTCTGTGCCCCAAGAAAAGGACGAGAGCTCAAAGGAAAGGACTACGGGGCCAAAACAAGCATGTTCAAACAATTCAGGGCAAGAAGGTGTTAAACTGTCTTGTGTGCAGGAAACAACGTCTGGAGAGATTCAAAGCTCTTCGGAACAGCAGACGGCTTGTGATGCATCAGATGCATTGAAGGCTGCAGGTGCTGAAAACAAGGGGTCTGAAGAACGCACCTCAAAGTCGGAACCTGTGAGGACATTTTCATGTGTTTTTGACCCAAAAAACAGTCAAAACACATCTCCTTCTAAACCTATTCAGCAAACCCCAGAAAATTTAAGCTCAGTGCATTCAGGGATGGAGGAAAATGGCATGGGGCCGGAGGAGAAGATAGGAAATATGCAAGGCGTTGGACATGATAGGACTGTAGACGATGTTCCTCCAAAGCCAGCTTCTCCTCTCCCTCAGGTAAATGGTAACGACGGGTTGGTAAGTGAAACCGTATTGAATAACTCTGTAATAAGCTCAAATAATGGCGTATTCAGCAACGAGCCCCAGCCCAAAATGAACAGCAACAGTAAAACGGCTGAACCGGGGCTGGTTGTCTCGCTCAAGGACAAACCTTTAGTGAATGGAGACGTTGCTCCCGTGAATGATAATCAAGAGGTCAGAGTGAAAGAACTGGCCCCGGTTTCCAAGGTGGAAGTGGACAGCAAGATAACGTTATCAGTGCAGGATTACAAACCTCCAGTGAAGATAACGCGTCTGGAAAACAACACAGATGCACTTGGGAATAACAGTCTGCGCATCTCGGAACACAACAGCACTTCAACTGAGACCAAACCCAGTTCAGGGTTCAAAATTATAAGAATGGCTCCGTCTCCAATACCATCAGCAGAGGAGTCCAGTCTCAGTGACGACTTCACAGAGGAGAATAGCAACAGTGGGATGACTGAGTCGCTGAAGACTGTCATTACCCAGGTCACTACCACGTCCACCACCTCCACTGCCACAGTTGTTTCCACGGAGACCAGGATAGGCCGAGCGCTGTCGAAAACATCTGGAGGGCCGACCATGCCTGTGGTGTCGACAACGGAGAGCAGCGCAGTGTCTACCCTCACGACCATGACCAAAACAATCGTGACCAAAATTTGTTCGCCCGGCCTCGAGAGTCAGCTGCAAGATGGCCGGAGCGATATCGTGATGCAGAAAACGACGCTCTCGGCCGCCGTCAGCCAGGCAACGACCGACAGCAGTGGGAAAACCTCTGTGTCGTCGGTCGCTGTGAACCAGGAGGAAACGTCAACAACGAACGGCCGTGTGCGCCTCCTCAAGTTCTCCCGCACCAAGAAGTTGCGATCAGACACGGCTCTCCCTTCTTACTGCAAATTTGTCACCAAAAGCAACCGGAGGAGTATATTTGTCCTGCAGCACGATGACCTGAAGGTGTTGGCGAGGCGTGGCGGCTTCCGGGAGGTAGCGATATTCAGTTACAATGCCAAGCCAGCCCTGGATATCTGGCCGTATCCTTCGCCCAGGCCCACATTTGGCATCACGTGGAGGTAGGTTCACTGTCTGTGTTTAGGCACCTCTGACTCACTGCCCTCTAATACTGAACCTGATGTGTTGCTCAAGAACAACTGTTACGGTCCAGACAGATGACTTTCATGTCTGTGTGTAAGAAAATTAAATAACAACATTGAGAGGGAGCCAATCTAAATACAGACATGCACTTTTCACTCAGAGACCCGGCATCAGTATACACAGACTGCTGGATACTGAATGCTCCATGAGAGAAGGAGAGATTTGGTGCAGATTCCTCAAACAGGAACACTTTTCCTGTGAGGTCTCCTGTTGTCTGTTTTGGGGCATTTTACAACCTCACTTAAAGGCCTCACATTTATGCTAGACTGGTTTAGGTTTGTGTTCTGCTTTTCTGTGCTTTTAATCATAAAGACTAGGATTTAAACATTACATTATTTTTTTGAATGACGACTCCGAGGTCGCATTGTTCAACTGGAGTTTTTTCTGCGGACATCCCCTCATACTTCTACATATTTTAGTTAATTTACAATTTCGAACAAAGCAGTTTGGCAGGGAGTGAATTAAAAAAAGCACATATGACACACCAAAAAAGTCTCATATTTCGAGAAAAATGAGTCTTAGACACTCACATCAAAGGCAAATCAATTTTTTTATGAACTCACAGAAAACTTCTTACCAGTAAGACTAGTTTTATCTCAGTTTTTCCAATTACTTAGTCAACTTTGGCTTGCATTTTGCTCTTATGAAAACAGCTTTTTTTCCTTGAATGCAATACACATTTATTTTTTAGGGGGAAAAACAATTTCTGAATTATTGGTTGAACAGCGAATGCCACGACCTCGGAGTTGTTTCTCAGGTTCAAAGGATTTCTATGTTTTTGCCAGACACTTCTTTGACAGCTGCAGTTTTAAACACACCTGTTATAGTAACCAAAAAACAACCACAGGATTTACATGAGTTTCCATCACCTGTGAAGCTTCTCCTGGTTCTCCATCTGTCATTTCGTGTCCTTTTGATTGATGCTCCATTGGGTCTTTTCTCTTCCCGTCCACCATTTGTGGCTTTGGCGCCATGCGACACTCGAACTCGGAGGCTGCTGTCACTCAGCGACCTCCTCGTTATTTTGTCCGAGCCTCGGAGCTGCGAGGCAAACATGAATCATCTGCTGGTCGGAGAGGTGTCATCATGTTCGCTCTCTTGTGCTCGCTGACCAAACCCTGAAGCCCAGGCATATTTTTCCGCCTGCGGTGACACACAGGAAATGGAATATCTAACCAAACCTCGTATACAAGTCGCACGCAGCCTTCTGATGACTGTTTTTGGAGATGCTCGAGCCGTTTCAGTTGGAGCCAAGTTCATTGTTGGAGTAGCCGTGTCGGCCATAATGATGTGAGGAAGGAATACTTTATTCGTTTGGAAAGTTTTCATTGATGGATGGCATCCTGCTCTTTAACGCTGCACTGAGAACAGCCCGTACACCAGAACATTATTGAACAGAAAAAGAACCTGATGAAATATCCTCATGTCATGCTTTGAACTGTGTGAATTTAAACTCTTTAAACTACTCTATGACTTCCTTGCTTGGCAAAAATAGATATTGGTCCCATAAAACATAAGCTTTCAAATTGATGGGAGCCAGTTTCTTTGTATTCTGAGGAAGTGTTTCCAAATAGAAAGCATCACCAAAACCTCCATCTGATTTAACTCTAGTTCTGCTCAACAAGTCTGGGAGACAGCTCCAGAAACCTTCACTTCATCCAATCCGTTGTTCATTCAGTGTTCACAACACTGGCTGCAATCGTTATTTCCTTTAAAATGCTGGGCAAGAATTTCCTGAAGAGCTGAAAATGTTTTCAGGCAACTTTGATTGATGACTAATCGTTACCCTTTCGGGTCAAACGTTCAGGTATCGGCTTCAGACGGTGAAGTCTTTGGCCGGTGTGAGCCTCATGCTCCGGCTCCTGTGGGCTTCCCTGAGATGGGACGACATGGCCGTGAAACCTTCCGCCGCTGTTGGCACGACGCGTACAGGTATCCCCACTTCGCTATTTAAACCATCCAATGCAGACATCTGGTATCCTGGAGGGAGGAGGAAGAAACTCCCCAGCAAGAGCGATGCTCAAAAGCTGCAGGGAAAAGCAGCCCCTGCTGTGGTGGGAGTGAGAATCGTGTCAGTTTCAGTTGTTAATTCACTCTGATATTTTTTCTTATTCCTTCTGTCTTCTGTTTTACTTCAGTTTTATTAAACCTGTTCACAAAGAGCCTGATTACCACCAGCTTGTTGATCACAAGTTAAAAATCCTTCTCTTGGTGTTTTATTTTTGTCAAACGCTTTACCTTAACATGGTGTTGCTCCAAAGATCAGAGAGAGACGATGCAAAAAAAAAGAAAAAACACCATTTGGGTTTCGGTGTGTTCTTTTTGTTGGAGTGCATTTCGTCCATCTTCTCGGGCTCTCCTCCTCATCACCGTACCAACCCAGCCCTATCCCCACTCATTGCTACAGAGACATCAGACACAGAAATCACCACCACCGAGATCATCAAGCGCCGTGATGTCGGGCCCTACGGGATTCGCTCAGAGTACTGCATCCGCAAGATCATCTGCCCCCTCGGCGTGCCCGAGACCCCAAAAGGTAAAAAAAAACAGATGTCTTTTGGATTTCGGTGCATGATTTGTGTCAGTCTGTTGATCGGAAGTGAGATTGAATGCAAAATCAAAATATTTCTCTTGCTACTTCCCCAGAAACCCACACGCCTCAGAGGAAGGGTCTACGCTCCAGCGCCTTGCGCCCTAAGAAACCCGAGCCCGCCAAGCAGACGGGCCCAGTGGTAATTGAGACCTGGGTGGCTGAGGAGGAGCTGGACCTGTGGGAAATTAGAGCGTTCTCAGAAAGGTCAGAGGTCACACTGACTGAGTTTGTCATTCTTAAGCCTGTTTTTGCCACCGCCAATTGTGTAATCTGAGTGTTAAAATCAAGAAAATGGAGTTGAAGTAAATATAGTGAATATAGTTTTCAACATTTTTCTCAATTTTACAGGGTGGAGAAAGAAAAAGCTCAAGCAGCAGAGCAGGCCAAGGTCAGTTTGGACCTGATTAAGACGATGCAGTACAAAAAAAAGAAAATAATGGGCATCCATGTGTGAGTGCTGACTAATGTTCCTGCATTTTCAGAAACGTCTCGAGCAGAAACCGGGCTCAGTGGTCACAGTCACCCCGACGGGAACACCAGCAGCCGCTGCAGTCACGCCTAAAGTCATCGTGGGGTCGCTGTCCAGTCAGGGCACGCCCAGCACCAAAGTGGTGCTGTCCACCAAGATGGGGACCCCCGTCACATTCCAGCCAAACAAAAACTTCCAGCAGTCGTTCGCCACCTGGGTCAAACAGGGTCAAAGTTCACAAGGTAAACGACTTTGCAAGTGATTTATTAGCAGCTGCAAGGTGTTGGATTTCAGTTTCTAACCTGAATTAAGAGAAAGAAAATGTGATTTTTCATCATAACTGGACACTTTTAATATCCAACTGACTGCTGACCATATAAGTAGCTGTAACTAACAAGTAACTGTATGCGATTCACACTTTACAATTACTTGCACAACGCAGATTTAAAGACATGACACCGTTGGATTTACACTATTGACGGCATTTGATTTCTGTTTGTTTATCATGAAGGGGGCACGGAGACCACCGTGGCCACACCTGGTGGGCACACTTTCCAGATTACAGGAACCTCAGTCGGCGGAAAAGTGGTGACCACCAAATTGCCGCTCCCCGCCAACAGCAAGCTTGTCACAGTCAACGTGCCAACTTCACAAGGAGGTAAGTCTGGTGTTTCGTAAGTCACACCTCCAACTTGCATTCATTCAGCGTGGACGTTTCCTCTTTCCATCCACGACGCTTTCGGGACTCCTGTATGTTTGTTTGCTTCGCCTCAGACCTACAACTGAGATGTTTGAAATGTGTCGATTCGATCCGCCTTATTAACCAGATGCCATTGTGAGCGAGTTAATGTGCCAACCGCACTCGCGTTGCTCCTGAAGGACTGAGCTTGTCCTCGTTCGTTTAACACGGTGTTTGTGCTCGCGACCGCAGACCAAGTTCTACACTTTGCGAATTAGACACAAATTTGTCTTTCCTGTCGCAGGCCATGTTTTCATAATTGTACACATTAGATCTTTTTGAAATAATTGCTGATTTTTGAGTCTTCACATCCCTGTCTCTCCATCAGAAATGTATTAATATATAGCCATGTCTGTCAAATAAATAGATCCTACGTTGGAGTTGTGACTGTGGCTCACTTGTTTAGCAGTTTGGGAGCTAATCCTAATGTATCAACATATTTCCAATGATCAATCTTTCTACAATATGAGAGCTTGTTTACAACCTCAAAAGAATCAAGAAGAGCGCAAACGAATAAACAAATAAGTTGGACGACCAACTAAACAGTACAGTTATCAATAATGAAATCTTTGCTTGTTCTGGTGAAATAACCTCTTTGCTTGATGTGGTTTCAGTATCCACAAAGGAAAAAGTCGCTTCCCTCTCGGGTGCATCACGTTGCTCCCTGTGCAGCAGCACCAACCTCACTGTGGTGCTTGAGGTGCTTCAGCCTCGTGGCTCGGCAGTTTAGTTTAGCGTTGCACGCCATGTTTGGTTGCGCCCTGTCGCCATGGTAATCCAAAGTGAAGCTGTTATTTTGGAAGGAGGGCTTTTTTTGAGACGGCACACTTGTGAAGTCTGAGGTTGTAAAATCCAGACTGTGGATGTCTGGATTTGCACTAACTTAACCTCGGTGCTTTCCAACTCTTCTACATGTCAATATTGACACCGCCAGTCGATAGCTTGTCCTGAGCATCACCAGGCCTGTTTGTGGTCCTGTCCAGTTACTGAATGATGGATGTAGCTCTGCACTCAGTGGAGGTGGTCTCACATGTCGACACGCCTAATTAATGTCACTGACAAATCTCACGTGTCATTTGCAGTGTTCACAAAACCAGTTTCATGCATTTTCAGATGGAAATGTGTCATTTCAATTCCTAAATGAATAATTGAGGGTGCAAAGTGTTTGTTTTCGCGGCAAAAAACGTAGAACAATATGAAATCTTTAGAAAATAGAAAAAGTAAAGTTTAAAGTTACCGGAAAGTTGGACAGAAAAAGCTGCAGAAGAAATGCATTTCTTATGATTTGATGCAACTATTGTAACCATTTTTGTGTAGATAAAAGTCTCAGTGACCCTTATAACACTCGATAAGGCAAAAATCAGTATATTTTGAATATATAACAGATTTAATAAAGTGTCTTGATCTCTTTAAAAGAAAGCTTTCTCAGAAATTTTAGGAGGTTTTCCAAAGATTTGAAACCGTTCAAATTACTCGATTGTGATTTAAGAAAGATGTCGATCCAAGAACGTCTACAATTTGTGTTTCCAAGCCAATGTGGATAAATGAAATTAAGAAAAAAGAAATAACAATTTTGATTCTGTACTTCCTTGCTCAAATAAGACGTCAGATCAAGAGAATAATATTCACATGGATACAAAGAGCGTGATTTTTCCTACTTTTGAAGTCACCATGAAGGAGAAACTAAGTTCAGGTGGAGTGTAACCATTTAATGGACATGTGTATTTATCCAGCATGACTGTTGGGTGCCCTGTTTGTTTTGGAAGGTCTGAAGGAAGTCAGGCAGGAAAACAAGTTTACCCTGAGGTCTGTTTCCCAGACAGGTAGCCCTCTATAACAGGATCCCACTTTTCTTTTTTCCCCTCCGTCTTTTTGAATAAACGTGTAGCTCTCCACTCACCAGAGTCCCAACTCCTCGACCTCTGCAAACAGCCACTCCATAGAAAAGCGCGTTTGATGTGTCTGACCAGAGCAGCGACTCCCCAGCCTTACGAGCGGGCTTAACGTCGCTGTTTGAAGAGGGAAACCCTTGATGTATAGGTTTACCTGCTCGGTTGCGGTCGAAAAACCGCCGCAGAGGGAGAAAGAGCCACACTCTCATGATTTCCATTTCTGCCTTTGGGCTTCACGTGAGCTCACGAAGCCTCAGAAACTGGTGAACAAATATGAAACGCTGCCTTTGTCTGATTAAAGTTAAGAAGTAGGATGTGAATTCATGTATAATTTATGAGGGGGGGGGGGGTTCAGGTAGGCTGGGGGAAACTCAACTAAGCTTTCAGTGATCCTTTGAAGATCTTGTTTACCTGCTCAGCTAATATTTACAAGTGCCGTGATCAAAAACTGTCCCTCTTGCAAAGAGAGGGGCCAAAAATAATGTATTGATGTGTGTTAATGCAAGACGTCTGGACAAGTGGTGGCTTGTAGCTCGCAAACATTCAACCGCTGCTTCACATCTGTAATTGTATTAGGGATATTTGAAGATTTGAAAGCAACGACTACGCAGCAGGTGTGTGTTTTCAGTGATTAGGGTGGCTGTTACAGGATTTTACAAATAAACATAATCGATCCCCGAACATAAAATGTATCACAAACAATTTCCTTCATAATAATAAATCCCACTTACTAATGCTTTCCCTACTGCCTAAATTGTTGCTTGTGTTGTGCGTCGGTTTGGGCAAAGAGTCTTCTAAAGGACACTGTAGAACTGTAGAAATCTTCCTACACTTTACATACTTGATCACTACGTTTTTTGTTTACAAATTACTCTGATAGAATAACACTTTTCAGTACTTTGTGTCTGTATTTAGTCATACTAAACTACAATTAACTCTGTTTTACTTTTTAAAATGCAGATTTCTTGTTTTATATATATATTTGTGTTCAAAGCAAATTTGTACCTTGTAATTTTCGATGTCCTTTTTAAGAAAGGTTCTTATGATTTAGATATCTCAAAGGATTTTTTGCTCGACTATTTTTTTAACAAATATTTGACTTGTATTTGGATACATTGTGAGTAAAGTAACAGTAGTGGTACAATTTCTCAGCACTCTCTCCATCCTGGCCTTTTTGGAGGGATTTTTTTTTTCCTGGTGCAGTTCAACGTTTCCTCCATTTTTATTTGATTTGCAGAATCAAATGGCCTCTCGCTGTCGCTTGCTCCGCTCTCTTCAGCCTCCCGTCTTGCTCACTCGGGGGGTCTTTGTGCTCCTTTTTCTCTCCTCAGGAGTGGTTCAGCAGAAGGTGTTGGGCATCATCCCCTCCAGCACAGCAGGCGGTGCTCAGACCTACACCACATTCCAGCCCCGCACTACAACACTCAACATCAGGCCCAATACCCCCGGTTCTCAGCAGCAGGTAAAACTGTGGGGGAGAAGTATAGGAAACAACTTTCATCCATTTGCTTTGTTTTTCTTCTCTTTCATTTCTTTCATGTTTCCAAAAGGTTCCTACAATAGTGTTGGTGTCACCTGTTCTACTCAGTCCTCACTGTTTAAACCCCTCGTAGATTCTTTCCTGCTGTTTTTGCACCTTTTTATTTTTTTTTACACTGTAGCATGTTGACTTTTAAGTATTCATTTCTGGATTTCTGTTTGGCTTTGAAATATTTATTCAGTACCTTCTGCTTTGTGAAAATATTTCACAGGTTCTGGCAGGTGGTGCTCAAATCCGTCCAGGAATGACGGTGATCCGAACTCCGATCCAGCAGACGGGAGCCATGGGAAAGACGATACTCAGAACTCCTCTTGTGGTCCAGCAAGGTAAAGTAGCTGAAGACTTTACCGCCGGCTAAGTGGGAGTTAGAGCAGCTCAGACTGTGTGTGTAGTCTGCGGATTGTTACCCCGGTCTCTTTGTTTCTTGCAGGTCAGGGCGGGCAGCAGGTGGTGACGCAGATCATTCGTGGGCAGGCGGTTTCCACTGCGATATCAGCTGCCAGCCCCGTGGCCACCGTCACTGGACAGGGAGTGGCCAACGCGGCAGGCCAGACTCCACCCGGCACCACGCGGGCTCCAGGGCAGGGCCAGGTTAAACTCACACTGGCACAACTCACCCAACTCACCCAGGTTTGTGGGGGAGAAACTGCAGGAAATTCTGCACAGAGTCAGGAATGAACAGCCTTAGTTTTACTTTGGAGCGTCATTCACAGCTTGAAAAGTTAATTATTTGATTGATATTGTTCTTTTTTCATTCCTCAGACTTGTAAAAAGCAGTTTTATTACCAGTGCCGTAATTTGGCGCCAGTTTCATTGTCCTAAAAGCTTCTTCTCATCAAAACTGAGCATTTTCTGTTTGAAGCCTAACTTGTCTCATCAGAAAAGGTCTTTTACAAACAAGTGCTTTAGTGAAATTTTGACCACAAACATCACCAAAATCTAACCCTCTAGCCATAAAAATACAGATTTATAGGTCAAAGGAAAGAAAGTATTCTGTAAAGGTGTAAAATATGCAGGACAGAGCTGTTCAGCTGACATTTTTTATTTTAATTCTCTGATTTGTTTCAGAACTCACCTTATTTCAGTAACATGACTCAGAAACTCGTGTTCAAAATGAGCACAATATGGATGAAGCAAAATAGCAAGTCACATTGGTTGTAATCTGGTTCGAGATTTTTTAGGAGAGTAATTCCAATACTGAGGTTATTCTGATTCAATGGGTTGAAAGTTAATATTCAAAGTTAAACACTTTCTCTCCCTCTTCACTCTGCCTTATACAGAAGCAGCAGAGTGGTTCCACTGTGGATCGACAGGCCGGTGTTGGTGGTCCTCAGCAGGCGCTGACAGTGATGGTTCAGGGTCAGGGTCAGACCACTGGCCAGCTGCAGGTCATCCCGCAGGGTGTCACCGTCATCCCAGGTCCGGGCCAGCAGCTCATGCAGGCGGCGCTGCCCAACGGCCAGGTGCAGCGCTTCCTGTTCACCCCTTTGGCCTCGGCTGCCGCGCCCACTTCAGGCACAGGCATGGATAAACACACAAGCATGGATTGTTCAACAGGCATCACCGTGCCTGCCAACTTTAAAACATGAAATGAGCACGCATAAGAGTGAATTTTATGTTTAAGTTCAGGGACTGAATGTGAATTCGATGCATTTATAAACATCGACCACACTCTGCGTTTAATACTTGTATTGAAATTTGCACAAATGTTTACCTGTTTACCTTGAAGTTTGATCCCCGATGTGTCTCTGTGTCCCCCTGCTTCCTTCAGCCACCATGGTTCCCAGTCAGCCTAACTCCTCCGCCACGAAAACGCCAGCCCAGCCTGCTCAACAAGCTGCCGCCCCCATCCAGGCCGGAGCATCCCCAGCAGCCACCACCAGCACCCCCCCGTCGACCACCCCTCAGGGCCAGTTACCCCCTCAGATGCAGGCGCATATGCCCATCCAGTCTCCCACCTCACTTCAGGTTAAAGCACAGGGAGGGACCACCCAGCTGCAGCTGCAGCAGACGCCTCAGCTCATCAGCGTGTCCGGGCTGCAGCAACAGGTACCAGCGTGATTCTTAGTAACACCAGAACATTTTAGGTCATTGAAGCCCGACTCCTCAAACCTGCTGCTCTCCTGTCTCATCTTCTACTGGGCACCTGAGTAGAGGGATGCGTCATTAAATATGCTGAATACAGTTAAGCTCGTCCAACTAGTGTGTTTTGTCTACGATAAGATTTTTCGCGTAGTTATCTAAATAACAAAAGGTTCTTCAAAAGTGTATAAGCAGCATCTTTATTTATTTTCTTCTTAATTTGTGAATTCCTTGTGACCTGGCTGCAGGTGTTGGCTCAGCTGCAGGCCCAGCAGGGTGGAGGCTCTCTGCCACAACACATCAAACTGCAGCTCCCCATCCAGATACAACAGAGTGGGACCACCTCAGCTCAGGGAGGACAGGTATCACATCCAGCTTGCTCTATTGGAGTCTGGCCTCCACTGCCTGTGCAAGATATTTGACGCACAGAAACCTAAAACAGCCAAATTATGTGTTTGGGGATTTTGACTTCATCAAACATTACAAAATACCCACTCACATATTAACAGGAAAAATCTGCAAACAAATGTATAATTTTTTTTAACAGTGGGGCTCTATCAGACATCATTAACAATGCTTTGACTTCTGCACAGGTTGGAAATGTGGTCACCATCCAGGCAGCTTCTGTCCAGGAGCAGCTGCAGAGGATTCAGCAGCTCAGAGAACAGCAGCAGCAGAAGAAGAGACAAGCTGCGGAAGCGAAGCGCGAGCTGGCGCTCAGTGCAGCCAGTCAGAGCGACATCATTCAGAAACAGGTGCGTGCGTGCGTGCGTGCGTGCTTGTGCATACACGTACATGCACGCACGCAGGCTGCAGTCACAGTCCCGTCATCAGCTCCCTCTAAAACCTTCTGTTCTCCATTCAACAGCTCATAAACAGTCATCATCCTCCAACCTTGACTGAGACTGAGTTTATTTTTACAGTTCACCCTCATCTCAGTTTGAGCTTCTGACATCCAACACGACCGAGTCTTCTTACTGTCTCTGTATATTTGTCTTTCTTTATTACATTGGCACATGCAGAAAAAAATACCTTCTCAAAAGTTGTCAACAAAGATTGTTGAGTAATTTGGGATGAAATGCTATTTTTAGCCCTTTCAGTGTTTACGACTGATTCTTTGCATCACTTTTGTCCAAACTTGTAACGTCTTTTCTGTGCTGCAGGTGGTGATGAAACAAAACGCTGCAATCGAGCATCTGAAGCAGAAGAAAACAATGACACCTGCAGAGAGAGAAGAAAATCAGAGGTGGGCATCCACAGCTCATGTCTCTCTTCCAACGTGGAGAATCTCTGCATTTTATTGTAGTTCAAACTTTTTTCACCAGTCACACTGTACTTTTTCCAACACCAAACTCACATTTCATCTGTCTGTTGGACATTTGAACCTCTAGGCTGACTCTGTCCAAGATCCTGTTGCACAAGGCTGCAATGTAGTCTTTTTAACAGTGCGTGCGTGTGTGTTATCTCTTTTCTCCGTTTGACACCATGTTGGGAGGTGCAGCACAGAATGTGAAACTCTGTGTATATGACTTCTAGCAGCTCCTTGTCCTCAACGTGACCCTACAGGCAGGAACATGAGGACAAATGCTTTAACAAATTGATTATTTATTCACTTATTGTGAAGTTTTTTAATTAGAAAACTACCCCCCTCCCTTTGTCTGACCTGAAGATATAGTGCAACTTTGAATAAATCAGAAACTCAGCTGTAAGGAAAAAATAAAAAGCACCTCTACTTTTGTCGCCAACACAGCGTTCTGTTTTATCTCAGATGCTCAAACTAAATCTAATCATAGTTTCCTCCCTCGGAACGAAACTACTGTAAGCATGACTGCTGACATTTTACAGATATCGCTTTGTTTTTTAAAAAAATTCTTAGGGAGAAAAAAAATTAATCTCATAATTTAGATTGTATTACTTTTTTTGTGAACGTGGGGTGTTTGAAGAGGCCTCCCTCCTTCCCTCCTCACTGTGTTATAGGCTGCAGATGGATTACACTCTGACCTATAGCTGACCCTGACAGCCATGTGTTTATGTCCACAGACGTTGTGTCAACACTGTGCCCATTCACATGGACTTGAAATACCAAACCTAGACTATGACTGCAGCAGTTCTCTCTCATTCTGCTCATTTTCCTCAGTTTAAACCCCCCCTCCCCCTTTACTTTAATTCTTCCCATCCAGTCAATAAGAAGAACTTTGACATCAGCTTCTCTGGGGGTTTTTTCTGTATTACGGATTTCTCCCCTTTGCTTCCATGGTGCGTTTGGCTGCAGGACACGCTGGCCGATCTTTGACCTCACCGGCCACGGCCGTGTTTGTGTCTCATTCACATGAACACACACTCAACTGGGCAGCAGCTTTCGATCTTAGCTGTGAATGTTAGCAAACACGAGTGAACACGGTGGGGGACGCGGAGCCATAAATTGTGTGATATGGATTTATTGTCCCAGACTGACATTTGATTGTGAGAGAATATACGAAAGGTATTTTGCTGAGTCACTCCACTTCTCTTCAGGGCTTTATATGATTTCTCAGAGTCAGCAGATTCACAGGAATTTCTATCACCAAACATTGTACCTGTATCGTCACCATAGGGCCTGCCTGTACTTGTCAGGTTTTTGCAAAATTTAAATCATAAATAAACATATTGTGTCAATTTGTCCTGATGAAAAAGATCTTTATCTAAAATCATTTAACTCACACCATGTGAGTTGATCTAGTTAATTTGCTCCATTAAGATTTTTTTTCCTTAGTTTATAGAACATTTATTCAACAGTTCCTTTGACATAAAACAGGCACTTGTTGTAACCATAAGTGATCAAAACTTTACGCTTGGTTTGTTTGTTTTTTATTAACTCAAATTCTGTGTGTGTTTCTTCAGGATGATTGTTTGCAACCAGGTGATGAAGTACATCCTGGATCGGATAGACAAAGATGAGCGGCAGGCGGCCAAGAGGAAGAAGAAGGAGGAGGTGGTGGAGGCAAAGAGGAGGTTAGCCAACGCCAGCAAGCTCTCCTCGCTTCTTTACCGGCACAAGGAGAGCCTCAAGATGGAGATCCTGAAGAAGCGAGCTCTTCTTGACAAGGAGCTGCAGCTGGAGGCCCAGGTATGAAGGAAAAGGATGAATAAGTGACTAAAAAATATATCAAGCTTCACACATTTGACTTGAAGTTAAGAGGGAACACTGCCTCTGGAAATAAATGTAACTAAACAGAAGTCTTAACCTTTCACCTCTTCTTCTCCCATCATGGTTTCCAGGAGGAACTGAAGAAGGACCTGCTGCGAATGCGAAGGGAAAAAGAGAAAGCTCAGGCTGCAGCGCAGCAGGCGGCAAAGGCGGCCGCTGCCGCTGCCGCCGCGGCCTCCCACAACCAACAGAAGCAAACACTGGCACACACCCACGGCATCGTCTCACAACACCACCTCACCACGGCCGCTTCGCACAAGAGAAAACGGGAGGAGGAGAGGGAGGTGGCCATGTCAGGCAAGTCCAAGAAGAAGAAGATGATCTCCACAACGAGCACAAAGGAGAACAAGAAGGACACCAATCTCTACTGCATCTGCAAGACGCCCTACGATGAGACCAAGTACAGCAACCATTTCTAGATACTAGTTTACTGTCTGTCCAAGCAGGAAGACAGTTGGTGGTGCAAATTGAAACCTTTTCATGTTTAAAAAAACTTTTTTGTCCTTGTTACCTTTAAAGGTTTTATATCGGCTGCGACTTGTGTACCAACTGGTACCACGGCGAGTGCGTGGGCATCACTGAGAAAGAGGCCAAGAAGATGGATGACTACATTTGTGTGGAGTGTAAACGGGGCCAGGAGAAAAGTACAGAGGAGCTGTACTGCATCTGTCAAACGCCTTACGACGAGTCCCAGTAAGCGTCTCCACCAGTTTGTGTATGAGTGGGAATTTGACAGTATTGACTGGACTTGCATTGGTTTACACACCCACATTGTGAGTGCAAAAATCGAATCACTGGTTTTGAAAAATGGAGATTTCCTGTGGCGAAAGACACATTTTGAGTTTATACTGAGTTGAGAGGAAGAAAGTGGTTTCCAACATGCTTTGCGTGCAATCGATTGCTTCCAAAAAAAAAGGATAGAGAACCAGATGTCCAACATCTGCTTTGGCAAACAATACAGTGTAGATCAGAACTGGTGGACACGCCCAACATCTAAACAACATCATACAAAAGCAGATGCCTTCAGAATAAAAGCACCGGGTTTGTTCATACCTTATTCTTGTTTTATTTGAGTTTGGAACACGTTTGCTGAAAATGAATATGAACTAGTGCAGTGACCCAAGAAGATAATGAACAGGCTCGGTCTAAGACTAACAAATTTCATATAAACACTACAAGAAGCATTAGCAGAGCGCAAGCCTCCACCAAGAAGCCTGTAAACTTTCCCTGCAACACATTTTGACAAATGTTTTTGACCCTCGACAACCAAACTTTGTTCTTTCCAGGTTTTACATTGGCTGCGATCGCTGTCAGAACTGGTACCACGGTCGCTGTGTGGGAATCCTGCAGAGCGAGGCGAACCACATCGACGAGTATGTGTGTCCCCAGTGTCAGTCCACAGAGGACGCCATGACAGTATTCACGCCACTCACCGACAAGGACTACGAAGGCCTGCGGAGGATCCTGCGCTCGTTGCAGGTAACGTTTATTGACACACATAATCACTGTGAAACATTTGTTTACTGCATCGCTGCACTCGAACGCTTGCAGCTGCAGCAGGGCTTTATTGGTATTTTCATCTTCAGCGATGAGCCAATCACTTACAGCTTCTCGAAAGAGCAGAAAACAAAAGTCCTCTGTGTCCGTCTTATCAGATGGTTCAGGCCCTCCTTTTGGATGGCTGCCTGGAAACTCTTTTTTTTCTCGTTCTTCTTCTCTGCCTTCTTTTCCTGTTCTGTCCAGCAGCCTGTGCATGTGAGAGAAAGTGATAGAGAACATCTGTGTTGACCCACCTGCTTTCAGTGTAGTTTTCATGGCGCTGTTTGTTTTCCCTTGTCGGTTTCAGCTTTCTCATGCGTCTTCCTCTTTTTTTTTTCATCCCTCCCTCCTATGCAGGCACATAAGATGGCATGGCCATTCTTGGAGCCCGTCGATTCGAACGATGCTCCGGACTACTACAAGGTTATTAAGGAACCAATGGGTAAGTGAAGGACACGTGTGAACTCCAAGTTGTTGTTCTCCAGTATCTAAATGTTCCTGATCATTATTGAACTTGGAAGTCTGTTTCCACCCTTTCTTGCTTCATAAAGCACAAATCACCAATTAATCTTTGGAATATGTGTAATTGCTCTTATGTTTCAACTCATTAACAAAAAACAGTGTATGTGGTTTAGTTGATGGAACCTCGTGCTGATTTTTCAGGTTGATAAGGCTTTTTCTTTTTTACCATGAACTAAGCCCTTGTTGGTTTTTTTGTTATTTCAACATTTATTCTCTGGTGTAGCTGAAGCTTACTCTATCTGCAAGTACTATATCTGCCTGTGACTACTTCTCATGCCAAAAACTTATTACACAGCAAACTCAGGGAGTCTGACAATAAACCATATACACCTATAGACAATTTAAAGTCACCCAATAACCTCATATGCATGTTTGGGCTTGTACTCAAAAACATGAACCGCCGCACTCCCATTCGGCCGTTGTTCTTAGAAATAAAAAGTCACTTTGTTGGACTTTAATGTTCTTCGTCAAAAATACTTTGAACAGCCAAGCGCAATTCTGCAGGTTTTTTGAAGTATTTATTAATTTTTGCTCCGAGAGGCTTTAATTGTTTCTTTGTCATTAAAAAATAACTGAGTCTATAGCACCAGTCTGTAGAGAACCAGCGTTAAACTGACGCTACAGGATTGGTCCGAATTTCCGTTGAAGAGATAAATTTGCCCTAGTCGTGCTGTTTTTATTTCGTAATTGCTTGAGGCTTTGGAGGTAACACCCAGGCTCTATATCTCAAACATTAAAAATACAGCTGCCAGAAGGCCAGCGGGGAGGAAGCCCTCCAACTCAGATCAAACCGGCCATGTAAATGGGAACTTGCGTCAACAGGGCCTTTTTGAACTTCCACACAAACAAACCGTTAATGAGCCGGTCCGGGACTGCCGGGCTCCCCTGTGGAAAGCAACCAGCCCCACACTTAGCTCCTGTTGGCCTGGTCCTGGAAACTCTAGTCCTGCCCTCTCTCTCCTCGCACCGCGAGAAAAAGACCTTGTTGGTTTACAAAAAAAGAGAGAGAGAGAGAGAGAGAAAAAAAAGGAAAGCGCCTTTGGCTGGTGGAGCTGCCGCCGTTGGTAGTTTCTGGCAGGTTGGAGATGAAATCTGATGACAGAGAAGAAGGAGGTCTTTGATAATGGCCGAGAGAGTTTGTTAGCCCCCTGGACAGCTTGGTGGGGGTTAAAGAGGTTAAGAGTCGGATATGTTTGTTTAAAGCGCAGCCTTCTGGATGTCGTGCAAAGGAAACTCATGGCAGCAGCAGGTTATATGAAGCCTTGGCAGCTGGCAGTCAGTTTACCTGCAACCCTGTTTTTGTTTTTGTTGTCGCTTTGATGCTGCATTCCAAATAAGAGCCTGAAATAGTAGCGTCAGAATTGACTGTGTTTTCAAAGGCCCCACAAGTTCAGTTTGGATTCCTGCAGATAATGACACTCTCCTCAGGAATGAAAAGTCGGTCACATCTCAGTAACTGATCTGGAGGGCTGGATAGGTTGAGGTTCACCCTGGCAGAGGTTTGGGATTCCTGCCGTCACTTATCAAGTGAACCAGTGTGCTCCCAGGAAATATGTCCGAATGTCTGTCAAGCACAGACCACATAAGCTGCAATTACCCCAAAGCCTCGATTTGTGGAACAAAGTCGATTAGGAAATGCAGACACATCGACTTCTACCACATACGGGACTTCTTTTTTTTTTCCAGGACGCAACTCACAATTAAATTGAAAATACGCGATCTTATGATATCTCCTCTTGAGTTCCCACGCAAAAGACAGAAACTGCGAAAAGGACAATGAGGGAATAAAATCCAATGTTCTGGAACAGTTCGAGTTGCTCTGAGGAACGTTTCTCCTCCCTCTGTTTCTCTCTGCTTTGTGACCAGCCAATCAAATGTATATGTGCCCTCGGAGCAGTCCAGGAATCCACAGTACTTCACTTTAACAATCAGTGACTTTTCAGATCCTTGTTTTTTGTTTTTTGTTTTTTGTTTTTTTTTTACAAAGGTTGTGACTTCTGCTAACATTTAGCATTTCTGAGGCTAAATACCAATGTTTAATCAGCACTTAAGCAATTTCGTTTACAGCAACTTACAAACTCTTGAAATTCAAAAGTCTTCACAGGCAGAAAAAAACAAAACAAAAGGTAATAAAGCAAAAATGTACCTGTTAACTCAGCTAAAATGTTCTGGAAAAGGTTTTTGAGAGCTGAGTGAGAATCCCGAAATTGAATCTATTCTAGAACTGGACGTGTTTCTAAACGCTGCCTCTCCTCTTCTCTCCGTGCTGCAGACCTTTCCACCATGGAGGAGAGGATACAGAAACGCGAGTACATCAAGCTGACGGAGTTTGTAGCAGACATGACCAAAATCTTTGACAACTGCCGATACTACAACCCCAGCGACTCGCCCTTCTACCAGTGTGCCGAGGTTCTGGAGAACTTCTTCGTCCAGAAGCTCAAAGGCTTCAAAGCCAGCAGGTAAGACAGCAACGGGGGGAACGGGGAGATCTTTTACACCTGAGGTTCACAAAGAAACGACCCTGATGTGACAGCAGGTAATCAGCTGCTGAGCTGTGATGCCGGAAGGTCACCTCAAACAGTTTTTTGTGGGGTTTTTTTATGAATAACACGTTCACCATCGCTGCATTCTGCTGAGATTTTCATTTTTCACACATTCGGGCTTCTGTCAGTTTTTTCTCTCTCCAACAACACACCTGCTTCAGCTTTTATCATCTCACACCCAGGCCTTTACTGCTTTTTTTGTTGTTGACAAGTGAAAAATAAATCTCCAACTCATCTTATTTGGTTTTGCATGGTTTGCACAGGACTTAGCGAGAACTTGCCTTGGGCGTGAGGAGTCGGGCCTGCTCAGTGTCAAGCTCAGAGGCTCGCTTCCCCGTCCGCTTGTGCTCTGCATTGTCTCTGAACTCATTTCATTGCACAGCTGCTGCTGCTGCATCATGTGACTGTTGGTGGATGCACACGACAGGATATAGGCAAACGTTTCAGTGTGATTTATGGTTGTACAAGCTAAATTTCACACATGCATTCAGCTCTGAACTAAGCGAGACGTCATGCGAGTGAAAGAGAACTAATAGTCTTGTTTAAGTGACACTTTGCCATGAGCGCCTACTCAACTCAACTCTGCTCGACTCTCCTCAGGCTTTAGGGTTTCATCGTCAAGTATCAGATTGTAATCTGGATCTTTGTGGCCGGATCAAGTGAAAGTGTGACAGAAATTAGCCTGCTACTTTCAAACTTGTGAAACAGCACATTTTTATTATCTCTTTGATCAAGATATAAAAGACAACAACGTTGTGTTGCAGCGAGCAGATCAGCAGACGACCGATGTCGAGCCAGTCTTGGGTGGTTTTGCCTGCTCAGGCGGGACACAGTTGCAGAGAAAGATATCCTAATATATGTAGAAATTAGCTAGATAGAAACAAGTCAAGCTAAACTTGTACAATGGAAACCCAGCAAGGTGGTCGAGACATTATTAGCAGACCATTTTTCCCCCCATCGAGTGCGTAACCATAGAAACACTTTACTGAAGCTCAGCAATTTCGGGCAATTCATTTAACAGTGCGATGAAGAAAGCAACATGCAGCATCTTCAGGAGAATGTCAGCAAAACCTTGCAGTATATTTCAAAATATACTGCAGTATATTTCATTGCTTATTGTCATGTTTTAGGCCTCAGCCTCTCAGGCTGGAGGCGAATTCACTCACGACCTCTGAGTTCCAGAGCTGATTTTGCAGAAGGTTGTAATAAAGCAGCCTTGACATGTCGTGGGTCCAGCGAGTCGTGTGGTTTGCATCCATCTCGTTGTGCCTGAAGCGCTGATGAACTTCACCCGCATGTATTGATGCCATCCATTCTCTCTCTGTCTCTCTCTTGCAGATTGTGATGTCAAACTCCTGGGTGCCGGGGTCACTCTAAAAAAAAACAAAAAAAACAAAACAATCCAATTTGATATCCTGGATGTTGCTGTTTTAACTTGTTTAAAACAGCATTCAAAACTTTGTAAGAAAGTGCAGATATATCAAGCCACACATTAGGTGTGATAATTTTTTTATTTCAAAAAGCAAACAAAACAGGAAAAAAAAGGTTTCTACTGTCTGATGACGGCAGCCATGTTGGTAGCACATCTGAGGGAAAATGTATTTTTTTACACTCTCACAACAAAATGATGCTTTGGTCATGTTTGAGTCCAATCAGGCAGTTTCGCAGAACTTTCTCAGTTTCTTTCCCGGAACTTAAGTGGGAAAGGATTCCCCTCGGATTGTAACTCAAAGACACACAAATTTGACTTCTCTTTTAATTTGAATGGACAGTTGTCATTGGTCATGGCGAAACTGCAGCTGAACATTTTTACCTCATTTCTTAGCTGAGATTAAACAAACAAAGCATGCAACCTACATCAGTTCCTCTTTACCGGCTGTACTCATGTATAATGTCATTTTTATGTTCGTTTAAAAACTTCTGCGTGAAGGAAGATTTTTTTGTGTCGAAAGGAAATATTGGTAGAAACTGTAAAGATAGATTCAAAATCTAGTTTAGCTTTCCTATTCTAAATACGGTGAGCTCGACAGTTTCCAGTTCTGAAAGAAAAAGTCTTTGTAAATACGTTGATTGGCCGACGTCACATCGCGCGTGTCAGTAACATTTCACCAACATGGCTGCTTGGTCAAAGCATCGGACCCACTGGCATCCAATACATGTTTTTGTAATTTTTTTTTTGTATTTTCCCCTCTTAGTCATATTTTTGTCATATTGTAAAAAGCTTTTAATAAAAAAGGAAACATCACAGAGTTTTCCAACTGTTTTCTTTCTACTCTCTTTGCCTGTTTCTGTAGGTCACATAACAACAAGCTACAGTCAGCAGCCTCTTAGCTCCCTCCTAATTACAAAAAAAAAACAGTCGATCATAAAGACAGAGACCCGCTGTCTCCCATGAATGATTAGGACCCCCGTTGTTCGAGCTCAGGCGCACCTGAATCTGTGTCCCCCTCTGAGGGAGCACGGGGCTGCTCCCCCCTCCACAACACCTTCACAGCAGGGCTGGGGGCGGGGGTTCGAAAAGCCCTCTTCCATCTTCACGTCCTACCCCTTCAGAGGAAAAGTCCTGTGTTCAGTCAAGGTTGGGGATGGGGGGGGGGGGCAACCTCTCGCATCCTTGACCAGCTTTACCCACCCACGTCCTAAAGGGTGAAGAAGAGGAGGCAGAGACGGCACCGACAAGTGGTCTGGTTTCGGTCCTCGGCAGCTGTCTGATCTCTGTGCAGCAGCAGAGTCCATTCTGTAGCTCTCAGTATTTTTATGTTTCCTGAGCAGCAAACTGGTTTTTATCTACATCCTTTTGTGTTTGCATCCCATCCAACAGTGAAGTCCAAACTACAGCCCAGGTCCCAAACGAGGCTTTTGGCTCATCTTAAATTTCCCCGCAGCACTTTTTTTTTGGTTCTCTGGGTTGTTGTTTCTTTTCGAATATGGTGGGATGTGGTAACTTGCAGTACTTGTAGCTTGCTAGACTGCATTTTGTCAGTTTTAACCCTGTTATCCTAAAGGCAATCTGTTAGCAAAATGAGCCGAATCAAAGAAGCAAAGAGAACCAACTCAAAAGCAAGTGCAGAAAAAATTTATAGGAATATATTGAGTTCTTTTTTGCAGCTGGGGAATGGCCCTGCCTGTCACATATTGTGTTGTGTTTTGCCCTCGATGAAAAACGTTGCAATGTTCCTCCTACATGAGGTCGGTCTTTAAACTGGAAGTAGATGTGCTGATTCCCAAAGTGCTGGAAGTTTCACATGAGGCTCAGTTTGCAAAACGCTCCAGTCGTGCTAATTAACAGAGTTTATTCAACTCCTGAACTCCTGCAGGTCTCAAATTATAAACCTCCTCCCGCTGAAGGAGCAAACGTCACTTCCTCATCAGAAAGAAAATAATACGATCACGCTGTAATTACTCCCCCCTGGATAAACATGTCGGCCTGCTGTCTTTATTTTAACCACAATATTTTGGTTCTCTTCTCAGGTGTTTAGCTTTGCATTCAGCATGAACAGCCTCAATGAAAAAGAATCATTTTTTTATTGGAGTCGCTTGATGCTGAGAGTTTAAATCAGTAAAAGCGGACTCGTGTTAAAAAACAAACAAACAATTGAGCTAGTTATGAGGACACTTTGTGGGCAGCAATTTTATGACAATTTCCAGGAGGCTCCACCTCCAACGGGCCGTCCCACCCACTGCATCCCACCCTTTCCTTTAACTGCAAGTGACAAGTATCTTCTTCCCCTGCATACTTCTCATTCAAACTTGATGATTTGAAGGAAGAGCTCGCAAAGCAAAGAGATTAACACCTTCAGGGAAGGTGAAACTAACCTACATGTACTGTACCTCCCTACACCCGCCCTCTGTGTCTGTCAGTGGCTGAGTGGAGCCCCCCCCCCCCCGCCCCCCCCCTCTGTCCCCCACTTATCTCTCGGCCACTTCTTCCAGCGTATTTCACTGAAGCTGACAGGTTGGCTCACATATGTCTCTCAACTCACCCTCAAAGCATGGCTAAGTAATTGGATAATAGACTTTTCCACTCAGCATCAACTCAGTTATGTTGCGGTCAGCGGCCGCATGTCTGGGAGTAAACTGAGTGGCGACTGGGGAGTCTTTGTACCGTCGGGGTTTGTATGACAATTTTATAGCGGCATTTTTAGCATATCTGGGAACATTTTTGTAACCTGTGATTATCAGTTTTGTAGGACGGGAACTGTTCTGAGAAAACTTTATTTAATTTTTTGTGTTACAACATTCAAAATTAAGTAAACGGGGAAAAAAATTGAGCAAAGAATCTCAGTTCAAATTCAAGTTTTTACATTTTTTGTGTGTACAAAGTTGAGAGACAGTGGGGCTTCTGTCTTCTTCTCTGTGTTTGTATGTGTTTCACACAAACGTCTGTCACTTTGTAACCTGATGATGATGATGACGATGATGATGATGATGATGATGATGATGATGATGATGATGATGAAGATGTGCTTTATCCACTGTTTGTAATTTCTATTGTATATTATTGCTGTCCAAATATGTAGAGATGGAAAGATTTTTAGAGCAGTAGAAACTTTTATTTTTCACTATTCAAACCAGCAACTAAGCCCGCCTGTACATTTGACGTCTTTTCCTTCTTTTAATTGAAGTCAGCTCTACATTTAGTTGAAATTGCCCTTTATATTAAAAGTGCTGCATATTGTGAGCATTAAGGTTTTGACCGGACGTAGAGTGTCACAGTAACTCTTGTACAGAGTCCCCCCCCCTTTTTTTTTCTTTTTTGTAAGAAACCAACCAGTTCAACATAACTTCTATATTGACACTGAAATTTCTTGTATTATTTATTCATATCAATGAAGACTTCTCAGTTTTTTTTTTCGGAGTAACGTTGAAGAGGCGTAACTGCAGATAAAAAGTACTCTATGTTTTTAACAGATTGTGGCAACTCTGAAGAGCTTCTCTTTTGTACTTGATAGGACATTTCATCCTAGATAATAAAAGTAATGTTTTTGACACCAGTTTTCAAACTGCGTTTTTCTGTCGTCCTCGTCGTCCCCGTGCAGCATGTTCACACTGGAGGGAAGATCGTTGTGTTGTGACAAGTTTCCAGTTGAAATCTTTGAAGAGATACTCTGTGTTACAAACTGCTGACCCTAAAAGCATGTAGAGCAAAGGATTTTCTTATTTTTCTTGTATTCATCTGCCCCAAAGATGATTTGATGTGGACTCGAATGTGGATAAACACAGTGTATCAGGTGTAACTATATTCACAACCATGATTCTTGGAAAGTTGGTGGGGTTGGTCTGTATAATGTAACCCCCCCACCCCACCCCACCCAAAAAAGGTGATTTGAAAAACTCTATAAACAAATACTACACAACTGTGAATAAACGTGGCCTGTCTGAATTCTTTTAAGACATCTTGCTGCAACCGAGTCAAAAACAAACAGAATTTTCTGAAAATATACTGCAGCAAGTAAATTTATTTGTTTTGTGTAATCTGGTCATTTTTTTATTTGGGCCACATGATCGGGACGATCCAGAGGATACAGGCAGAATACTCTAAACAATGTCACTTATTTGGGGCGAAGCGCAGCAGATAGTGAGAGAGATGTGTGGCGAGAGGCTGTTCAGGGAAAAAGAGGACAAACGAGCAAACTGACTTGTTGAGTTTAGGTTACATGCCAAAATTCTACTCTTGCCACCTAAAATGCTAAACACGTGTTGCACAAGACTTCACAGTTTCACTGTGTTTCACTCGTCGCAAAATGTGAGCGACGGAAGTTTAAAACAGAACCTACAGGAACTGTGATTCTTACAAATGTGTGCAAATGAGAAAAAAACCCTCTTCCCATCATGCTGCTCCAGATCTCCTTGGGAAGGGCTAATAAAAGAAGGCAAACATCCATCAGGGTCCCTCTGAGTTGGTCGGACGCAGCAGAACTTCACTGACTTATCAGTCATCTGTCGACTTAACAAAAAAAAACTGGGGGACAAGTTCATGACCCCGATACAAACACGCACCAACCGCTCCCATGATTGAATTGCCAGGATGACTAATCCAGCCACCTCCAGTGTTTGATCTCCCGCCCCTGCCACGCCCTGCCCCCCCCCCACCCCCCCACCTCCTTCACTCCTCAGCTTCCCACTCAAACCACTAAATGGATCCAGAGATTGGCGTGGACGGTAAAAGCCCGATGTATGACCACAAACCCAAAAGTCCTCAGGGGGCTATCACACAGGAAGCAGCTCTGAGATATTCCCACCTTCCCCTCCAGTCTTCAGCCCCCTCCCCCCCTGCTTTACATCCTCTGTGATGAAGAATGTCCTCCCGCTGCGACAGTAGTCACAGTGTGGAGCGGGCTCCTGTTTCCTGCCCGCATGCATCTGTTCCCTCCAGCGCTGATCTCAGATAGAGGTTTCATGGAGCCTGGGAACTGACCTGAGCTGACAGACAGATGAAGGAGGGAGGGGGGGGGCGGGGGGGTCGAGGGGGGGCTTGGGATAAAGAGGCTTGGCCGCCGTCTGCAACGGCGTCCAAGTTCCCAAGTCCCTCTTCCTGGGGGCCAGGCTGGGACCGGCCGTTTAACTCTAATTAGACGTCTGTCTTTGGGGACTGGTTCTCGTGCAGTCGCTGGGAAAGATAATTGGGATCAATGTTTTGGTCAGTGGTTAAATGTGTGTGATTCTAGAGATAAATGAGTTCCACGGAGGATCGTTCAGTACAACACAAATACACATTCATTATTTATTGACTTCATGTTAAGTAAAGCATCACAAGCGTTCAGTGCAAAATATTTTTCCTCTCTTAAAAAAAAGCAGGAGCTCAGGGTCACGCTACAATCAAAAGCCATGTATTTCTGATTAAATAAAGAATTCTCCCTTTGTCGGGACGGACCCGACGCCTCCTCCACTGCTCACTCCCCCGTTGGACTTTACATAACTCTCTTTATTTGGTTTCCTCCCCCACCTTGCCCCTCACTCCCTTCCCTCTGATCCTGCCGACATACTTTGAATCCCCCTTCTCAGTGTCTTTGAGAGGCGTTCGTGTTTGTGTGTAAGCAAAGGAAGAAAGAAAGAAAAAAAGCCTTGTGAAAACAGCGCTGTGACGGGGGCCCCTTCATTAGGACGCGTGTCCAGGTGTGTATGGGATTACATTCCTGGGATTAGATTTATGGCTGGCTCCCAACAAAACCACACCCCTCCTTGGCTGCATTCAAACACTGCTCTCACTGTCCCTGTTGACCAAAATAGACATTTCATTATGGAGTCATAATTGAAGTCAGAAAAGTAAACCGCTTTCATGACTCTCTCTCATCCTCCCACACCGGCTTCCTCCTCTGTCAAGTTTATTGCGGCTTTTACATGCTCTTAAATCCCTCCTTTTACGGGGTATTTCCTGCTCACTAATGTCACCCGCAGTAACAGCAGTACCGGACGACACACAACATGGCACTGCTGGTCACAGCCGAGCGATAATTCGCGGTAAAGTAACACTTATTAATCCATGAGTTAAGTATAATTCCTCATGATTGACAACCAGACGGTTTTGGATTTCATCATTTTTTTAAAAGAAACGAGTCATTCCAGATAAAAGCAACAATCTCTGCAAACTTTGGAAAACATCCAGGCTGGTCCTCGATATCGTGCACAGGAACACTTCTGTGCTCATTTGAAGGGAGACGGTGTTGTGTAACAGTTAGTGAACGGACTGCTCCAAAAAGTTAGCATTTCCCTGCATCTCTCTGCAAGAGGACTAATGTGGGTTTTGCACTATTTTCATTTGACTACACTGAAACATCAGAAATTAACTTCACAAATCAACACCATGTTTTGTATACTAAAAGAAGAATCAAATAACCAAAAGTAAAGAGCTAATGCTTTGTTAAACTCAAGTTCATCGACTTTAACATCACTTTGACATATTAAAACAACAAAAGCATTTTCTTTATGGTCTTGAATTTCAAAAACAACATGTCGCAAAGAGTGTCAGCAAAATTATGCTTCAAGGACATAAACGTCTGTGTTCAATGAGAAACAGTCACTGTGGTCTTGTTGAGCCAATTGTGTTTAAGATGAGCCATAAGTTTGAAGTAGGTGTTTACTGATGAGTTCTGGAAGTAAAGGAAAAAGTGTGACCCTGCTGTGAACAGCGGCTAAACTTCACTGTTGACCTCAGGACAAAGGAACCAGGAGTGCAGAAATGTTGACTTGTTTCAGGGTTTTGGCTTCATTCCTGCAGCACCTCTGTTTGATGCCCCACACAGCAACAAGTCTTCAAAAAACACGTTTAATTAAAGCTCCTTTGAATCTGGAGTCGGCACCCCTGAAGTCTGGATGTAAGACCAAAGAAGTCGAGCCATGCTGTGACACTTCATGGCAGTCCAGTTCAAATCGAAACCTGTACTTTGCTCCGCTCTTCGTCCTCAATACTGAGTGATGGATCAGTTCGTGTCTGCTGCAATGTCTCTCCCCCCGCAGCGAGGGGTGCCAGTCTCATTTGGTTCCTGCTTCACCTGCACCTGGAGCGGGTGGCCTCCAGAGCTTTCTGGTGTCTCCGCTTGTTGAACCTTTTGACGTAGCTGTTGCTCCTCAGGAGGCCGTCCCCGGGCTTCAGTCTCCCGCCCAGCAGGTTCAGGAGGTCACTGGGAAGGTGGCGCCTCCGGTGGTAGATCTGACCCATGATGATGTATCTGGTGCCTTGGGGGGCAAACGGAGAGGTCAGAGGAGGGAAGCCAGAAGAAAAAGTGCAATGTGGAACAGCTTCTGTGTTTACACTAAACAGGAAGGCGTTCCCCTTTCTGCCAATCTCAGGAAAATCTACTCCCACTTCCCAAACAAAATTTCAGAATAGATGTCAGGTAAATTTCACCTAATTAGATATTGGTCGGAAACTCTGTCATTATTTTTCAATCTTTATATCCTAAATGTATTTTTTGACTGTCTGAGTCCAAGTTTGATCGAATTACTCATCTTAAAGATACATGAATACAAACAGGCTCTTTTCCAGATTGTCTGGGTTTCCCTTCCGACAATTGTTTAAAAAAACAAAGATACATTCAGATGCTCTTCTCAGTCTTGGAATCATCGCGCTTGTTGAAAGATTTAGTTGGTTTGGTCAAGTTTTCTCTCTGCTGGTCTGCAGGTCAAGTATTTGCCATGCAAAGCTGTGAGACTCACCAAGCTTAATATCGGGGCAGGGCTTGCTGCACTTGTAGGTATCCAGGACCAGAAGACGAACTCTGAAAAAGAAGCTGTCCGGTGTGACGTAAAGGCGGCTCATCTTGTAGAAGCCGTCGCTGCTGACCATCAGTGTGATGAGTCGTATTCCTTTACGAACAACGTCGATGTCGTGAACAATCCCGTTGACAGCTGGTTGAGGAAAGAAGAAAGTTAGAAAGTCTGTTTTGAAGCTTGGGTCCAACTTCAGAGGAATGCTGTCATTTGACAGGAAAGCACGACCACTCTGTCTCCGTCTGTGCAGCTGCATCAGCTTGTCTAGCTCTGTCCAAGTGTAACAAACTCCACCTCTAAAGCCCCTCTAAAGGTCAGAGAAATATGTTACATCTTGTTTGTTTAATCTGAGGCAAAGTGTGAAAATGAAACATTGCAGATTTACGGGGTTCATACACTTTGGATAGATCGCTGCTTGTGGCTTCCTGTGTTTATAATACATACACGAGAGCAAAATCCATCCTCCGAACACATCCTGGAGTTAGAGGATGTATCCCGAGGCCACAAGTTCTGCCCCATTAATTTGTGTTTGATACAGCTTTCTATGCACTTGTTTCCTGGAATCAGTTTATGGTTATTTGGATGATTTTTTTGTGCTCACTGCAGGAAAACACAAGTTATTACATTTTTTTTTGCTTGAAAATAAGAATTCTAATATTCAAGCAGTAAAATGTAGGGAACTTAAGGCACTTCCTGCTGCCACTGAAGCAAAAAAAACCCCAACAAAAAACAGTGAAGTTTACATTCAGTTATCATGTCTTCTTGAATACCTCAGACAGAGTCTGTCTTTGTCTCCATGTGGTACATACCAAACTCGCTGTAGCAATAATGCTCCCTCTCCTCCTTTTCCTTCCGGCACTCGTTCATGCAGAAGGCGTCGTGCGTCAGGTCAGACTCTGCAGAGAAGGAGGGATGAATGAGCAGAGGGAATGAAGCGGAGACTCATTCGAAAGGACACAGTGATTGATTGAAAGAAGTGAGGTGGTGGATTCCTCGATGGGTGTTGGGATCTGTGCGCCGCGTGTGTGTGATGTGAGATCACGCCAGGTAATTACAAAGACCAGAGTGTCTCACACTTGCTTTGCAGCAGTTTCAGCATGAAATGTTTGAAAAATCTGCAGAATAAGAGACGCACTGATCGGCACAGGTTAAAACCGCCCTTATTCTGATCAGATTGTTGTTTATTTTAACTTACTTGATTTATTAAGTTTCTTGCATCAGAGTACAAGTTGGTAAAGATACAAGTATGGGAGCATGTTGCCAAGTGAAATGAGGTCGTGGGCCACATTTGACCCCCTAGCCACAGTTTGGAGGTTTATGTTGAACAAGCAGTAAGTTGTTTGTTCTTCCTCCTAAAGTCTGATGAAAAGCATGTTTGCCGTATTAGTCACTCTGATTTAACACTTGGTGTCAGTGTCTCTTCCTGCATTAGTGTCCACGATTTTCATGGATGTTGGTTGTAAAATATAATTAAAGTTGAACATATCACTATAAAACTGTCAGAAACCTCTACAATGATGCGACCATGACAAAGCGACAAAATAAAAGTAAGGCTATAAAATAGAGTTACATTTTTTCAACTGATTGAACAAATAAAAGATCAATCATTTATACTACAAAAAGTTACTTCAAAACATATTTTGTGTGATTTATCTGTAACAAAACAGCATTTTAATTGCGTCAGTCTTTTTCTGTGGTGATGTGATGTAGTTCTTTGAATGTCAGAGAGCACAGATTATTAGTGGTTAATAAAAAAATAGTCACTGAAACACATCAAAGGCTGTTCCAGCTGACCTAACACTTAGCCTACATATTGGTAATAATTCCAAACAAATAACCCCAAAGGGGAGCGATGTTCAAAGATCCTCAACATGTGCAGGACTCTGTGATAACAGGCAGGTCAGCTTTGAGGGTCAGGAAACCAGGGACCCTCCCGTATACCTCGCCTCAGGATGTCAAACTGGTAAAGCAGGCTGGAGGAGCGCCGGTTGAAGATGACTGGCGGGCGGCTGTTGTTCCGGGTTGCGGCGCTCACGCTGGACTGATAGAGGCTTGCCTTCCCTGGTCGGTTCTCCTCTGGGTCCTGGCGGCGGGTGGGGGGCTCTCTCCGCGGGGAGGCGGGGGCTTGTGGGAGCTGAGCCTGAAGAGGCGTGTGAGGCAGGGCCCTGGGTCTGGAGTTGGGGTGCCTGTCCTCGGCCTCACTCTGCTGAGGGGGACTCGTGTTGGGCTGAGTCTCCTGGTTGGTTCGCTGGACGGTGCGGTTGGTCGCTGAGTTGCCAGCCCCCGCAGCCCCTGTCTGCTGGGTTTTGGGGAGCAGACCGGTCACTTCTCCTCTGAACTTCTCACTGTTGTGTTCCAGCAGGCGGTCAGTCTTGGGGCCCTTCTTGCTCTTGTTGTGGGGGATGTGGTGGCGCGGCATGGGGGCCAGGTCGCTGTGCTTCGGCCACACAGCGGCGGGCAGAGGGTGGAGGCTGAATTTGGACTCGCTGGTCTTGCTACTTTTCTCCAAAAGCTCGTTGATGGGCAGCGAGGGCTCTTTGTGCAGCAGCCTGCTCTGGTTGCTCAGAGCCAGATCTGCAAAGCTGCTCTGGCCCTTTTCAATGAGAGTGTACAGTTCTACAAACAGGAGGGAGAGATGCTGTAGGTCAGTTCTTGAATCCGATTAAAGTGTTCATTGCAGCCTGCCACACATCAGTGGACTTTTCCATGACACACCAATTTTCTTTGTGAACCATCTTTTTTTAAATGACAAACTATTGGGCTCTACATCCAATTTGGCTTTATCTTTATCATGAGAGGGACAAATAAGCAGAAATAATCATGTCTCATCATTTTACATTCATTCCATGACTTTATCCTGTATAAGTAGATTCAAAACCAATTCTTGACCAATTTAAAGCATTAAGAGCTAATTGATGGTGGATCTTGTTTAATCACATTATCAAAAAAATACACTAACATGTGAAATTCTTATACATGAGATTAAAAAATCCATCGGGATTAAATATGTTAAACTCAGCCGGATTGATTTAAAAAGGAATCCAGAGAATTTCCCCCAAAGAAAGATACATCAGAATTACAACGAGAAAAACTTTTGTTGATTTGGGGGTATAAAACAATTCCTTCTGAGTACTTATCAGCAAATATTTCTCCACAATATAATAATTTCCAATTGCAAACTGGTTGACTTCAAAAATCAGGGCAGCACAGGGACTAACAACAAGCAGCACAGCAAATTGAAACGGAAACACTGTTAAAATTACAAGTTTCTACCCTTAATAGAATTCTTCAAATTGCTGCAAAAGCGGCAGAGCAAACTGTCTAACTTGTGTAATCAAACAAAGATGCTGTGGTTTACCATTTACGGCGTGCTCCTCGGTGTTGAAAAGAGGAAAGGAAAGAAACAAAAGGACCACATTGATAATCCCTGTCATCCTGGATGCTCGGTTTGCGCACGTTTGAAACTCTGCTGCAGGCTTTGGATTCCTGGGATTTTTATAGGAGCGCTCAGGAAGGAGATGGGATGGAGAGGGAGGCGGTGGGACGTCCCACAGGCAGATACAAACCCCTCCTTGACAATACTTCTTTCATTTCTGCATGCATACTGAATCCACACAAATATCTTACACATTTTCCAGGTGATATCCAATAGGATTTTTCCAAAATATAACTGCCAGGTGAAAAAGCGTCTGTATATGTACCCCTTTATGAAGCTTTGAGGCGCAAAGGGAGACAAAAAACATTGAAAGTAATACTTGAGTCACTGGAAACTGGTTGACACACGCGCAACACTTGACAACAACAGTCTTTACTGACCTCCAGTGGTCACATGGCGTCATAGCAGCGTGAAGTCAAAAAGCGTGAAGTCAAAAAGTACTTTTATCATTTTAAATATCGTTTCAATACGTTTAAATATATAGCTAAATTTGAGACTTATTTGATTTGATTAACCAGACCCTCCACGCCAAGATTTCTGAACGTAAATACTTGATTATAACCAAGTTTCTTCTCAAATCTAGAGGATGTATCTTTCTTGAAATAGTCCGTAGCAAATCAAAACTATATCCTCAAAGTCAGTTTCCAGATAGCGTTGTCCAGCCACATCGTGCATCAGAAGTTAGAAATAAATACCTACTCCAATTCACTCTGTGTATTTCTTGATTTCCGTGTTGTTAAAAGCTAGTATAAGATTTATACAACGTGGGAGTACACTTGTTAAAATTCGCTTTTCAACACGGACATGAAGATATAGCAACGACAAGGAGAATTTTGATCAACTTCACTGAAAAGGAAACTAAAGACGACCCAGATGGGACTCGAACCCACAATCCCCAGCTCCGGAGGCTGATGCCTTATCCATTAGGCCACTGGGTCATTACGTAGACCAATCTCAATAAAAAGATTTATGGATTAATACGTTCTATAGTGCAGAATGGCCGAAGGGTGTGAAGCGCAAATATTTGAGCCCTGATAAATAATGAACACGGTACTCTAATGTTCTGGTCGTCACAGTGAATTCGAGGGTGAGATTCAGCCGGCGTGCGAACAAGAGGAAGCTTAATCTCGCGATATTTAGTCGGTTGCCTTTGACAACGCCCGTGTTGTTTTATAGCTTGTTAACGGCGGGTAAAAGGGCGGTGCTTGATTTGCCATTGACCAATTAAAAGTCCGAATAGACAGGGCGGTATATACATGACGTCACATATTCTGTTAAGGGGGAAAAAAAATTAAAGAAATCTCGAAGGTAAGCACGTTGAGTTTACTCCACCGAAAATGTAGTATTTCTAGCCTGTTTGGCGTTACTTTGTTCGCTTGGTATGCATTTTGTTGTCTTTTGGGTTGTATAAGCACCGTTACAGTGGGTTCTAAGCAGGTCCGGGTTCTGTCTTCAAGAGACTAGCTCCGTGTGTAATGGGCCACATGGTGTTAGATAACCGGCTTGGCTTCCCGACAGACCCGGCGGAACACCGTCTGCTAACGATTTAACACAGCCACAACCTGGATCTCACGTTAAAATGACCAACATTTATTGTATTATGCTGTCGTTGTTTCAATGAGGAGTGTCCAAGGCGTTTGTGGATCGATCGCCTTGCTCAACGGTCAGGAATGTCCACTTGCAACGACAGCGGAGCTCGACTCAACCAGTTCAAAAACAATGGCAAAGATGCGAATGTAAGTTACGCTGGCACGAGTCTTTCGTCGAACGAACGCGGTGAAAAATTCGTGGTATATATATCCTGTCTCTCCGTGGGTGTCGTCATCTTTAGGAGCTCAGGCGCAGGAGAGCGGAAGTCAACATGGAGCTGCGAAAAGCAAAGAAAGATGATCAGATCCTGAAGAGGAGAAACGTGCAAACCCCCGTCGAGGAGCCTCTGGAAGCGAAAGACCCAAATGCAAAGGTAGACAGCCACCCCGGCGCCCCCGCTGGCCTCTCGTAACCCCTGTCTCACAGTCGCTCTCCTATGCGGGCAGTAAACAGGATGCAGCTCAGGAAAACACAGGATTTGACCAGTCATGAACATCAGATTATGTAGTTCATGATCTACAAACAAGCTGCATTTCAGTTACACTTCAAAAGGATGTCTCAAGTAAAAAAAAAAAATCCCATCTCTTGAAAGCTGTTGTGTGATAATAGGTCAGCTCTACTGAGAACTCAAAGGTCAATGGTAATCTTGGAAGCTTTCTGAAAATTAAAAGGGTCATTAAAGCTTCACTTCAGATAAACAATGTACTTGCACACCTGTTGTAGAGCTTTCAGCTACACTGTATTTATGGCTGTATTATACTGAAACACCAATTTCCTGCATCCTGTATTTAACCTACTATCCACTCATTACTCATTACTGTCCAGTCATTTCATAGGTAAGCTTGTAAAATCTTTATTTTCACACAATAAAACTGAGACAGACATTGTTGTACTCAGTTGTGAGATTGTGTGCGAAACTGCTCAAGGTCATTTCAATGATCTTTATTACCAGTCGTTTAAAACTTCCTTTCTCATTTGTTGATTTCACTGTTCAGAGGTTCCTTTCCTCCATTAACTTAATGGACGTTAACACCCAACCATCATTTCCGCCGTAACTGCATTGTTCACCTTTGAACCCGGAGCCCTGCAAGCTAAACTGCATGTGAAGTTTTCCTGAACTGCTTTTGACCCAGGCTTCCTCAGAGGTAATCTGTTTCTATTTCTGACTCCGCAGCCTGTGCACCACTGGTCCGTTGAAGAAATTATAGGAGGTGTAAACAGCCAGGATCTGAATTACCAGCTACAGGCAACACAGGCAGCCAGGTAAAGATGATTTAAAGAAAATGATCAACCTGAAGTGTCATTGTGCCCTGTATAATTTATTAGGCACATGAAACAAAGGCCTTGCCTTCATGTCTTCAATACATTTGTAGTGTCATGTTTTTGGTTTTTTTTTTTGAGGGACTGTTTATTACTTTAAAAAAAAAAAATATGTCAGCTGATTATTTTTTTTCTCTGGCAAACAGAAAGCTCCTCTCCAGAGAAAGGCACCCACCTATTGACACCATCATCAGTGCTGGCCTCATCCCCAAGTTTGTTCAATTTCTGGCATTGTCAGAATGCCCCCCCATCCAGTTTGAAGCAGCGTGGGCGCTGACCAACATTGCGTCAGGGACCTCGGACCAGACCACCGCTGTTGTCGAAGGAGGGGCCATACCAGCTTTCATCATCTTAGTAGCATCCCCGCAGCAGCACATCAGCGAGCAGGCCATTTGGGCCCTTGGAAACATCGCAGGTACTGTTGGACAATAAAATCCCAAATCTCTTTGTCTTACTTTGAAACAAAACCTTATTCCAAAATGCTCCATCATGTACTTGTGAATATTCCAGTGTGCTTGCACTGAGAGGTTTGACATCAAGATTGGTTTTTGATTGTGTTTGAGTTGTTGGATATTCACTTCTAATTGTATGAAAA
Source organism: Malacoctenus gilli (assembly GCA_032164315.1). NCBI lineage: Eukaryota > Metazoa > Chordata > Actinopteri > Blenniiformes > Labrisomidae > Malacoctenus > Malacoctenus gilli. The sequence goes on along the minus strand of JASSRZ010000074.1, from coordinate 12,946,091 downwards.
TGTCATCCTGAGAACTCAGTTGAGCAACTGGATTTATTATCCAAGGTACTTGAAACCAGTCGAAAATGAAGCTGTTGGCTACCAGAGTTTTTGTTCCTCTGGATTACATAATGACCAGGCTGAAAACAGCTTGAACATATTGTGATATCAGGAACACAGTTGCTTGTTTCTGTGTTTCTCCTGTGGCTGGAATTTTTTCAAGGTGATTCTTCTTTATTTCAGGTGATGGTTCCAGTTTCAGAGATCTAGTCATCAGACATGGTGGACTACAGCCACTTCTGGGTTTGCTTGAAACTCCCAACCTTTCTACATTGCCTGTGAGTTCAGATCAAATATCAATTGAGGCAATCATTTCTGAGGAATATTGCTTTAATTTGTGCCTTTGAAAAAAGACTACTTATGATGTGAGCAGTTGCTTTGAAATAACATCCACCTTTTAATCCTCTGTATCAGTTTGGCTACCTGCGTAATATCACCTGGACACTTTCCAACTTGTGTCGGAACAAGAACCCGTCGCCTCCCCTGGCGGCGGTGCAGCAGCTGCTTCCCGCCCTGGTACGCCTGCTGCACCATGATGACAGGGAGATTCTTGCAGACACATGTTGGGCTGTGTCCTATCTGACGGATGGGTCCAATGAGAGGATAGAGGTGGTGGTGCAGGCTGGCCTGGTGCCACGCCTGGTACAGCTGCTGGCCTCCGGGGAGCTCTCCATTGTGGTATGTAGCAGTTCAGATTGATACAGCTTCAGGATTCCTACCCATTCGTCTGCTTTCACCATGTTGTTTATTTATGCAATGATCTAATATTCTCGCTCTTTTCATAAAATTGTCCCTACCTTAGCCATGAGCACTCAAAACTGAGCACCTTGCATTTCTTTTTCCTTCCAGACTCCAACTCTGCGATCACTTGGCAACATTGTGACCGGGACTGATGAACAGACCCAGTGTGTGCTGAATGCAGGTGCCCTGGCAATATTCCCCAGTCTTCTGCACCACCACAAGTCCAACATCCAGAAAGAAGCAGCCTGGACCCTGTCCAACATCACTGCTGGCAAGCACACCCAGATTCAGGAAGTTATCAATGCAGGCCTGATACCCGTCCTGGTGGAGATACTTCAGGAGGTCAGATACAGTATTGGAATGTGGCACAATATTCATAATGAGATTCAATACATGACAGAATGGCGATTCAGGAGAAATTTAATTTTTTACCTGGGCAGTCACAGGGCCACTTACAACCTTCTTTGTGATATCAGAAAAGATTTTTTTGCAATCTGAAAAGAAAATATCAAGATTTAGATTCAGGGGATGTCGCTCAGTCAATAACTTTCCAGCACTATGGTTGTTTGTTTTCCCTCTTTTACAATGTCTTCTCGATTGCCTTCAACAATGTTTTTGAGAGACTCTCTGGAAATATTCATTGGATTTTCAAATCATAAAGGCCTTCAGAACATGAAACCCTTTGTGCATGCTCAGTCCTGAAACTCTGTCTGTTCTCTGTTCAGGGAGACTACAAGACTCAGAAAGAAGCTGTGTGGGCCATCACCAACTTCACCAGCGGTGGAACAGTCACCCAAGTGGCCTACCTTGTCCACTGCAACGTGCTTGAGCCTCTGCTCAAACTGTTGACAAGTAAAGAGAACAAGATAATCCTGATCATCCTGGATGCAATTTACAATATTTTACAGGTATAGCAACAATAAGCCAGTCTCAACAATAATCTTTATTCATAGTTTTAACGAAATTCTCTTGATCTGGTCTGTTATCATTAGTGTTCGTATTTCAGTTTCAACTATATTTTTTTTGGAACTTGCTAAAAAGATTTGCTCACAGAGGACATCATAAATAATACACAGCAATCTGAATGCTTCGAAGGGATGAACTGTTTTTCTTTTTTACTTCTCCTCTACAGATGGCAAACAAAACTGGTGAAACTGAAAAGCTGTGCCTTCTGATTGAGGAGCTGGGTGGTGTAGACAAGATTGAGACACTGCAGTCACACCAAAATGAAGCTGTGTATCAGTCTGCTTTCAACATCATAGACCAGTTCTTTTCTGCAGAGGTGAGATTGGTTCATTAAAATAATTCTTCACACATCACAACTCTTCTCCACATTGAAATGTCTTCTTTGGTGGCTCAAAAAGGGCTCAGTCCCACATTTATGTCGAGCTTTACCAAACAGTGATCATCCTCTGACTAAGACCATCGCCTCAGTGACTCATTTGAGGCTTTATTGCTCAATTTATATCAAGCCTGTTTGACTCGTTTTAAAAAGGAAAATCAGTACATCCAGGAGAATATTGTTCCTACCTTATCCTATCCTTAAAACATGCCATGACTTGGTTAATGCAATATAGTAATGCATTTGTCGTGCTGCTCATCTTCTCTTGCAGAATGAGGTTGACTCGATTGTTCCTGAGGCTGGGGGAGACAGCTATAGCTTCCAGATCCCTCCACACCAAAGCACTTTCCAGTTTTAACATGTCCAGTGTGACTTCTTTTGTATCATACAAGACAAAAAAAAATTTGTGGTCTTTTTCAAGTTTTTTTTATTTTTTCTTAGAAAATGGATCTTTGGAACTAAAGGTACAAAGACAAAAAAAATAAATGTTCAAAACAAATGTTGTGAATAAATTTTTTTCAATGTAGAGATATTTCATCTTGTTGGGGTTTTTTAGGCACATATTCGGTGCTAAATATGAAGTATTTGAGAAAATAGCAGGTTCTGGAGATAATTAATGGGATGTAGGATCCTGTACTCACCACTAGGAGACACTGTGTTCATTCTATAAAGTTGTTGAGTACGACACCTGTCCAATCATGCTGTACCCTAAAAAAAATTCCTAGACTTGTAATCGGGGGCTGTGGCGCCTAAGTTGTCAACACAGGGAAATTTAATTTCACTGAATGTTAAAATTCTCTAGTTAGGATTAGTACGAGTAACAGGATGGCTATTTCCTAGCCTATACCGTTTTGGTAACATTTTGAAGATGATTGAGGGTATCAAAACCCACACTTAAGCATGTTTAATCTCTAGTGTTTAGTGATGGCAGGGGCATCAAACTCCGGTCCTGGAGGGCCGGCTTCCCGGGACTTTCATGCATCGCTGCTCCAACACACCTGAATCAATTCAATGGTCGTTAGCAAGCTTTCTGTCGAGCAGGATGACGACACACGAGTTTAAATCAGGTGCGTTGGAGCAGGGAAACACCCAAAACTTTTCGGACGCCGGCCCACCAGGACCGGAGTCTGACACCTCGGAGTTTCAGGGTGGCAGAATTTACATCATTTTTTTCTCCCGAGATACAGTTGTATGTACAAGTTAGAAATGGACCTTTAAAGCAGAGATGTATGCATAAACGGCACAATATTCCACATTTATTTAATTTATTCCCATGAAAATGCAGGTACAAATAAGTAACTGGTCTGTAAAGAGAATTACAGAAAGTTCAAGGAAGAAAATTGACACTGGTCTACGATAATTTTCACCCTGGATAGTGTTTCAATTCTTAAACCGAGGTTGCTAAAAATTCTGAGAAATGATCCTAAATATACATACTTTTACCAATTTATGAAACTGAAACTGCTTTTGAATAAAAACTTATCTGGAAATATGTATTACTGAAGTTTTTTTTTTTTTTTTCAAAATTTACACCAACATTTCACAGTTGCACAAAAGAATCTTTGAACATGTTTATCCCGTCTCCATGTACTTGTTAACCATTATTTTATGATGTGTAATTATTTTAGAGCTAAGATGCACCCCAAACAAAGTAGAGTATTTAAGGACATGTGTGGTTCATTTTGTAGAAGAGGATTCTCATTCCCCACTTTTTTCATAAACATTTCGAATTTTTAATACGTGGCATTTTTTTAAGATTATGAGTGGAGAGTGGGAAAAATACTTTCCCTCAAACGATGATGTGATTGTTTACTTCTGTCGTTTGAGGTAAATGTGATGAAGTGAAAATGTATGGCGAGACGGCGCACCCGGTTTATTTTGAACTCTGGTGCCGGATGTGTTGCTGTCTCTTTCCTCCTGGAGCCTGCCTGTCTGCAGTTGCTCTGTCTTCACATCATCGCCTCTGACTCTTGTGTGCGAGCACTCCGGGCGCAGTAGACGCCTGTCCGGATGGAGGACAAACCCTTCACTTGACTCCCACCAGTCGCCGTGGCACCGGGCATGATCACTTCTCTGGGATGTAGTATCTTGCATCTTGTTGCGGATAAAAGAGAAGCTTTGTGGCGAGCATTTTTCTTGCGATGTGATTATGATAGCATTATGTTGCGTGCACAGTCAGCGTGATTTGCTATGGTGATACCGAATGCTAACCCAGCAGAGCTAGCAGAGGGATTGTTTTTGGGAGATACCGATTTGAAGAACCCGACTCACTCACACATGATTTAAGATACTTTTTTGTGAATTTTCATCTCGGTTGGAACACAAAGGGGAATGTCTAACCAAGGAGTTAGGAGAAATGGCCCAGTGAAGCTGCGGTTGACAGGTAAGCGAATTTAAACCCCCTCCTGCGCTGCTCCGTAACGTTAGCACGTTAGCCTGCTAGCCGAGCGTGCTAACTCACATCTGCTGATTGTACAGCTGGGAAGCTCTGAACCTGTCGTTTGGAGCACTCTCAAAATATTCTTCTTTTTGTCCACCGCCATGAATGTATACGTTTTTCTTTTTTATTTTGAACCGTATTCTTTTCTCACAATGCCTGTTAAGACACCATTGTAAGGTTACAAGGAATTAGCCTTGCTTGTTAGCTGATACTAGCCGTAACAACAGATGCTGCTGTTTTATCGTCGCTAACCAAAACATTTGAACTCGTTTTCTTGCTATCACACAGTTTGTGGTCACATTGTTCACAATGCGAGGCATGAAATGGTAAAAGTGATCGGCTTTAACAATCTTCGACATATATTTATGTGTGCAAAACGTTTTTATATTTTTCTCTTTCCCACCATGATAAAGAGACGAGGGAGGTTCAATAGGTTGAACTTCACATCTCATGCATTCATCTCATTGGCAGGAATAAGCGTTACAAATCAGCGATGAGCGACATTAATGTAAGTGACAAAGCAGACGAGAGGCAGCATTGTTGCAAGAGGTCCGATGAGATGCATGAACCTGAATTTTGCTTTTTTTTTTTTTTTGTTACGGGAAATCTCTGATTTGAACCCTCAGTGAACGACACGACAGATTAAATCGGTGCTAAAAGGCACGATTGGGACATGCATCGAACAATCAATTAAGCAATGATTGCGAATTTTCTTTCTTTCTTTCTTTTTTAACACATGATGTAGAGTTTGTGGAACTCGGCATTTATTTCTTTTAAAGTTTTTCTTCTCAGTTGACGGAGTAAACATCAGACCTTCATAAAATCTTTCCCAGATTTGATAACATTGATTCGGGGAAAGTGTAGCATACCAGTCCAAATGTACCTTAGCCTTCCAGTTCAAAGCCAAATGAAACAATTCACCTTCTCTTGATTCATAAATTCTCTGGAGTGTTGGTGCTGCCAAACACAATAGCCAGATTTCCAATTACTATGGATAAAGTATAAATATTGTTTGTGGTTGCTGAGGTGGGACAGCAAAGCTGAAGAATCAGAGACCACTGACTCATTGTGAGACTGTCTTTATCCTTATTTGGTGATCAACTTTTTTTTTTTAACTTGGTTTTTAAAATGATTGCAGCCCAGTGTTGATGTCCCAGAACTTAGTATTGATAGAGTTCCTGTCATTTTTAATTGGCTGCATGCTTCAGGTAAACAACAGGTTCACTGTTTGAGAAAGGGTACAATAGGGAGATGCTGTGTATAGAAACCAATGAGTTCCACCTAGTTGACCTTCCAGCTCAGCTGCCCTGCTTCCTTCCCCCCTTCCATATGAGGAAAATGTTTTAAATGGGCTGCAGTGGTCTTCAGATGGAATCCCAACAATGTGAAACCTCAGGGAGTCTTTCTCGGTCATAGACACATTCTCTGTCTGTCCTTCACATGAGAGGAGACAGTGTGTGCATTATGGCAAAAGCGAGACTGGGTGGTCATATGGAATGTAGAATGACGAAAAGTTCTGCTTGCACAGTGACAATCACTGATGCAAAGTCATCACTAGGCCTTGTGCATTCATCGCTCATCTTACACGTGTTTGGTTGTGGCCTCACATGATTTATGTGACTGTGACTGCGTGCATTTAGAGCTAACATTGCATACCAGTCCAGTTTTACTCTGTCTGCGGTTTTCTTGTTGGCACACTTTTTTTTCTTTCAGAGCAAGAAATGCTGATGGCTAACCCAATGAAAAGTCGGTTTACCTTCGTTTTTCCTTATCGGTACTGTTTCTACTCACTTTACAGTTTACGGCAGAAAGATATCTCATGTTAAGGCAGGTTAAGGTTATTTCATTATTCAAACATCCAATATATTATAAAAGACGGAGCTATGTTGTGTCATAACTATTTACGTCTTGCTAGACTTCATCCTCTGTCTCTGTTGCTTGCCACCTTCAAGCCTTCAGCAACTGGCATAATTTAAAAGGATTTCAAATCAGATCAGTTTGAAGAGATTTGCTTGTTCTTGGGGTTGCTTGTTTTCTTTGCGAGCACCATCTTTAAGATGCAGCTTCATCTGTTTCAACTGGGTGAAGTTACTCCTCCAAAGGCACTGACTATGCCTCTCTTATCTTACTGAATATGCCACAAATCTGTTTTATTTGTGATTTCTCAAAGATAGTTATTGAGTTGAGTTGTAATTCACCCTGTTGATGGCACTGATTCAAATCAAAGTTCAGCGTGAGACATTTTTTGTTATGGCCACACATTAAAATAAATTGGCGCTCTCCCACCCAAATCAGACTTTTTCTACAGATGAGTCACAGCAGCAGCTGAATTTGAAGTGTTTGCTGTAGTTTACCACACTCGGTGGGATCCCCTCTCCTCTCAGCAGTGGATTACGTAGGGTGGATTTACACACTCTGCAGGATTGTGACGCTATTCGTCCCACATCACATTGAACCACCTCATTTATACAAGCTCATCTGCAACTCCTTCTCAGGTTTATCTGAGACAGCTGCTCTTTGATACTTAAATTAGTCATAGTTGAAAAAGACAACCCAGTTTGAACTTTTTCTGCCTTCTCAGAATATGCAGCCAAGCTTGAAAAAGGGACCGATCATGGAGAGCTGCAGTGAGCAGGCAGTGGTGTAGTCCTCAAACCCCACTTGCTGTCTCTTGTGGTGTGTGATTTACTGAAATTGAACATGAACCGAGTGTTTTCCCTCAGCTTCCTCTACTAACTGGGACCTGGAGTCTCTCAAAGGTGAATGACATGAGATGTATAAGGGGGATGAATACATCTTTCCCTCCTTTTCAAATATGGCCTCTTGGCTGCACTGTGCTGTGAGGAAGAGAGCCTGTCTATGTGATCCATTTCCTCCATTAGTCCCCAGTTGGCACGCAGCGAGCAGGGAACAACTGGAAGAATCATCTCAGGATTCTTCCTGTTCTATGCAAGCGTGTGACATTCAGGCTTGCGAGGAAATCGTGTGTGTGTCTGTGTCCCTTGTGTGTGTGCATGTGCGCGCACGCTTCCTTCTCATTTTAGTGTTTTGGGATACTGTGGCTTGCATGTGTATGGAAGAGGGGAAAAGCCAGGAAGCTGCTGATTAAGATAAAGATCCAGTCTTAGTTCCAGGCTGAGCATTACCATTGGGGCCAGAGTATACTTTAGGGAAGCTATTAGATCCACTGTCTGAGCATTCAGCTCTCAAAATCTTTATCAGTTGGTTTGAGTGTGAAAAGGCATTTTTCTGTGTTCACAGGACCAAACACGATTCCACACCTCGAATTCAATGTGGAGTGAAACTGAGCATTATCCTTTTTTTTTTTTGAGAAACGGATGAATTTTTGCAAAAATTACAGTGATGCAGAGAAACAGTTGTCCAAATTTTTGCTATTGATGGGCCATATGAATTTGCACAAAATTTCTTTTTAAATTTGCTTTAAGAAATGCCATAACATGGAGAGGGATATCGGATGACTCCTTTATGCGGCACCAACTGATGAGTAATGGTATTTTATCAAAAGTGGCAAAGCTGTTGACTAAACAGGGTCGTGGGTTACTAGGGCTGGTGGGCAGTGAAAGCTGACTGTGTCGACTGTTTCTCTATGTTACATAAAGGAAGGTGGTCGCATCTCAGAAGTGCAACCACTCAAGCTGTTGCAAGCTGCTGCTGTGGCGGTTATGTCGATGCAGTATTGTTCGCTACTGGCTCCCCTCCCCTTCTTGAACAATACAGAATTTTGACAGCTGAAATGTCGACCAGAGTTGGTGATGAATCATGGGCACACAATCAATATGAGTCACACAGTGCTGCATTTTGTGTGTAGCTCTTTGGCTGATGTATGCCAGGGGCCAGGTTAATTTAGGAACCAGCAAAGCTCTCTCACAAAGTGCAGTTTTGACCCAGTTAGGAGACAATTAGCTCAATCACTGGGTCAAATTTTGGATTTTTCAAACATCAGCTTGAAGATACTGAGTCTGAACCAGTGCTACTGCACAGACAGAAAGGATGAATATAGAATTGATGTGTTGCTTGGAAAATCATCTGCTCCATCACATCAATGATTTCCTGGTACATCTCCTGTGCAAAACAGTACCACACTGGAAAAGCATTGTTTTTCTTACTGCAGGTCAGTGCTAGAACTTGACTCGGTGGTTCACTCGTTCTTTGGAGGTTCAGCATCTGCTGTGTTGAAACAACTATGCACATAAGTGACTTCAAACCTACCCTCTCATGCCTCTGCTGCTCAGCCCTGGGTTTACTCTAATGTAGTTTGATACCTTCTCAGCAATTCATAATACACATATTTTAAAGTTTATTGGTCTCAATGCTCGTCTTTAATACTGAATGGAGAACAGTCTTTTTCAATCTCAATATTAATACTCACATGTATGTAAGGGAAATTGTGTTTTTGTTGGAGAATTTTTGTATAACCCTTCTTGCTTGGTGGTCTCTCTGTGTCTTTATGAGCTTCAGCTTTACCATTTTTCACTTGACCTACTAAGACAAGAGAGTTGCCCATATGTGCACTCCCTGCCTCCCTAACCCTTTGGCCCTTCTGCTATCTCTTTTCGCATTAGCTTGTGCTATGTTCACACTGCTCTAATCTCATCATGTCATTTTTGGTAAAAGTTTTTTCTTTGTTAGAATTCTCCTCTGTCTTTTTTGTTTTTTGTTAGCAACCCCTCCTCATCTCACTTCATCCAAATTGACTCATAACTGTCTTTGCCAATTTTGTAAGCGGTAATACGACTCGTTGATTCTTGAAGTCTTTACAACCGAGAGGACTGGATTTCAAGTTGTCAGACAGGATACTTGTATTATTTGCTTTGCCTGTTAGTCTTGAGTGACTTTCACATTGATGAAATATTTCTTGGGGTTGTGTTGAGGCGATTTTGAGAACAGCTGCAGATGTGATGCTCTGTCTATTGTTTGAAAGTACACTGACAGTCAAACGGGTTCTTTGAGAACACCTGGAAGTTAGAAAGTTCGCAGAATATTTCCTGAAAATATAATTTCAAAATGTTTCACATACTTTTCAAGCCTTTTCAAGGTTTTTATTTACACTGTGGCTGAATTATCCATCTTAAATTTTCAGGAATGTCTGCAGGAAGAGATTTCTAAGAGGGTGTTGTTGAGTCACAGCAAAGGTATAACTTGTGCAATAGTACAGTCCCATGCCATTGACAATAGGCCTTGAGGGTGAATCTGTTGTGCATCTAAAGCGGAAAGTGGCGCTTAAACGTGGTAATGTTGGTTTGTGCGCTCTGTAAGCGCAGTTGTGTTCAATGTGGCAAAATTTGTCGGTCATTTATACAACCTTTGTTTTATTTGCAAATGAGGACTCGGTAGAATCATCTAGTTGTGACTACTTTGCTGTCCTATGATTCAGTGTAAATATTGTGCACTATAGATGAGTGTGTGCGCACACAGGTTGCCACAAAAAAGACATTACCCTGTATGTGTGTTAAACTGTGTGTGTCTACATGTCTGTTCGAGGTTGCCTGTAGCATCTGAGGTTACTGTATTGTGGTTTTCTTTGTATTTCAGTGCAGTTTTCATACCCAAACATCCTCTCACTCTGTTTAGTCTGCATTACGAGCATACAAATCAGTTGACCACACGCACACACACTGCAGATTCTTTACACTTATTAAGTGCTCACATGTCTGTTGTTGCCATATGGAAATATTTACATCCTCTTTGATGCAGCTGTGCTTTTTTCCCCTCTCAGTTCCTTTTTTTATCAGAAAAAGAATAAATAGCAGTTTTTATATTCTGCAGAACTGAAAATTGTCTTTTTTTCTCTCGCCTGATTTGTGTGATAGTGAGATGCTGACTCTCCTTTTTGTGGGGATGTTCATTGTCTGTGGCTGAAATGTCTGAACCTTTCTCAACTCACCATTCTTTCCATGGAGTGTCTGAATTACTGAATGGAAGACCAGACATTGCCAGAGTGGCATCTTCGCTGTCTGAGATAATTAAGGAGAGGATCCTCATATTTTTTCTTGATGAAGAGATGTATTGTGGCATTCTGCACAAACATCTGCTTTGTTGGATATTTGCTTAATTGAGTCAAAATATAAACATTGATTTAAGCATTATGTTTATGAATAATCTGGATGACCTACGGTTCAGCTGTCCTGCTGCTGGCAGACTTGTCTATTTTCATTTTCCTTAATGCAGACACTGACACAAAGTCAGTGCAGTGTTAATCTAATCCTATGCTCACCCAGACAGCAGTGGTTCATGACCAGCTGTCTGGTCACTAGAATGACGGCATGAGTCATTGTCGTCTTGCTCTTTATTTTCCCAAATCGGTCTTTTTCACAGTTTTCTGGCAGCTTAATGCTTGTGACAGAATGCACTCAAGTCTAGTGCTTTTTTCTTTGAAGGTCTCAATTTTAAAATGTTTCCTGAATTTTGGAACTTTGGTTGACATTGATTTCATTTAACAGTGACAACAAAAAAAAAATTTGGAGCCTCACTTTGCTGTTTTTACAGTTTCCTCTTTGTGCTCTAAACTCTCCTTTTAGAGGCAGCTGTCGGGTTTGTGGTGTGTGAAATTGTGCGCAGTACTTTTCAATGATATATTGCTCAGTTGAGTTGTGCAGCTAGTCGACCATCTATTTAGGTAAAAGACACATGAGAAGTATTATTAATTAATATTACTTTTCAAATGAGAAACCAGAGATGCTGGGTGAGTACTTTGTGCAACGCAATCATAAAAGTACACACAGCACTGCTCGTGACGTAACTGGCTTACTCAGCTGGCATGACTTGGATTGACTTAATAAACATATTGGGAGCTTGCACACTTTTACTAGACAGACCAAGGTGAAAGTCACAAACTTTGCAGCAACCAAATTCATCCAGGGGTAAACTTGATATGAATGATCACCCATACTTGCCGTTTTCATACGATGTCACAGTATAATCTGTGAAATTACTTTTTCTTCAAATGTCTTTGTAAAACTGTGTCTTTTCTTTCTTCTACTTAATCTTGAGTTTAATCTGCTTTTCAAATTACTTTTGAACTTGGTGGCATCAGTGTACTCTGAGGAGGAAAATGGAAAGACTGAACACCTCGGTATTGCATAACAGTCTTTGACCGGGGGAAGAGGTGGGCTTCAGTATGCAGAATACATTAAACTTTCCAAGTGCTTCAAGAGAATTTTCCTGCAGAATGCTGAGAAGAAATATCACCTCTTTCCTTTCATTTGGCTTTAGTGTAATAATTTTGACACCTTTTGTGGAAAAAACTCAAAACACTAATTTGGAGCATGTGAAAAAGTACATCTCACTCTCTGTGAGAGAGAGGAAAAAAGAAAAAAAGGGGGAAATTATTCTCTATTTGGTCTTGTTCCTGAACCGAATCCTCTCAGCATTCAGTTAATAATGACACTGCTCAAAAAATTAGACAAGCACTTTGAAAACAGAAAGTGAGCGATTTCTTTAGTAACAAAGGGATGTGAAATAATGTGGTGGAAATGAAAATGATCACTCTCTCGAGGATGGAAATCAAAGATTGGTCAGGAATATTCCCAGCAGTGGCCTGCTGAAAGTCATCTTGTAGTGGTCTGGCAGTGCTCATCCAGTCTCTCTTTGCACAAAGGAGCAGATAGTGGTCCTGTTGAGGGTTTAGGACCTTTCGCTCCGTCCAGCTCTTCTGGAGTAACTCCATGTCTCATGGAACCTCCTCCTCGCTCTTGAGAAGGCACTGGGAGACACTGCAAACCTTTTTTCAAAGGCACTGACTGATGTGCCATTCTGGAGGAGGTGGACTACTTGTGAAAGCTCTGTTGCAAGTACAGCACCAAGCTATCAATAGAGATGCTGATCCAAACCGACCAACTATTTGCTGTATTTCCTGTAATATTTTCTGAACAACTTAAACAGACTGGTCTATTAAACAGTGACAATTGCTTATTACACGTAAAGTCTGTAACATCTTCAAATGATGGTGAATTCAATCCATCAAAATTTGTTTGCTCATTGATATAACTTTTCGCTGAGTATTTTCCAAATCAAGCCATCTTATTCTACAGCAGGTATTCAAACCTCTCAGCACAGTTTCGTACCAAGAGTGTTTCTGTCTTTCATTTTCTTTTTCAACCTTTTTTGTTTCTGTCATTTCTTTTTCAAACAGGATGTCTCTCGCATCTCCCTGTCGTTTGTCTCTCTTCCTTCCTCTCTCTCACTCACTCCCGGATCTAGTCCAGACAGCTGTCAGACGATTCTGCCGGTGTGGCTCCAGTCCGGTGTTTTTTTCTTTTTTCTCCTCTTTATCGGTTTTCAGCTTGTCACACACACTTTTTGTCTGTCGTTCTATACCTTCTGGAACCTGTACATTGACTCTGTCTCCAGCTTCTTTTTTCCTCCTCAGCCTGACCCTAAAACTTGTCTTAAACAGATGATGATCTTTTTCAAATCTGAGTCTTTAAAAACATCTAGATCACCACAACAGTATCAAAATACACATGCATACACCCAGAATTTCTCACCTCTTCACAGTCGGGGTGCAATGATTCACTGAGGTTATGGTTCGCTATGTAGCTTGGTTTAGGGGTCTCGCTTTGGTATACACATTGACCATTTATATCTATTAGCAAAGAAATTGTATACCAAATCAACACCTGTGAGAATGTGTGTGGTTTTGTTTTTTGAGATTTGACTTTAAATAGTGGAGAGCTCTTATAAATCATTGACATTGTCCAATGATGCTCATTCCGGAAGGTTGGACTTTAGGATCACACTTTCCTCCCCCTCACTGTTCTCCTGCTACTGTTTCTGCGGTCAGACTGCCTACCTGTGTTTGTGTGTGTCTGGTAGACCACTCAGCATATCTACTGTATAAAACACACACACACACACACACACACACACACACACACACACACACACACACACACACACACACACACACACA
>JASSRZ010000074.1:12921983-12932497 GCA_032164315.1 Malacoctenus gilli | reverse complement strand
CACACACACACACACACACACACACACACACACACACACACACACACACACACACACACACACACACACACAACCACTTACATTGCACCCACCTCTCTCCGTCTGTGTTTTCAGTTTAACTGTGGGAGAGACAGTTGGAGGATGTGAGTGATGCAGTGGTTTTCATCACGGAGATGAGGATCAAGTAACTCGGGAGTCTAAACATAATCAAAATAACAGGCCCATAAGTAAAACGAAATTATTCTTTCATTGCTTGTTTTGATATGTCAGCAGAAAGACTTTTCAGCCTTTATTCACTCACAGAATGCCAGTGCTGAATCTTCAGAATCCTCACGAATCTTCTTTACGTCATTACCCCAGCTCTGTTTGTATATGTAATGATAACGATCCAAAATAAAAGTTGAATCTAAATCTAAAAAGTGTGTTTTTGCTTGGGGTTTTACTCCAAAGAAGAGCCTGCTGCATTGTTTTCGTACACCACCAGTATTATTCAAAGTATTAGGGTTCCATTACATCATGTTTCTTGCATAAAACTCTGGTATGTTCAGTAATTAGTCTCTGATCTTTTTGCTGTCTATGATGATAGCTGTTTCTGCTTGGTACCTACTAAAAGTTGTGCCCTGTGACGGACTGGTCTGCTGTGAATAATGTACCATTCCTTTTGCACATTTTCGGCTGGGATCAGCTACAGATCCACATGACCATCAGCTGGATTAGACTCCGTTGGCGGAGGGATGGATAGACTTCATTGAGTCTGTGGGCCAAATCTCCCGTAGACAATCTAAATGAGCTGCAGTGTTATGCCCACTGAGAGAGCATCTGTGCAGCTTACAATCAATTTAAGATAACAGGATCAAACGTATAAGCTTTTAACATACCACACAAGTTAGCAGTTTACACTAAAAGTCTATTTTAGTTCCTTTCAAACATGTTCAGTGAACAAGAGCTCCCAAATTTTGAGAAGACCAGGGTATATCCTGGGAGTTATGAATGAATGCTTCACGGTATGGTAAATCAGTTTGGGCCCGTTGGAGGTTCCCGGGCTAGCTCAACATCAGCTAAAGCTCAACAGATAAACTAATGAATCCCACAGTCCAAAGTCTATGTAACAAGTCATATGGGACGACCTTTCCTGTGGTATGATATTACACCTGACTGTATCTGAATCAAGCTTGAGTTTAAATGCTTCCTGAATTATTATTCCATGTACTTTGACTCTGGCTTCTGGGAGAGGCCCCTTGACTCTCTGCAACTTATTTCCTCCTTCCTAAGTCTTTTACTTATCTCCACCTCTATTCTCTGCTCTCAGCTCCTCCTTAGCTTTCTTCTCTTAAATGTTAGACCAGTGGAATCCCATTTGAATGCACTAATTTACCTTAGTCTTTGCTTTTGCTTTAAAGTTCATCAGGATACCTTCCGTCTATCATTTGCCGCTCGGTGAGTCTATTAGACCTCTAAACATCTTGCAGCCTTTTTTGTGAGCCCACATCTGCACTGCTTCAAAGGTGTTCCAGACTTTTTTTTTGCTGACCTCGAAGCTGTCTCTATTTGACAAATAGAATAAATTGTGGAATAAAATATCCCACGTGTGCACCATCAATTTCCAGACGTCATCTTGTCTGTCACCTGCCATCCCTGCTGCTCAAGTTTCTGTTTCCAATGTTTCCAGAATGTCATCACTGTCAGTCTCTGGTCCAAATCAATGTCTCCTTCATTTTCCTCTTTATGCCTGGCCACATATCTCTCCATGTCTTCCCCTTTATTATCTGCATTCCTTAAATTTGTGACATCAGATAGGCCTTTTCTCCTCCCATTCTGACATTCCTTCGTTCCTCCGCGTCATTCCGCCATAGGTTCCTGCCTGCAAATGAACATTTTGCCTTTACCTTCTCACCCCTCTGTCTGGAGTGACTTCACTCACTCCAGATTGTTGGCATCTCCTCTGGGAGCAGAGAGGAGGGGGAGTGTCAGCTGTAGACTAGTGGCCTCTCAGCTGAATGACATAATTGGTATCTCAAGCATTTATTGGGCTGCAGAAAGGCTCGAGGTGAAAGAGTAAAAATCGACTAATGACTTGACTGAGAATGTACACTGCAGATGAGCCCATTAAATGTTGAGGGCTCATAATTGCTAATTTATGCTGCACCAGTATTGTTTGATTTGCAGTCTGTTTTTTGAGCAGTCGGACAATCTTGGTCACGTACACACAGAGTACGTTTTGCTCTGACATTTTCCCAACAGGGATCTCTGTGTGCAGCCAGTGGCGTGGCCCGCCAGAGAGGCGTTAGGAGGGGAAGAGGAAGTGTTTTGTTTGAGTGTGAAACAATACTGTGAATGAGACAGCTTAGCGCTGTTGTAAGAGTCATAACAGTGGCTAAGTGTTGGGCTTGTCTACCAAAGCTGACCTGAGACTTTCAGGGCATCACTGAGTGTGGCTTTGAAATTTTGGAAAATAGTTCAGGAATCAATGATTTATCAAGAACTAGACTGCTGCTTGATAGGTTTCTGTTGACTTTTTAAATGTTTTTTTTTTCTTGAACTGAATAAAGCAAGAGTTTTGTCAGGCTGGTGAAACTGTGTGCAATGTCTTCATCTTCACCTTTTATAATACCACCACTGCATAACTCCAATCTGCAGACGGTTGCTTAGGTAGCTACCCCAGTACCATGACTACTCATAATAGTGAGTACTCAAGGATCTCCAGGATTAAATGTGCTTAAATGGACCAAAGGGGTTTGGTATTTTGATTGCTAATGTTGTTGTGTTCCATGTTAGTGCAGTAAAGTTAATGGTCTTTGTACCGTGTTTTTTTATTTACCACATACTTGGGTGTTCGTTCAGTTTTAGTTTGATCCTGTGGAACTGTGTGTTTGCAATGTCTTCTGGTCATTGTTCCTGGAGTGAGTGCCTGTTTCTGCATCAAAATAAAACTGTTTTAGCAGATGACACAATGCTGCTCAGCTAGCTGCTGTGTAACGCAAGCTAATCAATCATCTTACAATTTCCAAAGTTAATGAAAATGCTAATCTGCTGTTGTCGCATGGGTTGACTGTCTTGTCCTTGCTGGGATGTTGCTCGATAATTAATTGAACAATTGGAACTCAAAATGACCAGACTTCACTGTGAAACTGGCTGTGCACACTCATTCAGTCAGTGGAGCTGCTGAAGTCAAACTCTTTGATCGAGCTAAGAGAAGCCAAGCTCTGTGGTTGGATGACAGCAGAGTGCGAGAGGCCAGAGTCCTGCTGTTGGTTCAGTGAACTGGACATGGCAAATCATACACTTTTGTAAGCTTGGATGGAGCGCATGTCCTTTGTTTTGTCATCTCCTTTTTTTTGTTAAACAAGATCTTTGCACTTCAATAACTCCAAAGTTTCTGGATTTTTGGAGGGACTTTAGTCACTTTATCTTTACCCACACTGTCAGTCTGTAGTTGTATATAGCGATATACTTTTGGCTGTATCTGCCAATGCTGGTCCTCAACTGCATTCAAATCATGGATATTACAGTTCAGTAGCAATGGCTTGCACCTTCAGGGATTCCAGCGCCTGACACAGCCTTACCCCTATCCACGCCTTGTAGCAGAGGTCAGTGTTGAACTACGATTGCAAAAGACCACTTGTGCAGCCCCCCCTGAGAAAACAAGCGGGAATCCTTCCCCTCACCCCCACTCACTCAGCTTGTGTCTGTTTATGGCCTTTCACCTTTAGACCTGAACAAATACAACCTTTAGCCTGACCTTTTTAGTCAGACAGATGGAGACGTTGCAAGCTCCTGCCCTTTTAACCGCTTCTCTTTGTGATCAGAGGCACGCTATACATTTTTTGTAACGGATACAAACAGGGTCGCTTTATTGTCCTCCACCGTATAATTAGCATACATTACTGCTGAATGACTGACTTGAATTGTTGCATGACATCATTGTGACTTTTATTGATTCAAACAGATTTTGCAACATAAATGTTTTCATGTCAAGACACATTATTGAATTGTGTCTCTGCAATACCATTTTTTTCCCTTTTTTTTAACAGTAAAGCTCGCATAATTGTTTGAGTCAGCTGGTCGAGAAATTAGGCGACAAGCATGATATTGTGTTCAAAAGTTATATCTATAAATATATTTTATCTCTTTAGCCTCTGACTCATCTTCATGTGCGATTGAATTTATACCGAGGACACATTGAAAAGGCTAGAAAAGTGGTTCCTTGGCCTTTTGGTGTGCGACAGCAGTAAGCACACACAGCCTAAATGACATGCTACTTGCTCCCCTTGGGGGGTAGTTACGGATTTGCTCTGAATCTCTTGCGCACATTGTCTGGGGGTCAGTGATGGGGCACTGTCTGACTCCACATCCCTTTGCCACCAGACTGTGGTAAAACCATTATCCTTGCCTGTTAATTGCTTTGATGGTTGAGCTTGGTTTGGTGTGACTGTTAAACTGGTTTGTTTCAGACTGTGAAAGGGGGGTGATTCGCCTGGCCCCAAAGCAGCACCAGCTGTCCCATATCCTTTCTTAAAAACACTATTTTTCCACAGACTATGGCTGATGCAGTCATTTTAACTACCTAATTTAAACTATGTTAAATGGATCTAAATGGTGCTGTGGATGTACAGTCAGGTTTTACCTTTTTAATGTGATTTAGGCAAAGTGCAGAGGAAAATTGGCTTTGATCCTGCCAGCTCTCTTCTCAGAAAGTATTTTGGACAGAGATGTTCATAAGAAAAAAGTATAGTTATTACAAGTCCACAGTTTTTCTGAAGGAACCCATGACTTCCACTTTTTGCATTGTCATAACTCAGTCCAGCAATTGCATTTGCCGTAAAAGTCTTTTTGTTTCTGTATTCATGGGTTTTAGTAGCTACACGTTGCGTACAAAAATTGTCTTTGATTTAAGAGCGACAACAAAGTTTTAAACCTAAGAACTGAAGTAACCCTTGATGGCCTCTTTTTTTATGTGTTTCTGGTTTGTGTTTGTTTACCACAACTTTAGTAGATTTCCAAGCTTTAGCCTTCAGCATGAAACAAAACATTCTAACAACTCCACCTAAGTTTTGGGGAGGTTTTTTTTTTTCATGTTTCACAAATGTGGTTGGTAACATTAGTGGTAGTGAAGAACGGGTCTTCCTTCTAAACAAGACCTTGCAGCCTTTGTGTTTTTGCTTATCCCTTTTTGTTTTCCCATGTAATATTTACTTCAGGATTTAATTTGACTCAAGATGCCATCAAAAAGAAAAACAATTTAGTTGATAGAGCCCTTTGTTCAACCAATTTAAATTTTTTTTATCTCTGTGGTTGTGACATTGAAGAGTAACAGTAGGTTGTTTACCTCACCTTAACTTTTTAGTGCTGGGGGTAGGATTAGAGTTTGCAAAATCATATTGGATGTATTCACTTGTAACAGTTTTTGGTCTGAACAAATTGCACATGTATGATAAAGTCTTGTTTGTCAGTTCTGTTGTACAACAGTTCAAAAGCAAATGTGATGATCTCTAGTGTTGTGTTGAGGCAGTCAGGGAGATGTGGTCCTGCAATATTGACCTACTAAAAACTGTCGTCTCTGCTGCACTCCACATCAGTGATGCCACTATAATATCAGGATATGGTTCAGCTATGCAACACATTTTTTCCTGCTGAAACTTGTTGATCCTTGAGGTTGGGAGTCGATAGTCACCTTCTAGCAACTATCTTTGTTCTTTTTGATGTGACAGTATATGGTGGGGACGAGGACCTACAGATAGCACAGAGGACAGCTTCACCCCAGGGCTTCCTGGTGGTTTACTCTTTCCTGGTTGACCTAGCTTTCCGTGTTAGAATCTGAATGAGTCTGGTCTCCTGCCAGCTCTGGGTCACCGTTGCTTCCCTGTTCACGCGGCAGCCATTCATTATTGCTGTAACTGCGCTGGGTGTATGTATGAGATCTGGTTCCTTATCGATTGTAGAGGCCACAGTGATGGTCTGCATAAGCACAGACAACGATATTGACATAATTATTTATGCTTTTCTTGATTTATTTCCACAAAGTTAATTTTTACTTATTCTAGAAGGTGTTTTATGTCTGTACACTCAGAACAAATCGCTAAACAATTCAGAAACTCTGGTTCAACCGAGAGTAGAAAGAAGAGGTTTCACGAAGCCTTCCATGGCATAACAATAATATTACCATTATGTTGGGCCCCACTCACCCTGTTCTGCATACACTTTACCAGGCAGTGGGTAAATGAACAGATATACCTAGAAAGTAAATTATCAACATTTAGAAATGTTCTTGTTTGGCTTTATACAGTATCGAAGAAAACCTTCTGTTATTGATTTAATTGTGAAATTAACGCCCCTTTTGAGAATATTTAGTATTATCAGTAGCTTTAACCTGCTGTGCCTGGCAGCAGTTGGTGAAAGGCTAGTGATAACAATGAGAGGATTTTCCCTCTGTGGTAATTGTGGCTGAGACAGTGGAGCAGTGTGCATGTTAATCCTTTAATCTTCATTAGCACAGTTTGGTCACTGTATGGCCAAGTGCACTCTCTGTTTAGCAGGGCAGCCCCCAAGCTGTGTTGCCTCCTCAGCACTGGCGAACACGCACAGCGATTTAAAGCTGCTGTTTGTTGCATTGTTGCAAAATATATTTTTTGCGGTTCATCAGCCAGCCCTTTTGAGGCAGTATCACATTCACGCTGCTGTTCCCCTTTGTGGCTAATCTGGCATACACAGTTTAACATTGTTCCTGTAGATTTAAACAAATGCCATGCTGGATTACTGTAGTTGTGTCGTCATCATTTATCAACTCAACCACAACTTGGAAAATGTATCAGGGTGAACCTGACACAAGCTTCAATAAAAGTTGCTATTTCCCTTTATTTTCATAACATAAAAAAAAGAAAAAAAATATACAGAACAACTCATAATCATTGATGATATCAAAGTATCAACTAAACTCACTTTCTTTATTACCATGTTTTAGTGCTCGGGGTTTTCCTCAATCACAGTATTTTTGCCGGCCTGTGTATAATTGTATTCAGCAAATACAAAGTTTCTGTGAGCTTTATCTTGCTGCAACTTTCCTGGAATACTTCTCTAAATTGTCTTTAAGGACTTAAGCTGAGCATGATGACCTATTTAAACCTTATCAGCTAATTTTGTCTTCGAGCTGCACTCTCTGTCCATAAATGTTCTGCCAAAGTTTCAGACCTCCGTTTCCTCTTGTTTTTCACTTGCCTGCCGACAACACGGTGTCCTTTCTGTCTCAAAGGAGGCTTTTCTGGCTGACTCTGATTTGGCCTGCACCCATACTGTTGGCTTTGGCAGTGTAATTTCCTCAAACAAGCTGATGGTTTAGTGTTCATTCAGTCAGCCCAGGCAGTGTTATTTGAGATTGTCTGTGTTCATTCTGGTTGAATTTGATGGACGGTGTCACTTTGGTCACAGTTATGGTTATTTATCGAGCGTAGTCCTGTGTTTGTTCACCAGACCTGCTCCAATTTCATTTTTGTAGGGACCACATTTCATTTGCGGCTGCTTCATGTGTTGTTACAAGATCTTGTGTGCACTGCATGCATATTCAATGTCTATATACTCACATTCAGTCAGTCGGCATTTTTTGACATCTCTTACTGTTAGTACAAATTCAACATGACCACAATTTGTGGTGGTTTGTTGTTTTTGTAGGACGCAAATTTGATGTTACTGTAAAATTTCCTTGAAAAGGCTCTTGAGTTCCTGAATGTTACAGCGTATTGGTTTGTGTTGCATTTTTTCTTGTAACTTAAAATTGAGAGTTGTTGTAAAATTTGATGAGCAGAAATTGTGAAAGACTGAAATTGGAATTTTGAAGTCTTTTTTTTATAGCTATCCACAGTGGGATGTGTATTTTATAGGACCCCACAAAACTTGGACAATCCTACTGAACACAGCTCTTGAAAGAAGGCACCACACAAAAAGTCTTCCTGGAGCTGCTCATTACAATGTTCACTGGCAGTGTTTGATCATTTTTGACGTGAACTTGAGTTAGTCTGTATAACACCTGTCTGAATATGGTGTTATCTGTTTATTTTGGGGACTGTCCATTAATTGCCCAGTGATGTAAGTTGTTAACCTGTCAGGCCACAAACACTGTGTCTGAGACTTGTATACTTTTAGTTCCTATTGAGTTGTCAGTTCTCTGCAAAGTGTCCACCTCTTGTGTTTACTCCAAAGTTCAGGACCATACAAAGTCCTCGTTTTTTGCCCAGAGACTGAGGATGAGATATGGTTAAAAAATAGAAGTTACCTGTCCCTTTATTCATAATTGATCAGTGGCACTGAGGACCACTAAAAAAGCAAACACAGCAATAGAGAAATGTAAAACTGGGCTGAGTGCGAGTGTCTTCTCGATTCCTGTTTTCCTCGTGTCTCATTGGTTCGAGCTCGGCATCACCTCTGCCTCACTGGCTGATAAATGATTACAAGGTTGGTCTAACTGTGGGGAGTGTACAGTGTTTATTAACTTCCTTATATATCTCTGAAGCTCGTTGTTTTTCCTACGCCACCCGACTTGATCCTTAATGCTTGGCCTACTTTGTCTCACTCCATGAGTGTCATAAGATTGTCGAGCCAGCATTAAAGGAAGCACTGGGCCTACTTCAGTTCACCAGGTCCTACAACAGACCACAAGACATTCAAGAAGGGAAATAAAAATGAAGAGACTAAGCAAAAAAAAAAAGACAGCGTGGGGGACAGAGACAATACAGACCGAGACAATAAAGCTGAATGCAGACTTGATCTTTTTTTTTTCTTTGTGCTGAAACCTGTTGTGGTATCTTTGATGCAACCCACATGACCTGCTTCATACAGAAAGGACACATTTCTTCTGTTCAATATTTTACAGAGAAACGCTAAACTGTCAGCCTGCAGAAGCAAATGAATATACAGGAAATGTCTTTGCTAAAACACCGCAATAACCACTCGTTAAAAACCATGTCAAGGCACACAAATATATATTAGGAGCTGTAATGATTTTCAGATATGACAAGTCCCAAGGTTTCATAAATATTTGCATGTGTGATGACATTTGTCACTAACACATTGTTTCTTCTTCTTTTCTAGTCCTCTGTGCAAAGAACCTGGCAAAGAAAGACTTCTTTCGTAAGTACAGCCTATTTTTACAGACATCTATTTTTGTCCCTCTCCCGCTCTCGTGTAAATTTGACTGGGTTTTGTCAGCTTCCTGCCTTTTGAAGCGATGCCGTAAATGAAGTCCCATAGGAGCTCTCTGTTATACTCAGGCACACATGAGGACTCCCCAATAAGCTAAATTATCTGAACAGACATCAGTCACTGGCACAGAAGCACAAAAATAAAAGGGTTCTTTTCCAATGAAAGGGAAGTAGCTTGTTTTGTTGGGGGTTTTTTTTGCATTATGACAGTATGAGTGAAGAGTGCAACAGAGAGAAATGAAGTGGTGTGAGAAAACTGCAGGTGTTTCTACCTGTTCTGTAACGAGTGTATTCTAATTCTTTCATGTATGTTTAGTTAGCTTGATCTGCCTCAGAGATCAGTGTCTATACACAGACGAAAGATCCCTTGTGCTGAATTTATTTGGATGAAGACATGTATGTAAATACTTCAAATGGTAAATTTCTTTATTATTGTCATCTAGGAACCATGAACCCCTTAATTTAGCTTCTGAATTGAGCCACTCTCTCAGTTGGTCGACACGCTTTTTTAACACTCAACTTTTACTCGGTCATTCTTGACAAAATAACCTGCTCCACTCACGAACTCACAGATGTGACTTAAACTAACAGCTCCAAGGAGGGACGTTCCCAGACACCAAGAAAGCAACTCAACTGGTTTAACTTGAGTGAATGTCTGCGCCCAGAGGTCTATACAGTGAGACTTTTGAAACACACATGGACACATGAGCTGACCCGCACAGAGACAATCTGATGAATGCAAGAAGAATCTCTTATCAGATTACAAACTAAACAAGGTCCTGTGAGAAGACGTGCTATTTAAATTGACTTCCAGCTACCGGAGTTCTACTTTATCGATCTCTTGAGGGAAATTCTTCTCTCCATTCAACCCCGCGCTTCGCAAAGTTTGGGGTGTGCCTCTCATGTGTGAGGGACATTGGATGAAATATTCAATTTTATGATTTTTGTTGACTTAAAGTGTAACATGGCCAAACAACATACACTGAGAGACTTTTCAATGGATTTCCTTTGAGAGAAAGTTTTGTTTTAGGTTGTCAAAATAAGGGCATCGGCAGGCTGGATGACGTGTTGCCATAACTACAACGATGACGGACCCAACCTTCTATTAAAAATGATAGCCTCGGCTGAATAACAAATAAATTACAACTTACATTAGGTCTCATCAAAGACACTTTTTTTTTTTTGCTATGAGTTTCATTTTTGTGTTTCGGCAGTGTGATGTCACGTATGTAGGTACGTACGTACAGGAATGACATCACACACACACACACACACACACACACACACACACACACACACACACACACACACACACACACACACACA
>JASSRZ010000074.1:12908808-12919429 GCA_032164315.1 Malacoctenus gilli | reverse complement strand
CCCCCCCCCCCCCCCCCCCCCCCCCCCCCCCCCCCCCCCCCCCCCCCCCCCCCCCAAGTGACAGACTAGCTGGTGAATATTTAAAAATGAACACCACGCCCGTGCAGCAGCAAACCCTCTGTGCCAACATTCACACTCCATTCATCCACGTGCTGGATCGAACCGAGAATCCAACAAGCTGTTGATGGATCACAAGTGAATTTCCCTCCCCTCCCTTTTGCTTGGTGTCTTTGTGTTCTGTGTTTGCAGTGAATTTGAGTGGATTTGACACAAATATTCAGTAACTTTAATTTTGATTAATTATGGGTGGCTATTTTCAGAAGGAAAAAAAAACTAACTTTTAAGGGAAAACAAGCCAACTTCAGAGGCATCAAGGTTTTCTCTGGAAGGAAAAACACTCATGGATGTCGTTGATAAATTTCCTGCACACTTTATTCCCGCTGTCCTCCTGGGACAGGCCTACTGGAGACTGGAGAGGAACTAATTGATTACATTGGCACACACCTTGAGAAACTTTTAGGTCAACAGTGTCCCAGCAGTTTGCCTGTCACATAAATTAAAAACAGACTTCCTGCTCTCCAAAACACACAAACTCGCGATCCATGCTTGTACCCCTCTGGACCGAACTACAAAACAACTGTCGCCAAAAGACTTTAAGGTTTTCCTCTGTGCTGTTTTTGCTGTTAATCTGAATCAATTTACTTTTCCTCCTGTAGAGCAAAGAACAACTCAGCAGGGCCAGGTCTACTTCCTGCACACCCAGACTGGAGTCAGCACCTGGCACGACCCCCGGGTGCCCAGGTAACGCTTTCATTTATGTGGTTTTTGTAACTCAATTGTGTAGCTATTGAGCCCATTTCAGGTACGTTTGGATACGAGTGTTCAAGGCTCTTGAACACATTGAATGTAAATTTAGGTTGTGCAAGTACTGTTTTGATACAAACTTCGTGATGGATTACCAAAACTTATGAAAGAATATGGATCCGACTCCGTTTCTTCCGTCACTGTTCTGCTCAAAAACAACCTCACTTGTCAGATTTCAGCCTCAGGTTGGGGTCAGCCAAACCCATGACCCCTTGGTCCTGTGTGCCGTTGGAAGAACATTTTTGGATCAATGCAGCTTTGAGCACTCCACAAGGAGCCAGAGGTTCTGCATTCAATCATGCTGTTCCACCAATTCTCAATAGCTCTACTCTCAATTCGCTGAAGATTACAAGCAGCACGATTGCGTTACTTTTTTTTGGCTCTGTCTGTGTGTCGCTTTTGCTCAGTGATGAAGCGCATTGAGTGGGATGTCCAGCTCACAGCGGCGTCCTCTGGGTTTGGCCATTTTGGACAGAGCCGCTAAATAAGACCCAGTGTGTGTGTGTGTGATGTGTGCAGCAAGGCATGCACCGTGTCCCTGAGTGACGTGTCCTCACTTCACATGAGGACAATGTGTTCACACAAAAGGCGTGAAGACATGAGACCTCCTGGCGACAAAGTCGCTCCACATCAGAAATTTTAGTGTTAACACCACTGATACACACAGGTTCAAATGGAGCAGGGACGTATCGGATTATGAACTTATTAAAATTCTAAATGGAATGATATCGTTGAAGTTTCAGCACTTGCATGAGTGAAAGTCATACTATTATTTTCCCTGATGAATAATGACACTTCTAGTTCTGCAACACGCAAACTTAAGTGAAGCAGGAAACATTTGGTACTTTGACGACCAGCTCAGTTGTCAGTCAAGATGATGTTTTGGTTGACACTTGGCTTTGTGTAGTTTGTGTTTAGTGTTAGTTCATATTTGGTCAAATTTCTTATATAAAATGAAAAAAAAGGGCAACATATCAAAACATTTAGGTCAAGAAGACAATATTTTTTTTATCCATTGTTGCATATGCACACTGTGTGTGTTTGTGTACAAAAGAACTCGAAAACCTCTTGGTGGGATGTGAGGGTGGTACAAGAAACAAATAAATGAATCCAAAAACCATTAAAAAAAAGTGTTCTTGACTGAGGTTTGCCCTCCCAAAATGCTTCGAGTCTTATTTCGTGGACCGATGAAAACCCCATATGTGTCCAGATTACTAAACCGCACAGTTCAATTTAAATTCTCATGGTTGTTTCTTGCTCTGTGTTCAGGGATCTGAGCAATGTAAACTGTGAGGAGCTGGGCCCGTTGCCACCAGGCTGGGAGATAAGGAACACCGCCACCGGCCGCGTCTACTTTGTGGACCATAACAACCGTACAACACAGTTCACGGACCCTCGACTATCTGCAAACCTGCATCTAGTTCTCAAGTGAGTGCGGCATTTTTTCCTGCTCTTGTACCATTCTTGTGGTTTAGATTTATCAAGAATCGACCGTGTTATATTTGCATTAGGAGTCACTCTCATGATACAATGCAGAAAGGAGGATCAGGAGCAGCAAGCTCGAGAGGAGAGCAAGTCTATTTCTGAACCTCTGACACAGCAGCGTCTCATTGCTGCCATATTATGTCTGCTGAAAGATGATCAGCGATAGAGCTCATGTCTCTAGTCTTCTCACTGTGATGTTTTTGTTTTTTCCTTCCCCTCTGCTGCGCTTCCCCTTTTGTCTTATTCTGTCCTCTCATCCCTGCTCCCCTCCTCTTCTCTCCAGCAGTCCGAGTCCAAATGGTTCCCGTGTGGCCATGGAAAGCCAAAACACTAACCTCAGGTAACCCTCCCAAATGGACATTTGTGCGGACAAACGCATGCATTTACATGATTGCATGCGAACAGAACAGTACACTGTGTATATACAGTGTACACATGCTTGCACATGGTCTGTGACAAGAACAAAGCAATCAGCCCACACAGGTCGATGGGTGTTTTCTTAGTTGCTGCAGCAGTCTTTATCAAGCTGTTTCAGCACTGAGCTGCTGAACATGTGCGCGCGCACACACACGCACAACCTATCACACGTGTGTGTACGAGTTAGCGCATGCACTCACTTCACTGAGAGAAAAAAAGCTGACGGTCATTCTTTTCAAAGAGTTATGTACAGTTTGTGAGTTTACTGTGACTTCATACAAAATCTTCTCAGTTAGTTTAATGTGAATGAAATGTACGCACACATGCGCGCACACACATGCGCATGCTTGGGCCAGCTGTCTGTATCAGGGACTGTCAGTCCAGCTTTCAGTGTGTTTGTGTTGTCTGTCAGCAACCTGCCTCCAGTGAAGATCAGCTCTCAGGCAGCTGGCCTCCTGAAGTTGACGCCGCTCAGGGAAATACTGAACACATGTGAGCTCAGCCCCAGTTCACAGGCTTTTTCCCCGCACACACATCACTCAGTGTGTAGCACTGCACTTTATCTGAGTAGCAAATTTGTCAGTCATTGCACCTGTTGGATATAAAGTTTCAGGATGTTTTTTGGCTCCTGAAGTCTTCCCGTGCTTTTTCTCCTGTCTGTATCTGAGGTGGGAATTCTTGAAGGAGAGCACAGAGATGTATAGATTTTTCCATCTCAGCCTTTTTGGCACTTATTCTTAGTTAAAACCTCCTGCACTAACAGCGTCTGGCACGATAGGCATGTTTAGGAAATCAACATCTGGTCATTTGGAGAAATAGTATCCATATGTGTGAGAACAAGCCCTGGTCGCGAGTCGACGCTCAGCGATGTTATCCAGTCAGCGTCATTAACTGCTTGTCGGAGTCCTTATTAGGAGCGATTTGAGGAACTCCAGATGAAGTTTTAGAACTTTAAAAGGTCAAAATTGATGAGATCCTTTTTTTGTGATGCAGTGTTTCGTCATTCACACATATTATTGGTAATAAAACAAGAAAAAAACATGTCCTTCCCAGTTAGTCACAACATTTGCAATGTTTAAAATATGATACATAAATACTGCCCTCATTATTATAGACTTAACAAGTTAGCTGGCCTTTTGTTCAGTGATGAATTTAATCGGAGCAGACGGCGACGAATTTGAAGTCGAAAGTCAAGCGGATCACATTTTTTATGTGGCTTTAAGTCCTTGACATGTGATGGTCCACTGGCATGTCATGTAATTTAGCTCAAATTATTTGTTAATTATGTTTTTTTTTTAGCCCATTGCAGCTGTAAAAGTAAAGCAGCTTCGGCTCAAATGGTTCCTGTTAATTAAAGGCTTCTCTGTTTCACTGCTGTCCTTGTTCCTGAAAGCCATAAGCAAAAACTGGCAACTTTGTTTTGGCCTGAATACGATGTCGGCAAACCTGCTACTGTGACTTCTATTCATTTTTTCTGAGTAGCACAGTTATGAGTTTGTTCTGCTTTGGCTCTTGAACACATTTTACAGATCACACTTCTCTGAGCAGTACCTACGTTTGGATTGATGGATGGCGAAAAAACTGTCACCATGTACACCGATGATAAAGAGCCTCACGGCCATAGGTTCATTCTTATTTCACCAGTTTTTAATCAAGTCTTGCTGGGATGAAGACGTTTCTTTAAGGAAACCAAAGGTTCCACAGAGAAGCAGCACGTGAATTTGTTGAGTTGTGGTAAGAAAAGCTGTGAGCTGCTGTTTTTTCACACCACTTGAAAAAATGTTATTGTTGGAGTGCATCTTTCTTTAATTAGTAATGCCTTTGTTTTGTTTTCCAGCAGTGACACACAAAGAGCAGTTTAAATGGGTGAACAAAGTTTGTTCTGTAACACATTTAACAGCTTTTAACGAGAGAGAAAGCGTAAATAAGTGTGTTCACTGATTTAAAAAGCGAGTGGACCAGTTGGCTTAGTGTCGCTGCTAAAGATCTGACATTTCCACTTTATAACTGTGCGAGTACCTGTTTCCAATTAGTGACAGAAAGTCAAATTTTCTCTCGAATTGGTCACTGCTTTTAGCCTCCTTGTTTTGAGGCAAGTTGATTTAACGAGAGACGATCCCAGGAACAAAAACGTATAAATTAGGGGAGAACATGAAAACTCCTTCCAGAAGGACCCTGAAGCAAACGTCTGGATGTGAGGCGTGAACGCGAGCCTCGACATGCCTGTGTGGCACCAGTAGAATCCTTTAAAGAGCTTAAAATCCTGCTCATGTTGTTCGATCTGCTTCCTCCGCTTAACATTTCAGCCATTGTTTTTGCAGTTTTCTCCTCATTTCTTTTTTCTCAGTGTAGTTGTAAACCTATTTAACTGCTTCCTCCTCCAAATGAAATCCTTCCCCCGTGCCTTTGTTTTAAGTCGTGCCTTCTGTGTTTTACCAGAATATTATTTTCTCTGCAGCTATTGCAGCATCCTATTCTCAATTTGCAGCGCTCCTCAGCTCCGTCCTGTGACACTCTTGTGGCAAATAATGTGAAATCACCGTAGTGAATGGATAATACTGCACCATTATCTAGTTTAGTAGATGTTTTTCTACCTCTTATGCAAACAAATCCTGTCTCTGGGTGTGAAACACACTCAGTATTACAACAGCAGGAGTCTACAGTCAGTGCCTCCGTCTCGTGCTGCGCTTTCACACATCGCCCATTTAGATGTGACTCAGACAGCGCTCTTGCCTTTGACCTCGACTGATGAAGGCCTTGGCTTGTCAGACAGTCAGACACAGCTGCATTACTGTGGTCTGCCACACTGTCTCTCACTTGCTTGAGTCCTTCACTCGCACTAGCGCACTGTATGTCTGACAGATTACATCAGTGTTTGCTGAAGGTATTTTTAGATTGCGCTGGGTTTGGGTTTAGTGAGGATCAGCAGGTATTTTCCCAACCGAGTTATAAATCTTCATGACATTTATATCAACAGTTGCATTGATGATTTGAGTGAAGATTATAGTTGGTCAATATAGTGAAGGTGCGGTGTATTCAACCCAAGAAGTGCAAACATTAATGTAAATCATTGGGTTAGGAAAGAAAAATCTGGATTATATACACAGTATATATATATAGTGGACATCTTTGACAGTACTCACACGTGACCCACTAGTACACTAAATGCCAGCTGTTAAAACAGTTTACAAAAATTGTCTCTCTGTATGTGGTGCACTAAAAGGCAGAAAGTTTGACAGTGACAAACTCTCCCCAGTGACAGTGACAGTCAAGATTTTGCCCCCCCCCCCCCCCCGGACTGTATATTTGATTTTTGTTCAAAGTTTTCAAAATCAAAATTCAAAGTTCAAAATTTTTTTCAGCAGAAGTTTATGCAGAGGTGTCAAACGCACAAATCTGCAATGTTCTCAAATGCTGCTTTGTTCATCGTTGTTCTGTTGCTGGTTTATGACCCTTTCTGTCCTTTTTGAAGAGAAGACACAAAGTGCAGTCAGAATATTCCGACAATTTTTTACTGGTTTTCTTTTTACTGTATTTAAGTAACGACATAAGTCGTAGCAGCAGCTGACATGAAATAGATTGCCTACTTAAGATCGGTTGTATTCTCACCTGAGGAACCAATGTGGCTTAAGATGGCTGTTCACTCTGGACTCGGACGACTCTTCGCATCCTGATTGCGCTAGCTACTGTGTGAACGACGCGAAACGCCGTTTTGCATCTGCTCACCAGCTCAAGACTCAGTACACGTACACAGACAGACTGCAGAGGCCTTTCATGACTCGGCAGGTTCAGATTTTGGTCGGCCAGGTTTGAAAAATGTTTGCTCCTAAATCTCCCTCATTTTTTGTTGCCTCTCTTGCCGAACATTCATTTTACCTCGGAGAACCATAAAGTCACCCCGTCCATGCCTCCTGATTTAAATTCTGAAGCGTCTTTCTAACCAGCTGTCGTATTTCACATCAGATGTCACAGCAGGAGGAACTCCATTCCTCTCTTTTGGCTTGAAAAAGATTTCCAGCTTTGCTGCGCTTGTATTTTCTAAATTTACCTTCAAATATGCAGAGCTTGTTCCGTTTGGAAACGGGAGACGATGAACTATGTTGAAACGTATTTTTAATTACACAGCGGCCTCAGAGGAGAAAAGTGCGCTGAAATTATGCTTTATTATATGGTTTTAGGATTTGGAGCCAAAAGCAACTCTTCCATTTTGTTTTAAGGCATCTTTTCTTCCCCTCCTCTTTCCTCAAGTGGTTTTCAAGACTGCCCCAGTGCCGTCCTACCCTTTCTTTGACATGCTAGGAGCCCCACCGCCTGCCAATAAAATAAATAGCAGTGGACTTGATTATACAGGGATAGTCTAGCAAAACACTGCACGCATTTAGTTTGGAAAACCCAAATAGATAGAGCTTTCTTTTTTTTTTTTAAGCCACTGAACCGACAAGCCCAAATGTCCAGTGAGTGTTGGAATAAGTGGGTGTCTACATGCTACCTCAGAAGGCCTCTTTCCTCTTCTACTGACTTGGGCCTCTTGGTGTGCTGTCTTTGTTTGGCCAACAGCAGCCGTGACACTCCTCTCCCACCAGAGGACACTAGCTTCTTTTAAAGGAGTCCTCTGCTGGCTCAGCGTCTCTGTGCAAAAAAAAAAAAAAAAAATGAAGGTGGCCATCCGGCTGCAGGGAGGGATGGATGGTGTTTTTTCAAGGCCCACCCAGGCATCCCACCACCGACACCACAGTGACGGCCGGACATAACGAGAAGGTTCGGCCTTGCACGAATGTCTTTGGTCTGTCTTACCAGAATGATTCCCTCAAAGGCAAAAGCAAACAGAGATAAACGTCTGGATTTGAATTCCCCGACTCGAATCCTTCACTCAGCCGTGCAGCAGACATGTTCCCTGCTTTTTGTCCAACTAAACATTGCAGTTTCAAACTGCAAAACAACTCTGACTTGTCAAAAATTGAATGAAACATCACCAGTAAAGGTAGAGAGAAGGTAATTTCTATTGACCTGTTGATGTAAACACTACGAGTGTACAGACTTGATTTTTTTTTTTTCCCCCGGACCGTCAAAGCAGACGTAAGGTGGCAGCTCCATCGGCCACATGATGGAAGTTCCAGTTGTGGTTGGTGGTGGGCCGCAGTACCTACCAGGAATCGACCTTGACTACAAGCTCCTTGAGCCATCAGACAGAAAGTAAAAATGTCACGGACTGGAGACAGACACAGAGATACAGCTGGAGTAATGATTTAGAGCAAATTAAAAAAACAGTCGGCGAGGTTAGACGCAAGGCGGAGCACACGACAGAAGAGAAGCCGGAGCAACACGTGGACTAACGCGTTATTGCTGGAGGCGCCAGCGACTCTTACACGTCGCTCCTTTGTAAAAATCCTCCTTCTCCTCTGTGTGTGTGTGTGTTTGTGGTTCTCGCTTTCTGCTTACACAAGGTTTATCTCTGTCCCTGCGTCTTTCCTGGTGCAGATATTTACCAAATGTCTGGTCAAAGGCCAGGCCTGTCCACAGGTCTGGATTGGATTTACTCAGGGCTTTGGGTTCTGTTTAGTACTTGTTGCTTTGAGGCTGCTTTGGTGGGTGAGAAGGAGGGAATTTCTTACAAACTTCCCTGGTTCAGCGGTTAGAAAGTTAATGAGATGGGGGGGGGGCTGGGGGAATTCCCTGCAAGACACAGCTCTGCCTCAGTGAGAGGCTTTTACCTTGAATGAGGGAAGACTGACGGTGTCCTCGTGGTCCCACAAAAGTGATCAGCTCCTGTGTATTCAAAGAAAATGATCCTGAGGAAAGAGCTGCTTGGGACTGTTTATTTACCCTGCAGTTGTACATTAGAGTATGTAGGTTTTGGTAATGGCACTTTTGCACAACAGATGGAGGAGCAAGTCCACCTCAGAACAATTAGGTGTGTCAAAGTCCAATTCTGCCATTTTAAACTTGTATTGAAATGAATATTTAATGCAAAAAGGATGCCATTGATTTAATCTCAATCATCCCTGCAGTCACCCGCCACCGATGAAGGACCAGGGTGGTCCTGGGGTCCCTCAGCAAGTTCTGTCTCCGGCTCAGTTACCCGAAGAGGCCGAGTGCCTGACGGTGCCCAAATACAAGCGAGACCTGGTGCAGAAGCTGAAGATCCTCCGGCAGGAACTCTCCCAGCAGCAGCCTCAGGCTGGTCACTGCCGCATCGAAGTGTGCCGGGAGGAAATCTTCGAGGTAAGCCAGCAACACTGCACACAAAGGCTGCAGGTGTCCCAGCAGTCCAAAGAACAGCACTGCTTCAAGCATGACAGTGAATCTTTTTGCTCCTGAACTGTATTTTCCTTGAAATGTCACCTTTAAGAAGTGCAAATGTTTGTCTGAGAAGCAGTTGTCTGAGAGGGACTTTGCAGTGAGTTTGAATGATCTGTATGAACTCGCTGTTTGAGATTTAAAGCACCGTGGCTGAAAAATGAAGCACATAAATCCAGATCTTTGCATTCACAAGTTGTACCGGGAATAGCACGCAGCAGGCAGAACAGTACTCGGAGTCACTTTATGATTTCCAGGGAAAAGCAGAACAGAACGGCCTTCACAACACCACAATAAACCGCTCCTTTGTTCTGTTTCTCCTCCTCTTTTCTTGCTCGCGCAACTATTTTGTTCGAGTGAGGCGAAGGCATTCTTTCTGGATGATTTCAGCAGCTGAGGAGACGGGGAGGGGATTAGGGTGGGTGAGGAAAGGAGCAAAGGCAGCGGTGGCAAGCGTATGTGGCCAGACATAACTTCATAACTACAAGCTGAGCAATGAAATGTATGACTTCATCCCCCCATTGACGTGACAGCTGTGGAAGGAGAATGTTGAGTGTGAAAAACCTGTGCTGCAGATTGACTGGAGGATTTCCTGCAGGAACCAGCGGTGCTGTTTAGCACGAGCGCTGCCGGCTCGTGATTTCATCGAGGGGTGCATCGTCTGAGGACCCTCCAATCGATTTCGCTGTCACATCTTCCACGTGTGCAAAACTGAGATTTCAATTCAAACGTCACTTTGAGATTGTTTGAGATTGTGTATGCTCGGCAACAACAAAATCTTCAGTCTTGCAAACGATTTTTGCATTTTCGCACCTCCACCTAGCCTGAGTATTTAGTTTTTCCAGTAACATTACTAGTGGTGCTTTTATTTCGACTATCTCATCTTACTCATATGCTTATGAGGAAAGCATTCAAAATTCATGGAAGGAATAATGAATATTTTATGAATACATTTAAGGTCGGTCTGGGATGGGAACTCCTTTATGACGGCGAATTCTCCTCATGGTTCTAACTTTAGGCCCGTTCACGCCCGGATGGAAACATAATTCAATTATTGTGCTCTCACTCTGTTACCTGTTTGTTGCACGAAGCCCCCGTGAAGCTTTCTTAGGAGGAATAACGGCCATGGGGAGCTGTAGTGTGAATGCAGTGTTGTCATTCTAAACACAAGAGGGCCTCCAATCATCTCCACAGCAGCAGAGCTCATATGTGGCTGTGGGTGACGCATTCAGGGTGACAGAATAGGTGTACAGTGAATTTATGGATCCTACAGTGGAATACATGCATTTAGAAGCACATAATAAGGGGGGGAAAGGGTCAGAACAGAGAAACTGCGATCCTGTTATCCAGTCAATGTTAAAACTAACATGTAATTAGTTTTATTCCCAGTGTTAATCCTTCTATCCAGCATCCGGACACAGATTACTGAAATTAATGTCACATTGCCTGTCAGGTGGCCGGTCCACAGGGCACAAAAACTATCACTCACTCACTCACTCACTCACTCACTCACTCACTCACTCACTCACTCACTCACTCACTCACTCACACACACACA
>JASSRZ010000074.1:12895843-12908708 GCA_032164315.1 Malacoctenus gilli | reverse complement strand
ACACACACACACACACACACACACACACACACACACACACACACACACACACACACACAGTCAGTTCAGGCTCACTAATTAGTCCGTCATGCTCGGCTATTTTTCATGCTGTGGTGATAAAAGGATGGCGCTCATTCGTGCTGTAGTGCTGCACTCACACACAGACTGTGAACATGACTGGTTCGCTTCATTCTGCAGTATGTGGTTCGTGCATCACGACCTCTGAAGGTGTGTTGGTTCCAGAACCTTTTTTGGTGTGTAGATATTCAGCCGCTGCTCGCATGTGTGGAGACACACGAGTGGAGCTCCACTGTTTCTATTATTCCAGTCAGCACAAGCAGGGGCCTCGTGGGTCATCTATTATTTCTCTGCTCCGATGTGAAGAGTGCGCGATGCCGGTCTTGCTCTGTTAACCGTTTTAATGCCGTGTTTGCAGGAGTCGTATCGGCAGGTGATGAAGATGCGACCTAAAGATCTTTGGAAGAGACTGATGATCAAATTCAGAGGAGAGGAGGGGCTGGATTATGGAGGAGTGGCGAGGTATTGTCCTTCTGAGGCTCTCTGGTTTCCAGCCGTGGCTTCTCTGCCTGTACATATTTAACGGTGTTTTCTGTGTTTCCTATTTTAGGGAATGGTTGTACCTGCTGTCCCATGAAATGCTGAACCCGTACTACGGCCTGTTCCAGTACTCCAGAGACGACATCTACACGCTGCAGATTAACCCCGACTCTGCTGTCAATCCAGTGCGATGTCTTTCAGTCTATCAGTAGTGAAATCTGTGTTGTTGTTTTTTTGCATTTTCGTGCTGAACTATCTAAAGGTTTGTCTGAGTTACACTTGTACTTGAATCGATTCCTCTCCTTGTCTTGCCCCTCAGGAGCACCTGTCGTACTTCCACTTCGTGGGCCGCATCATGGGCATGGCGGTGTTTCACGGCCACTACATCGACGGCGGCTTCACTCTGCCCTTCTACAAGCAGCTGCTGGGAAAACCCATCACGCTGGACGACATGGAGTCTGTCGACCCCGACCTCCACAACAGCCTCGTCTGGATCCTGTAAGAACTAATCCTAGTTTGGTTTCTTCTTTCAACGTGCTGTCGAGCCTCAGGACTGATGCAGTTTAGCTCATATTGAGATTCATAAAAGTTATTCCACCTAAAACACATGTAGAGCTTAGTTCAAGCAGTGTAGGTGAAAGCGTGCTTGATGTGCATTAAGTGTTGCAACTAAACACGAACCAAATGAGTATAGCGCCCTCTGCTGGCACATCAACTCAACTTCTAAACTGAAATGTGTCGCAGCAATCTTCTGAAACAACCCAGACCAGGTGAAGGTGACTGATGGGTCTAGAATGTTTTTTTAATAAATGAGTGCATGAATAAAAACACTTTACGAATTCATTATCATCATATATGAGTCACTTTGAGTGGATGACTGCAAGTTGCAGAGGAACCAGAGTTGGGTTTTATCTGAGCAAATTTGGTCTCATGCGTCTGGAAAACAAATTTTTCAAGTCGAGCATTTCTATTGATCAACTCGAAGGCATTTTTTCCCTCCTCCTTGAATCCACAAACGAAGGACACAAAAGGAGAGCGAGCTCCTGTTTTCACTCAGCGTATTCTCTCTCTGCGCAGGGACAACGACATCACTGGTGTCCTGGATCACACTTTCTGTGTCGAGCACAACGCCTACGGAGAAATCATCCCACATGAGCTGAAGCCAAACGGCAAAAGCATTCCTGTGACAGAGGACACCAAGAAGGAGTATGTCAGGTACGAGGACAGGGACACTTTTCTGCAGCGGGTCTAACTGTGAGGTTTAGTTCCTTGGTGTGGAAACACTGTAGCGTCGGAGGAGCTTGACGCTCTGGTGATGTTTCCTGCAGGTTGTACGTGAACTGGCGCTTCCTGCACGGCATCGAAGCTCAGTTTCTGGCCCTCCAGAAGGGCTTCAATGAGGTCATCCCACAACACCTGCTCAAAGCCTTCGATGAGAAGGAGCTGGAGGTAAAACAGGCACCACAGCTGGTCACACCAACAGTCAGATCCCAATATTTGAGGTCTGTGAAAGTTTAAAAGGGAAAGGGAAGAAATCAGGCTTAAATATTTCGAGAAAGTCTCAACACACAAAATGAGTTTGAACAAAATCACTCTGATGTCTGACGTGGTTGTTTGCGTTTCCTCTCAGCTGATCGTGTGCGGTCTGGGAAAGATTGACATCTCCGACTGGAAGTCTAACACCCGCCTGAAGCACTGCACCCCCGACAGCAACATCGTGAAGTGGTTCTGGAAAGCTGTGGAGTCGTTTGACGAGGAGCGGAGGGCCCGCCTGCTGCAGTTCGTCACCGGCTCGTCCAGAGTCCCACTGCAAGGCTTCAAGGCTTTACAAGGTGACCGTCCTCAGCCTCTGTGTCCACGTCAGCGGACGGTGCAGACCGTGAAAGCTCGGTTACATTTCCGTCTCTCTGGATTCGCTTGTGTGAAAGCTGCTTGATTGAGGCGCAACATTCATTCTGTTTGTGTGTTGAGCGCAGGAGCTGCAGGACCCAGACTTTTCACCATTCACCAGATCGATGCCAACACCAACAACCTGCCCAAGGCCCACACCTGGTGTGTGACACACTTCCTTACACACACGCTTCAGGTCGTCTCATTGATGTTAATCGCCTTCCTTTTGTCTTTTTCTTCCTGCAGCTTCAATCGGATCGACATTCCACCCTATGAGAGCTACGACAAACTATACGACAAGCTACTGACGGCGATCGAGGAGACGTGCGGCTTCGCAGTGGAATGAGGGCGCCCGTTGTCACCAAGCTGTGTGGGACTCTTGACGGATGTTCACATTTTGGCTGCGTCGCGGCGACGGGCTCGCTCGGAGCCCAATGCGTGCGTCCAGCCGACGGTCTTCCTGTCCCTTCACCACTGTCCACACACTTCCCCAAGACGAAACCCGCTCAAACAGCTGCTACACAGTCGCCCTCCGTCACCACTCGTGGTTTCGTGTTTCGTTCAGTTCGTGTGAATTCCCAGAGAGCAAATTAGGAGCTGCTACGAGTCACTTTGAATACGACGTGAAGTTTTCCGAGCACGGCCAGAAAAACACCTCAGTTTTTACAGATTCTACATAGACGTCCCACAACTCTTGATTTACTTTTTTTTTGGCTGCTGTTGCAGTTCTCACTGACTATGTCGTTCTACTGAGTCTGTACCACCGCAGGTCGCCTCATCCTTCTCTTTGCTGCCAGCTTCACCTCGACCGACACACTCCAACATCCTCACAGCTGCAGAAATGTTGCACGAGTTCACTCCACCTCAATGCTTTGCTTCCACGTTTGGAGAAATTACTTCCGAGATGTTTTGTCGTTCTGGGAGGCTTTAATAGAGACCGGAAACTCTGTCGTTATTAGTTAGTGCTCTTTATCCACTTTGCTTTTGTCCCTTTCACACATCATTGGAGAGGGGAGCTCACATGGAGGGTTTTAGGTTTTGGGTGTCACGCTTGTTTTTTTGTGAAAGGGTCTCGAGTGAAGGTTGGAGTTTGGGGGGTTTTCCCTGTCAGTTTTGGTGCGTCTCTGTTTTTTCTGCACAGGAGCGCATTTGTTCTCTGCTGCTCCCACATCCCTCAGCTCTGTCCACATTTCCCAATCTGTTCTTCCTATTTTTAAAAAATTTTCCCTTCATTTGTCCAGTTAAGTTACACACAACACACCCAGTGAGGTCAGAAGATTGGGCGGAGCTATCCACAGGATGAGGATAGGTTCGAAGCGGCATCTCTTTCCAGCCACCCGTTTCAGCGGTCAGAAGTTATTTGTTTCCCACTTCCTCTTGTGTCACTTTAGAGCACTTTACAAACTGAGCAGTGACAGCAGGAGCGGCTTTCCTCACACAGATTAAAATATATCATGTTTAATTTGCTTTCCAACTATGTTAGAAAAATGCAGAGTTAAAAAAGTATATATACACTTGTAATTTTTGGAGTATATATGTACAAAAACATAGCTATTTTGTATATTGTTGCTGGTTCTTTCTGTTTGATTTGTGTGCAAGCATGTGGATGTCTGTCACAGACCTCTTTACATTCTCAGGTGATTAATTTTTAATTAATATTTTTGGGTTTTTGGTTTGTTTTTTTGTTTTTTCTACTTTCGGCAGTGAGGGAGGGTGTCGATGGATCCTGAGTTACCAAGCTTGTTTGTTTGGACCCGTGTTGGTGGGCAGGAACGTTCGTTCTCAGTCATTAACAGAAACACGCCAACGGGTCCCAGGAAGGTCCCGCTTTCCTCGGTTGGAGGATCTGAACTCCTGCGTTGTTGCACAGTGAAAACCCGGCAAGCAGGCCTGTCTCCTGACCCACTGCATGAAAGGAGGCTCGCACGACTAAAACCTATTTATTTAGCTGAATAATCGGTCCTTTTTTTTTTTTTCACAAGCAAGCGATCTGGTTCATGTGTTAAGACTGCCTGCATTGGTTTGCCACCGCATTTTTGTTGGCAAAAACTCCTCCAATAATAAATGTTTCTCACAGGAGACGAAACAAACAAAACCGTTGTTTTTGTACAGAGTTTATTTGATTTTACACAGAGGTGGAAAAGAAATGCATTACTACTTTATCTTTTTTTTTTGCACGTTATGCATTCTTGGGCTCCAAGTTATAATCCAACACTTCCTCCTATTTACCAAATACTTATTGGGCTGATTTTTATTTCTCGATGTAGATAACCTAAACACATGTGCGTGCGCCCGCACATGTTGATATGCACACACTCCTGTATGTTGTTGTCTCCCGCTCTGTTTGACTTTTTGTCAGTGGTTCAGTCCTCAGAGTGAACGTCTGCTCCACCTTCAGATGAGCAAAAACCTTGTTTGGCTGAAATCAATTGTGCAGTTTGGCCACTCCTGTAGGCGGCTGTCAGCCTGTGTTGCCAGTGACTTTTTTTAAGGAAACAAAAGCTCCAGTTCTCATCAAATCTGGGTACAAACCCTGAATTGTTCTGCCTCCAATTGCTTAAATTGCAAATTGACATGTTGATGTGCAAACTCGTGAGTGTGTGTTAGGTTTTGATTGAATTCAGTGCAAAAACAAACTCCAGTTCTTGAAACTGCACCAAGATTTCTTTTTCTGTTTTTTGTATTTATTACTACAGTATATGTGTTCATAGTTTTCACATCAGCTGCTCTGTGAGTTTGTAACTGACACCTGTACATATGAGGACAATAAAGAAGCAAAGTAATTCACTTCTTGTGCCCTTGCAGAAAGCTGAGCAATAAAACTATGCTGTTTGGACCTGACAGCATTATGTTTTATAGAAACACACCTGCTCCTGTGGTTTTTTTAATGCCTTTAAGAGCCAGCTGATAAAGGGTAAAGGTGTGGTGTACACACAGTCACTCATATTTGATGGGTTCTTAGATTTGTGCTACTTTACTTCCTGAATATCTTTTGGCAAAATCTTTCTGAAACTGAAATTTCACCTGCTAATAGAAGCTCTGTTTCTGTTACTCCTCGTCCTCATTGAATGTGTAATTTCAGTCGTTCAAGTACACTCACACACACACACACACACACACACACACACACACAGGAAGTAAACATCACACTGAAAAAATAAGATCGTTCCTTGTTGGAAGTTAAGCATAAAAGGAAAAAAATTAGGCAGGATGCAGTTTTTCAGTAAAACTTGCCCATTGAGGAGCCAAACCTAAAGATTGCTCCCCTCAGTAAGAAATCAAACTGAGTACACATCAGTAGGAACACTTTCGGAGCTGCAACAGTCTCCTGTCCCTTCAATGTTTCGTTGCCTCGATGACCTTCAGGTGGCGTTTCTTCTTCGATATCATCTTTGTTGCAGACAGCATTTGCGCTTCAGGCTGGTTGGCCCACTTGCGCTGATAATTACAGAAGTAACAATTCTGGTAGATGAGGAGATAAGGGCCACGTGTGCGTTTAGTGCTGCGGCAGCATTTCCTGCAGACAGGGCAGTTCTTGGTCAGCTGCAGGATAGCATCTTCGTTCACGATGTGCTGAGGTGTCGGCCTGGAAATCGCAAGCACAGATGGACAAGCAACAAATTGTGTGAACCAGCTCGACGCACTTAAATGAGATTCAACGAAGTTGCAACCGCAGACCAGTTTTACACAGAGTGAAACGCAGACTTACTTCTCCGATCTGGAGGTTTCTGAACCCACAGCTTTCAGGTCTGTAAATTGACAATTTTGTGGTTACTGAAAATTATTTTTCATATCAAATGTTACAATTCAAAGTGGCAGAAGGCAAACATATGGGGGTAGGAGATCAGCAAGAAGAAACAAACAAGAACACCAGTAAATTCACCTGAGTGTCTGTAGAGACCTGGAAGTCTGTCTGTTTCTGCCTTGTTGTCTTGTGTCTGTAAAACAACACAAAGTCTCACTGTAAACAATCGGCACAGATTCTGAGCAGATTCAAACTTGGTCAAATCTTTCTTTACCCTGAAATCAGGGCTGAAGCATCACGACCAGGAGTTCGATCATTTGGTTCTGCTAATCATGAAACCAGTGATTTTTGCACGCAGACGTTCAGCCGGACAGTGAAAGCAGATCTGATGCCAACTTAACAAGCCCGATACCTCTTCCACCAGCTTGAATGACGAGACCCCCTCGGCACACCTGAGAAGTATCTCCACGTCAACACTCCCTGCGGGCCGCTGGCAATGCCATGTCCTGCTGTAGTGGCAATTTCTGCAGAACTGGATAAAGGACAGCGACGTCCCCGATGCCTCCTGATGCACCTTGCAGTCACACCGACATGCGGGGCAGGTCTTAAAGAGGTCTTGCATGTTTGTCTCCAATGTGGCCAGGTTCAGGCCACCGTTATTACACTCCATCCTGTGGAAGGGAGCAGACAGATCAACAAAACTCAATGAGGGCACCTTGATAGTTGGGGTGCGGGCGGGCTCAAAGCCATTGAAACAAACAAATTCGACTTTTTTTCCCTCACTAAGTCACTAAAATTTAAATTTAATTCACAGCTCCTCACCTCATTGTCTCAGTCTCCATGGAGGAGTCATCTGAGTCTTCATCTCGCAGCTCCACCCCTGACCCAGCTTCCTTGCGGTCAGTTGGCGCCGCTGGCCTTGTGTCCTCCGACGATGCCGAACCTCCTACAGGCATGTAGACCAGCTGGAATGCCTTGTTTACATTATCACTGGCAAGAAGCTCAGAGGGGTCCATCTGCGTGGCTGGTCAC
Organism: Malacoctenus gilli; assembly: GCA_032164315.1. Taxonomy (NCBI): domain Eukaryota; kingdom Metazoa; phylum Chordata; class Actinopteri; order Blenniiformes; family Labrisomidae; genus Malacoctenus; species Malacoctenus gilli. Next base: position 12,901,483 of record JASSRZ010000074.1, on the reverse strand, counting down.
AAGTGGGTGAACTTGAGCCTCATTTTTAAACATTCTCTCAGCAGTAATCAGGAATACTCCACTCCAGAATGATCATTTCTGGGGTAGAGTTTCCCTTTAAAAAGCTGACATGATCCATGCTGCGCCTACCTTTGCTCCTCACGTGGGATTTTAACCTGCTGGCGCTCAGCTGCATGTCTACAGTTCTGGTCCCCAGGTCTGTCGTCTGACTGCTGGCAGCCACTTTCTTGATTCGCATCATATCTGCTATTTTCTGTTTTGGACAGAAACAAAATAAATGTCAAGATTCGGATGTTCGCTCCGAGAAGAAAAACATGCTTTCAGCGTTCCTCGGAGGTTTGTGCACATTGCTGATGCTTTGCATCACTTCATGAGACTCTGCATCTTTAGAGGCGTTTTCACTAATAAATCAATTCTTCATCCAGATTAAAAGCTTATCAACAAGAGCTTTAAAGGAGCGATGTCACAGCAGTATAAACAATTTTATGTAGCTGATATTGCTGTATGATATATGTTGCTTGCGGTGTTTGCTCGCTAACCAGAGTATGTGATCTGTTAGCATCATGGGCTCTTCAGACAGTGAATTACGTTTATCAGACAAGACAGCATTTACAAAATAAACAAACTTACTTGTTTTAGTGTTGGTGTGCTGGCGGTCTCCCTTATTGTTGGTATGGCCGTTTGTTCTATAATCAGTTTGTTGCAAAATCCCGTCTGGTATTCCATCCTGTTGATGAAGCAGTTTTCAGTAAAGTGTGCCGAACTAAGTCTTAAAGTGGGGCCATAACGTTGTGGCACTTTTCCATAGATGAACTTCAGCCACTCTTGTTTGGTTTGCTCATCCTTCGGGAGGATGTGGAAGCTTACGTCCTCTTTGGGCCAGCATCGTAAACTGCAAAATCCCTTTTTAGAAGCCATGCTCTTCTCAAGCTCAGCGCACTGGCCAGCCTGTGTATTGGCTCGGGGGCAGCGCAGAGAGCGGAAAGGGAGCGGTCTGTTCGCTTGACAATGTGCCCTCATTGGAGAATATAAAAGACCGAGAAAGCTAATCAAGGTGGGATGATACGCTGGCCGTTTCTCAATACCAAGTACGCTGAGTGCAGACTCCCGAACTACTGAAGCTTGGACTTGGAAACTTGGAAACTTCCTAAGAACGTGAGGTCGCTGTACGGTTTGTCGACAACTGAAACGGCAGCGTCGTCCTGACGTCACTTCCTTTACTTCGGTGTCTGCCGCCGGTGATTATCCCAGAAATGGTTATTTTATGTTATAAATTTTGATGAAAAAAATAAAATAACTACATAACAAACACCTTACTCGTTTTTTAATTACTGCGTACAGTTTTGTGTTCGCTCCTCCACCAACGCTGGTTGTAGTGAAATGCATTCTGGGATACATGGCTGTCCACAGGAGTCACCATCCCATAGACAATATTATAATTAATACTATTAATGTCTAAGCACCATCCGATGCATCCTCGGTAAAATGGGCGTAACGAGTTCACATCCGGGTATCTCACCACACTTGCCGAAATGTGAACTTGTGTATTGGAACAGGACTTGGGCGCTGACTGATGACGTTTCGCAAGTCCGGGAGAACGCAAGTACAGACAAGTAAGGGTATTGAGAAACGGCTGCTGTCTTCTGCTTCGCCCGTTTCTGAACAAAGAAAGCCGACAGGCCACGAACAGGGACTTTGATACTCGCTTCTGACATTCACATGGCCTCATCGGTGCACAACAGATCGTATTATATCGCCAGAACAGCAGAAAAGTTACATTTAATGCCATGTCACTTTTCAGGCTTAACGTCCAGACAAATGGCTGTACACACACGCACACGGGCCCTTTGCGCGGCCATACGCGCACCTCCAAAATTTCTAGGTGTCATTGGGGTGGTGCGAAAGTTTACTACAGTCTTTGTTGCAAACAGCAGCGTAAACTGAGATGCTTTTCTTCTGTGGTTTAGCACTGTTGTTGACTATCAGCTTTGCGTTTGCAAACGCGCCACCTACGAGACGGGAAGAACCGCAGTAGCTGTATTAGCTTCTTCGGAGGTTGTTTTCGTTCCTTTCCTCTCTCGTTCATAACCTCCTGCATTAAAATCGATCATGTACTGATTCGGATCAATCATTGCAGCATGCCGGCATTTAATCGGAGATACTTTAAGTGATCAGGAGATCGTGAATGCAATCAGACGCAAACTGTAACAAATGCATGCGTTTAGCAGAAGACGAATCCGCCGCACGTGTTGGCTGCTGTTGCCATAAAGAGGCAAAACGGAGTTTTCTTATACTGCCACCTATGGTCAAACACAGAACTGCAGCACTCTTCTGCTCGTTGATTCACGAGCGATGCTCACAGAGTTAAGTAAATTGATTTTCTTACATTTATTGTTTGAAAAAACTAGGTTGTCCACACTATATTTGATATTCAAGAAAAATAAAATTGGCATCGGATGAATAGAGTAAACCATCGGTGTTAGTATCTTTAATAATTCATAACGTAAACTGACGAGTTCTACCGTGTCACAAAAAGTCAAGTGCCTTCATCAAAAACGTCAAAGCTTTGCTGACTAGTAACACGAAAATTTAATTATGCTACCGTTGTTATTGTTGTCATGATCCTTTCGAAACATAAACGCTCTGGCTTGCTAGCTTTGTTTTTAGCCTAGCATGCTACCGCTAACCCTAAAAGAATTTACTCATAGACATACAACCGGCAATTGCGAATGGAGAACACCACAAGGCCATTTTCAATGGTCGGTCTTATCTTTTCTTACCTTTTCAGTAGAAAGAAAGCCATTTCAGGGTCCTTTTTTATTCCCAACGCGGCTCTGAGTTCCCTCCAAGACTCAAATGCGTATCCGATATTGACCCTTGTCTTTGCCCGGCGCCGGTCGCTCTCAAGCTTTGATTTTTTAACTGTACTCGACAAGGTTTTTTTCACATTCTTCACCTTATGTGGGGTTGCCAGTGGTGTCTGAGCTGAGCTGGATGGTTGCTTCTGAGTATCCAAAAAATCCATATTCGATAGAGCGCTTCGACTGTTAGCCACGCTGGACACGCTCGACCCTTTAACAAGCACGCACTTGACGTCACATCCGCAGGGACAGGGCGGGAACTTCCGACCCGAAGCAAAGGCATTGGTGCTGAACCCTGAACGTAGACATTAATATTGCTCAACTACTGAGGTGCATGTTTGCTCATCAAACAATGCTTCAGTCGTCAAGGGCCAAAAAACAAGACCATTGTAAAGATATTTTTCCAGTAAACTTATAAACTGTCTCTTTAAAGTTGATTACCAGAACACGCCTTCTCTGAGCAAAAACACTTCCTAGAGAGGCTGTATTTTCAGGTCAGCCCAGCCAGCCGTGAAACATCGACAGTCCTCCCTACTTGGGAAAGCTTTCCTTCTCCCGTGTATATATACGGGTTCTTATGTATCTGATAGATGGAGCCCATGTCAGCTGCGTGAAAACTCCTGCAGGGACCCCATACACGACCGTTAAGAGTCCAGATTATCCGTGCAGAAAAATTTGTACACGTTGACAGCCCCTCGTTATCACATTAAACATTTTTTTTTTTTGGATTAGGAAAAATGCACGTACCTGTCCAGCAAGAACTCCGCCACCATCTCATCTCTTCTGAGATGAGGATGAAGCTGCATCACTTTTCGCCATCGCTCGAAAGCAGAGCCGATATTGATGCGAGTTTTGCTCCTCGTCGCATCGAGTTGTCTCTTTACTGCAGCTTTGTGCGCAATGGATCTCCTTCGTCCCGGCAGCTGGTCTTGGTCGCTCATTTTAGGTTTTTGGTTTTCCACACACCTACCCGAGCCGTTTCTTCCGCTTTGAGGTTGGCGTGAACACAGAGCTAAGTGACTGGGTGCCTTTCAGAATGATGGAAACGTTTCCTACAATCCATGCGACAAACCGTAAACCAAAGTGCTTTTCTTATTGTGGGGTTTATGTTGAAGTTCACGACTCGCTTTCCCTTTGCATGTACGCCATCTACTGGTCGGGAGGAACAGCAGTAGCCGTATTAGATCCCAGACTGATTCTTTCCATCCTTTACTTTCTCCTCCATTCCTCCTGCGTTCAAACAAAACATGTACTGATTGGGATTCATCACACACACATCACAAATTGTAGCTACTTATCTAAAGAAAAATAACATGAACAAATAGAAATTACTGTGTGGACTTTCAACTAGTTACATTCGATAACATCACTTGAGAGCATGCATTTTTATCGTTTGACAGGAGGACACTTGTGTCGAAGCGTTTCAACAGTGGAAGTCTCGGTTTATTCGCCAAAAACTTTCACCTGTTCAACTCTAGCTGCAAGTTAGAATTAATCACAATGGTGCTGAATAAAAAGGAGTCGTGAAAAAAAGAAAACGATTATCATCGCTCCTGGTGATCAGAAAGACACCAGGTCAATTACAAATCCATCAATGTTAAAGTTAAAAAATAAATAATCCACCAACATGGTTAAGACATTAAGGAAGACATTGCACTTAGAAAAAAAAATATCCACGTTAAGTCATGTCAGTGACTGACAATCATCCCAAAATTGCATCTGTGGTAATTATTTGGCAAAAGTAAGAGGATTGTTTCAGGTTTTTGCTACAATAACAACACAGGAGTGCACAGTGAGGGAGTCAAAACCTTCTTGGTTGTAAAATTGTAAGACTTATGGAAGAAAGGATATTGGTCCACTTTAGGTTGAGGAGTAGCAGCTGAGGTGAGAGGAAGAGTTTGCCAATAGCTACATCGAGTTTGAGTGTGTTCGGTTTATTATGAGTCAATACAGACTCTGTCTGTTGAGGAAGGTGCCTGAGGACATAGCTGTGATCGTACCGTTAGTTGTGAATGGCAGAAAGGTCTTTTGCTGCACTAATATGCTTGTGAGACATGTGCGTGGATCCTTTGGTCAGTGCAGGTAGCTGGTGTTGTAGTGGAAGGACGCCAACTGCACACGGTTCCGCAGCCTTTGAACCTCCAGGTCCTGGAAGTGATCGTCTTCGTCGTTCTGGATGATGATGCTCTGCAGCTCACTGATTTCACGCTCCATCCTGGAGCGCAGTTCTCGCTTCATCTTCAGCAGCGCCTGAGGCCAAAGAACAAATGTCAACAAGCACCCACCGAGCTCATGCCGTACAAAGTACTTCACCTTTTGTAGTCTAGGTTTGGTTTTTTGTTTTGGAGCCTAAAGTTGCAGAAGTGTAAATGCATATCCACCTTCTCTTGAGCTTTTTTCCGGACCTGGATGTCCTGCCGCTCTTGTGCAAGTTTTTCAGCAAGTAGTGAAAACTTAAAAAATAAAAAAGAATTGAAATGACACAACAGATTCTGGCATCTTCATTAAGAGAAAACAAGTTCCTTTTGGACAGGTGGTCGCTGTGTGTGCCATCCTACTTGGTCTCTGTAGTAGTTCTCCATGGACGTGATATGGTCCTGATGCCACCGCTGATGCTCTTGTCGCTGCTCCTTCGCAAAGGCTCTCTGCTCCCTCAGCCGCACCTTCTGCAACTCCAAACCCTCCTCAAATAGCTGCCTAAACATCTACACACACACACACACACACACACACACACACACACACACACACACACACACACACACACACACACACACAC
>JASSRZ010000074.1:12873793-12895743 GCA_032164315.1 Malacoctenus gilli | reverse complement strand
CAAAAACTTTATTTTGGTATAATGATCATTATCTAGAGGGCTTTGCCTGTCATATAAGCCATTCCTGATTCCAATAGCTCAATTACAAGTCAAGTTATTTCTTTTTGTTCTTTCAACTTGGATAAGTGACAAGACTTTTGTCAGGGACTGTCCAAAGAACATCTTTGTTTGTGTGTGTAAAATAAAATAATCACTAAAGTGTCTTCTTTTACAATTCTTGAACATTTTTTACGATTACAATCATTCATTCACTTTTCATAAACAATGAGACAAAATTGTAAATTTATTAAATTAAGCTGCAACGTTGTAGATATCTGCAAATAGTTATATGGCTGTTATAAGGTGTAAGCTTGCGCAGAAAGTCAATGTTTATAGCATAGTCCGACCTGCGAGGGAAGAATGACTGAGACATCCCCACTGGATTTGGGTGTATTGTGCGTTTACTCTTTAAAAATTGTAAAGTCTAAAAAAACTGATGGGGGAAAACAGTATTGCAGTTGGACGGTAAAAGCGACATGCAAAATAGTGCCACTGAAGAAGCCGACGTGTAGCGTATGACTCGGAGTGATATCATGTAATCCGCCCCGGTTTGACCTCACTTCCTTCTCACCAGTCAGACTTTTGTCTGCCGGCATTTTCTTTTTATTTGCCCGGCGTCGCTTTCTTCCCCTCCGCCTATCTCCTCTTTTCTATAGGCGGGCCATAGTATATTTATCACCTAATCCTCCCCCCCCCCTCAGTTGCTCGCTTGCACGATGCCCGGATTTTCAGACAGGGATCGCGGCAGAGACAGAGGGTGAGTCCGCCCCGGGTTCCCTGGACGCTAGCGGAGCGGCTTCAGCCGCTGACGGACGAGCTGTCACGGGTGTTATCAACGGTCACTTGCCAATGCAATACTGTCATCAATTCCAGACCAGCGTTATTGTCTACTTGCTAAGGGCAACAGGGATTTCTATTTGCTTCCGTAAGTTTGGAAGTTTTTGCGTGGACGTTTGTTTTTATGCAGCCTTTCGTGCAGTTCTCGGCTAAAATGGCAGCGAGAGGCAGCGGCTGTTTGTCGGAGGCTGAGCCGCCAGCCGCCTGCTGCTTATCAGCTCACGTTGTGACGCAGTGCTGCTTCTCCCCTCAGCTGGAGCTTTCTGTCGCAGAGGCTCACTTTATTTTTACCGACTCGTTTTCTGTTACCAATGGCTTCCACGGTGGTTTGGACCGGAGACCAAACTGAGCCCTGCAATTATCTCCCTTTAAACGGCTCTTGTCAAACTCGGCTGTATGACACTTGCCGCTGCTGGACCTCAACGGCCTGTTAACAACTCGCAACATGAGCTCAGTTTGCACGGAATTGGTCTTTTTTTCAATAATACTTGTAAAAGCCCCTTATTCATGAAACATGTTACTTAGCACTTCAGATACATAGAGAGCTCAAGTTAGGTACCATTGAACTGCAAATGTTTTGTCAGTTTGCAATGGTATACCAAGTTATAAGCGAAGCTATTTGTACCTAAAGATATGTATTCAGTCTATTATCCAGCGTTGAGGGAGCCTGTTATCTTGTTTCAGACTGTTTCTTGTTTCTGTTTGTGTAAATATACAAGCAAGATAGCTTTAAGGTAGTATTTTAGTTTAGAAACTTCAATATTTGGTATTATAATTTTTCAGCAGCTGCAGATTACACACTGTAAATACATTTAGATTTTACTTTTAAGTGCAGGGCAAAACAAATAGATTTTTTATGTTTGTAGCAGTACCCACAAAATAACATAAACAAAAGATGGAGCATTATGCCATTGTTGTCAGTTTTCACAAAAGGGCTTATCAGGATTCATTCATGGACAGTTTTGATACAACATTGTTGTCAGACTGTAAATATACCAGCTTTGTCTTGGTGAAACGCAAGCCATAAGAAGCTTGTGCAGAAACTTGTAAATTTGTCTCTGTGCCTTACAGTCATGGACAGAGAATGAAATACTTTAGAAAGTTTTGAGGCTGTTGGGCTGATTTTTCTGTCAAAACATTAAATGACCTCTTCAATTCTAACAGACTTTCACTGTTCATGCCTTATTGCTCAGGTATGGTGGTGGCCCCCCTCGTTTCGGAGGCGGTGGAGGAGGCAACAGGGGCGGACCTCCTCCTGGAAAGTTTGGTAATCCCGGGGAACGACTCAGAAAGAAACACTGGAACCTCGACGAGCTTCCTAAGTTCCAAAAGAATTTCTACCAGGAACACCCAGATGTCACCCACAGACCACTTGTGAGACCCTTTCAACTTTGCTTTTTTTCGTCCCAAATGTTGATTTAAAAACATTAAAATTCTTTTTTACTTTTTATTGTGTTTCATCAGAATAAAAAAGAATCAGCTCAACTATGATGCAGAAAAAACTCATGATCATGTTACCTCAGACCAGCCAGTAGCTTTTCCTGTTGATTCATTTTTTTCCATCTGTTTTTTCCCCATTTTCAGCAAGAGGTTGAACAGTACCGAAGAAGCAAAGAAGTTACAGTCAAAGGCAGAGATTGTCCCAAACCTATTGTAAAATTCCATGAAGCTGCATATCCAAGTGAGTTGAAATTCATCAGCAGCCAAAAAGTTTTGGAGCATTTTTTTCCCCCTCCCCTTTTGTTCAAAAATTTCTCATCACACTACATGAAGACTTTCTAAGTTGGTTCTATCTCATTCCTCTCATGTTTTCGCAGGCTATGTTATGGATATTATTGTCAAGCAGAACTGGACCGAACCAACTCCAATTCAGTCACAGGGTTGGCCTGTTGCACTGAGTGGCAAAGACATGGTTGGCATTGCTCAAACTGGGTCTGGGAAAACGCTCGCAGTAAGTGGAACTCTGTCCCATTTCACATCTTTTGACAAAACAAAATAAGAGATGTTGCCATGCCTCCCTTCCAAAGTATGTTTACTTTTAAACTTTTTGCAGTAACCAGGAACATTGTTTCAACTTTATACATCATTCATAATCCTAGCTGATGTCATGAATACTGTTCCAGTAAATCTGATGTCTTTATATTTACTTTGATGCAACTCAGACATGCACTTTTACCTATTTTCAGTACCTTCTTCCTGCAATCGTGCACATCCAACATCAGCCCTTCTTGGAGCATGGCGATGGCCCTATTGTAAGTATCATTTTGTGGTCATAAATTGTTTACAAGCCTCCATGGCATAAACAGTTTGTTTATTTAGATTTGCACTTCTTTTCTGCAGACAAAAAAATTGTTTTTACAAATTCTAACAGGATGGAAATTGTTTTTTTTTTAAATCCGTGTTTCTTCAGTGCTTGGTGCTGGCACCAACCCGTGAGCTGGCCCAGCAGGTGCAACAAGTGGCTGCTGAGTATGGCAGAGCCTCCCGCCTCAAGAGCACCTGCATCTATGGCGGCGCACCGAAAGGACCTCAGATCAGGGACCTTGAGAGAGGTATGTGTTTCTTTTAACTATTTATTTTTTTATATATCGCCTGAGTAATTTCATGTCTAAATGTGTGTTTTTCTCTGCTACTACTGAAGGTGTTGAGATTTGCATCGCAACTCCAGGTCGTCTGATCGATTTCTTAGAGTGCGGTAAGACTAATTTGCGTCGCTGCACTTATCTGGTGCTGGATGAAGCTGACCGCATGCTGGACATGGGATTTGAACCTCAGATCCGCAAGATAGTGGATCAAATTCGGGTAAGCTCTGTTACACGCCACTTGACAGACTAACAGCAGCTACATAGTGACCTTCTTGCAATTAGCCACACCACTTATTGCCTTTGCTTATGTTTAACACATTATTCAGTGTGTAAATAAGTTAAAGACTCTACTGATAAGTTACACAAATGATGTCTAAAAAGAGAAATCCATTCCATTCTCACATGAATTGACCAAACAGCGTGCAATCAATTTTTAGACTTAAAACTCACTGCATCACAGTAAATGTAAACTATTTTGTTATTGCTTAGCTTCAAATTAGTTGTTGGCCCTTGTCTTTTTGCCTTTTGAAGCCAGACCGTCAGACTCTCATGTGGAGTGCCACCTGGCCCAAAGAAGTTCGTCAGCTGGCTGAGGACTTTCTGAAGGACTATGTCCAAATCAACATTGGAGCTTTGCAGCTGAGTGCCAATCACAACATCCTGCAGATAGTGGACGTCTGCAATGACATGGAGAAGGAAGACAAGTGTGTACAGTTCCAATACTTAGAGGATACCCAGACCTCCTATACAATTTTGGCACTAGATACCTCATATATAAGCTAGTTGTTCAAAGTGTTGCAGTAAAGTGTTTGCACATGTTTGGTTTTTATTCAGTTGAAGCAAAAGTTCTCTTGGCTAAATTCTGGCCTCCATTCTCTGTTCTGTCAGACTGATCCGTTTGCTGGAGGAGATCATGAGTGAGAAGGAAAACAAGACCATCATTTTTGTGGAAACCAAAAGGCGATGCGATGAGCTCACAAGAAGGATGAGGAGAGATGGGTAAGACTTCATTTTCTTATCAAACACTGAGGACAGTTTCATCTTTGATTGTTCATCTCATCAGACAATAACACAAAGGTGTTTGCACGAGTTGTGTTAGGTGTGTTTGTGATGATCAGTCTCTTTGTCTCAGGTGGCCTGCAATGGGAATCCATGGAGACAAGAGCCAACAGGAGAGGGACTGGGTCCTTAATGGTGAGGTGTCAAAACATCACATTGAAAAAAATATTTAGTTGCTAGAATTTCAAAGCAGGTGGAAAAATCTGTTTTTTATTTTTCCAATAATGTCTCTCTTCTCCTTTTTAGAATTCAGATATGGCAAAGCTCCAATTCTCATTGCAACAGATGTGGCCTCGCGCGGCTTAGGTCAGTATGCTGTTTGAGAATCACCACTTTGTTATCAGTGTTTCACTTTTTTAAAGAAAGTGGTTTTGCTTTCTTTAACTTTTCTGTGCATTTTCTGAGTTTTTCTCACCTTAAGGTGGAGTCTTTGTGGCAGGCGCTAGGCATGACAGTCCCAGGCCTCGAGAGGGAGAAGGATGACATATTGGATGTGCTCAACTGGCTTGCCACCCAGTGGGCCTAGAGAGGTGAAAACTCTTGTGTGCCAGTGATCTTCAAAAGGCTGTGTGGCTAAGCCTTTCTCTCTGATATGTTGCTCAAATACACATCTGTTCTCCGTCCATGGATTTCACCTGACAAATGCCATCCAGCTGTTTCCAACTCAAACGTAAAAAAACAGACAAAGATATGCTTGATGCTGTGACTTTTGCCTTGCATGCTGTTGTGTTAGAGATTGCTGTATTGCAAGTCACTTGTTTGAGATTTGGAACAATTGTTACCTTCGGAGCTTGTATCACATGGCATGGGTGTGAGCTTGTCCAAGCTTTTCAGTTGTTTTCTTTTTTCCGTCAAAGTGCTGGATTTCTTGAAATGGAGAGAGCAGTTTGAAATCTTTTGTCTCTGAAATTTGATGAGACCTGGCACATGTGTTTTTAGGGGGTTAGTGGGAACACCCATTGAGAGAATACAGAATGAGACAGCTCAAACCAAAGTTCCTCCCTCGCCTGCGTTTTATAGTCATGTCGAGACCTGCCAACGAGAGACATTTTCTCAAGTGAACACTGGCTTCTTGGAAGATCTTGCCTTGATGAGACTGATGAAAGGGGTGGGGGAATTGCTCTGTGCTCTCTTCAGGATCCCACAGGGCTCAATGGAGGGGCCTTTCCCATTTTTTTTTTTTTTTTGTTGTTGTTTTTTTCTTGAAGGGGCTCCTGGTCAAATTAGTACTTGGTCTATTTTGTCTTGGCAAGACGTGCAGTGCGGCCTTTAATATGAAGCTTCTTTTGAGGGTGTACTGGGAAAAACCTGGACCGGCAAAATGTACCACACAATGGTCCTATATATTGGCACATGAAGAGGCCCCAGTGCATTTCGTGGCCCAACTGCATAGAAGCTCCTGGATGTCACTTGACAATTTGTGGGGGATTTCGCTGCATTGGGAAAGGACTAGTGAATGCATACTCCTTTATGGTAAGACCTAAATCCATCTTTTTCTCCCTTGGTAACAAAAGGGAGATTGATGCCTTTTGGATCTTTTTGAATATGGTAAGCGATTGGAGTGTGCATCGTTTCTCTCTTCCCACAGTAGTATTCCCATGGAATAGATGTGTACGCAATCATCTGTTGTTTGACAACCTTTTCCTCCACAGCTTAACGACCAAATTCTCTCCCCAGCAGTCATGGTCGCTAACTTTTCCCTTTGATCTGGCTGTTGTGGTGTGCAAAATCCTGTGTGGCCTCCATGTTTTGTTTTGCCACACTGCAACACTTTCACAGATGTGGAGGATGTCAAATTTGTCATCAATTATGACTACCCTAACTCCTCCGAGGATTATATCCATCGCATTGGACGCACTGCCCGCAGTCAAAAAACGGGCACAGCCTACACCTTCTTCACCCCCAACAACATGAAACAGGCCAGTGACCTGATCTCTGTGCTCCGCGAGGCCAACCAGGCCATAAACCCAAAGCTGATCCAGATGGCAGAGGACAGAGGAGGTAAAGTGACTTTTCACTCTCCAACACATTGACTTTTAATCCCCAGATGATGTGAACCATTGGTTTGTGCGATGTGACAATCGACCCGCAATGTTGTTGACTTTTTAAAAAAAAAATTTAGTCTGATAACACTGGTCTCTCCTCGTCTCTTTCTGGTGTTTTCTCTCATCAGGTCGTGGACGGGGGGGAAGAGGTGGCTACAAGGATGACCGTCGGGATAGGTATTCTGGGGGTGGGAGGAGTAACTTTGGTAACAGCTACAGAGACAGGGATGGTGATAGGGGGTTTGGCGGTGGGAACAAGAGTGCCTTTGGTGGCAATAAGGCCCAAAACGGTGGCGGCTACGGTGGCAACAGTGGAAACTCTGGTGGTAGCTATGGCAACAATTACAACAATAGCAACGGACAGGGTAACTTCGGTGCTCCGTCAAACCAGGTGGGTGCCTTTGGTAACCAAAGCTTCCAGGGCCCGCCACAGTTCGGGGCCATGCAGAGGGCCAACCAGAATGGCATGAACCACCCGCCGTTCCCATTCAACTCGCAGCCGCCGCCACCACAGGCCCAACAGCCACCACCCCCACCACCGATGGTGCCCTACCCTATGCCACCACCCTTCCCACAGTAGTTATGACGTATGCACAATATATGGAACCAACATGATTTTCTTTTGGTCTTGAAATCTTACAGTATGATGACTATTATTATTATCCTTTGAACTGTTTTAACTTTATTTTGCTTACAGCAGGGTTGGAATATTCAGTAAATCCCAAGCATTAAATGGAAGTCACAAAGGAGTCTCCTGTAGTGCAACCATGATCGCTGCACTTTCCCATGATTGTTTTGTTTTTTGTTACATTCCTCAGTAATTTATTTTTACTAGGCAATAGTGCTTTCAGTTTGTGGTATGTTTATAGTGTTGTTATGAAGCTCATATACAAAGGGTGTGTGTTGCCCTTTCAAATAAAGATAATAAAAGGGGTCATTTGTGTCATGTCTTTTGTGTAGGCCTGTGATTTCTGAACTTTCAGGTTTTGGGACATGCCGAAGTTTTTCTTATATTTATATATAACCTATTGGGGAAAAATCCGATAAGCAATCTTTGAACATACCCTATTTTGGATCCACAACATCTTTGCACCTCTTTGATTCCACTGACATTTAGGTCAACTGCAAAGGTGCAACAGAGCTGCAGGTGACACTTTTGGAGGAGTTACATTTTTTTGCGCCGTCTTGTAGAAAAAAACGGATTTACGGTAATTCGTTTTATGAAGCCGGAAAATCACAGATGTTCTATTTGCAAAACCTGTATTGATTACCGCGTTACATACGGTCATATAATATTAATGTAAAATAGAGACGAATGTTTATATGTCCGATACATTATGTTTTTAAGTGCAGTTTTTGTCTGTTTCAAAAGTTGCTGGAATATTTTTTAAAAGCGGAAATAATATCAACAAGAGAAACACGGAAATAATCATGCCATTTCCGGGTCATGTCTCCCACGTTCTTCCAATCACCTCAGTACAGTAACGATCGCGGTCCTCTGTGAAGTTGCATGTCTCGACTTTCTAAAACTTCACATTATTTTGGGTGACAGGTAAACTGTCAAATTTAGAAACATTTGTGATATCGGTGCCGTCACCGACAGCCTTACTGTCACGTACCGGCGATGAGACACGCTGAGCCCGAGAGACAGTTCAGTCACTAAGTTTGTTTTTAGCAAAGGAGCCCCCGAGATTAATGTTTACGAATCAGTGTCGGAGCGGAAGGAGCTGATGGGAAATTACAACCATTGCGCCAGCTGATATTTGGAGCAGCCGTCATGTGGACACGATGCGTCAGACGTCCACTGTGGAGGTGTTCAGACGCCAAACCGCGCTGCAGGAGACTCTGTGGAGCAGCTCAGCCTGACGGCCTGGAGCCGCTGCTGCAGCTCTGTGTGGATCGACACTTCATCTCCGCGGGTCCAGCCAACACGGAACTGTTCCGCCGCGGGCTGCGCTGCAACTACGGCCCTCTAGGCACGGAGCTGAGAAGGATCCTGCTGGACCAGTGGTGGCACTCGGTGACCCGCTCCAGACCTCAGGTGTTTGGGATCGACACCCTGAGCAGCAGCAGCGGCGGCGGCATCAACAGGGACCGAGCAACGGTGGCTGGACGTCACCAACTGAGGATGGTTGAATCTGAACTTTTAACACGATTGTTTGACCGACGGGAGCTGAGCAAAGAGCGGTTCGTTCAAGAGGGGCTCCAGCTCCTGCAGAGGTCATCAACTGTGAGAACTGACCTACTCCAAGGTAAACTGCCATAGAGCAGGAAGAAAATCAGTGACTATATTATTTCATCCATAGTTTACACTTATATAACATGACCTGAAGTTACATCAGCATTTTGCTAATTCTGAAAAAAGAAAGAATAACTGGACTTAGGATGTTTATATACTTGATTGCATAGTTAGAATGAAAGTAACAAAAACAACAGCATTCAGGCTACTTGATTGTGTTGAATTGCCAGCATTTGTTGCGGTCTGTGTCGCAGGCGCCTTGGAGCAGTTTGTCCCCTCATTGGAGCTGGTGAACAGGAAGCTGCCATTTGGCCTGGCTGAGAGCGGCTCTTGCTTCCAGCCTTCAGATGGCTCCGGTTGGTGAGGCTTCATCTGTTGTCTGTGATCTGTTAGCATATTCAAAGGTGCAGGCCTGCAAAAATTACCATGTTTTTGTCTTTTTTTTTTTCAGCCCCGCTGAGGTCACTCAGACATCCCTCGTATGGTTCTGCTCTCCTCGCACTTCATCGCAGTGGCTCGATCACTGGACACGACAGAGGCTGAAGTGGTGGAGAAAAGTGAGTAACTGGGACAGCGTTTCTCCAATAACATGACGAAGGGTGTGGAAACAGCTCTGTAATAGACTAAAGCTGTGTGAGACGGTACATTTTGCAGTGTACTGAAGAACTTGGTATGCAGTAAAATATCCTACAAGAGAAGGAGATTTACAAAACACAAATACACTTAATACATAAATAAGCTTAAATATACCCTAAAGTCCTAAGAACAGAAAGAAAAGTCGCATTTGAAAAATTTACCTCAGACTGAAACAGTATGTTAGTTAAAATGAAATTGCTTTAAGTCCACATATTTATTCATCTGTTGACCCTGTCATGAGCACAGCAATCATTCAATAAAATGAATACCTTCAACTTACGGTAAATCTTTCTATTTTCTTATTTGTCATTCAGTTTGCATTGTGCCCGTCAGACTTCAGCAGCAGCGAGGTTCCTCTGGAGGAACTTGCTGAGGTGGCATCTCGCGGTGTGCAGATCATGTACAGTTTCCCATGGGGGCAGGAGATCCTGGAGACGCTGTGGAGCCGAGGAGACGCTGAGCTGCTGCACACTCACGAAGGAGTCCGATTCAACCTGCAGGTCAGTCTTCTGCTGGAAGTTATTATATTTCTGCTTGCAGATGCACCACAAGCGTTTTTTTTTATCATCAGTTAAGAAAGCACAAGTAAATGTTGACAGCCGTTGACTTTTTGACGTGAATTGTTGTTTAGTAAATAAAATGTGACTGTTGGGGAAAAATGCATGTCATTTATTGCTTTTTAACACACTCAGTATCTTTCTTTCCAACTTTACTTCAGTCCCGGGATGGACGCAAATCCATTCCTCATGTTGTCTCGGTGACTGGGAACATGGACCGTGGTATGATGGCTTTTCTATCCAACTCGCTCCAGCAGCTGAAGAGAGAATATGGAAGACAGAAGCTGCAACAGAGGAAGGTCAGTTTGATCAGTGTGTGACACACTATGTTGTGTGTCAAAGTTTATGACACAACTGGAATGAATCTACATGAATGGCTCTTGGTGAGTTAAGCTTGAAGGGAAGCTTCACCTTTGATTTTAGTGTCTGAGTTTAAGTTCACTCGTGTTTTCAGGTTCTGAAGTTGCATCCAGTGTTGGCTCCAGTCAAAGTTGCTCTAAACACAAGTCGAGGGGCCACAGTGGAACTCAGACAGGTAAGAAAAGCATCAATTGTTTCATGAAGATATGTCGGTGGTTACTTTTGGTATTTTATTTGAGCAGTTATAAAAGATACATGTGCAAGATACTGACTAACAGATGGGACTGTAGAAACAAGAATAACAATATTTGTTTTATGGTCAATAACTTCAACTTAAAATTTTGTTTAGGTTTGTGAAGGCCTTCTTCAGGAGTTCCTTGAGGCTAAGATCTCTGCATGGCCTGGATATCTTGAAACTCTGCCAACATCAACGGAGCAGCTCAATGCCAAGTAAGTTTTACTCATTTTATTGATGCTGCACTGTTGGAGCACTGTCACACAAATTGCTCATTCAAGACAACATAATCTACTGTCTCATCATGTGTGTATGCTCTTGTGTTGCTGTGCTGCAGGTATGATGAGATGGGGGTCCTATTCACAGTGGTGATAGGCGAGAACACATTGGAGAGCGGCCTCCTTCAAGTCCGTAGCAGAGACACAACAATCAAGGAGACAATGCACATCTCTGAAATCAGAAACTTCTTGTCCAGATACATTTCTGCTGTTGACAATACCTGAGGAGAGAAGTTTCTTGTGCTACCTTACACACCGATCTATCTCTGCGAGTTGCTTCATTGTGGGTAATATTACGACTGACCTCATCAGTAACTCAAATACATGGACTGAAAACTCTGTGTGACCTGAGAAAGATTGGAGTGGTATTTGTCTGTAGTTTGTCACATGTGAATGATCATTCTTCACCGCACAGTCCTGAAATGTCCAAACACTCACTGTGCTCGACCTCAGTTTATTTTTTGGGATACTGCCACTGATCTCATAGCCTTCTTTATGTACATTATGTACATTGAATTTAAAGTATTTTGATTAACAAGCCTCATTTTCTATTAAAATATACAGAATGTTTCAATGTTGGTGTCACTCGTGTGCTGTTATTTGTCAGGCATCTGTTTAGGTTGATGACCATTGGCACTTGTAACACTTGTATTTCTCTAAGCTTGAATATTTTTCTTGTTGGAAAAAAAGTCTCAGAAAATATCTATTATGTCAATGGGTTTTCTGGAACTTACAGTGTCATCGCATAAACCTTCAACCTCTCAAAACCACGGGGCGTCGTCTTTATTGCTGAAGACTTTATTGGCGTAATCTCGCGAGACTTGGTGTCACTTGGCACCTCCCTGTTTTGCCGTCGGTCCCCGGCTGTGCTTCCGACTGAGCATGCGTACGGGTGAATGTGTGCAGCTCAGCAGTTAGCATTTCGAGATGGCCTCAGACAAGCAAAACGAACCTAAAGTTTCTTCTACGGAAGAAAATAAAGAAAACCCGTCGGACGGAGGACTTGGATTGGAAAGTATCCTTCTCAGCTCGAGTAGTTTAACGGCGAGTTTAATCTGGTTTCTGTTGAAGAGCCCGAGTCAGACTCGGACGCTAATATTAGCGCGCTAGCTAGCTTGGTTAGAGGATAACGTTTTTAGGCTACGTGTCATAGTGGAGCAAGCTCCCAGGAACATCCAAGAAAGGCAGTTTTTTCACAATTTCCGTGTGCCAGAAAAGTGTCCAGCGGGAGAATGGTCAGAATATCTGTTACATTTGCTGTCACTCATTGCGTATTACATTTCAGTTCAATTCGTAGCCACAGTGGCAAGTAAAATCAGTCACATTTTCATTCATACATCTTGTGCCAGCAGCACCGACTCAGTCGCACGACACAGCCATGTCCCATGATACAATGCTGCGTGCTTTCCTTAACTCTTGTCTCAGTCCTGCAAATCATCAAGGAGTCCCAGCAGCAGCATGGCCTCAGGCACGGAGACTACCAGAGATACAGGTGAGGTCCCTGAGCCATGAAGCTGTGCTGTGGCAAAGATAACTGTGCGAGCTGTTTTAAAGTCTGCCCACTCACCCCCTTGGGAATAAAGTCACCCACCTATCAACTTCTCAAGCACATCCATATCCTATGTTTTCATTTATTCCAGCTTGTCGGGGAATGTATGCTACCATATGGTTACACTCATCACTGTGCTGGTGGGCTATAAACACATTGAAGTTAACTTTCGATTGTGATTTCATATGACGTTTCGCATTTTATAACGTTTGATGTATATCCTTGCTATATGTTTCTGAAAGGTGTCTTTTTCAACAAAAAGGAGGTCAGGTTTTTTGGGGTCGTTTTAAGCAGTTTAATTCAGCATGGCAGAAAACACTGATGCTGCTGTCTGTATGTGTTTTTAGGGGCTACTGTTCCCGTAGACTGAGACGTTTACGCAAGACTCTTGGCTTCAAGATGGGAAATCGGCACAAGTTTGTGGGGAAGAAAGTGACCGTCGAGATGCTTTCTGACAACCGGTGGGAAAATATCACAATAAACATACAACCACATATCTTTCAAAGGCTGTGTTTTGTCCTCCCGTTGTTGCTGAATTAAGATTCACTACCTGGTCTTTGAGGTGAATGTGCTCAGTGGCTGCAGTGAATCGGAACTTTAGCAACCTTGAGACAATCTACTTATTACCAATGTATCCTCCTCTAGGTATTTACTGTTGGTTTTGATGGAGGCTGAGCGGGCGTGGAGCTACGCCATGCAGCTAAAGCAGGAGGCCAATACTGAGCCTCGCAAGCGCTTTCACCTGCTGGCGCGACTACGCAAGGCTGCAAAGCATAGCGAGAAGCTGGAGAAGCTCTGTGAAAGCCAGCGTGTCGACGCTAAGACTAAGCTGGAAGCACAGGTAGGTGCGTGGGGAGAAGGGGGTGGTTAGGTATTAAATCATTCCTTCGGATCAATTCAAATGTCCAGTAACTTACACTTATAAAGAAGTGGTTGAAAACCCCCACAATGAGCAGCAATACACTTGTATTTACTTACCACTTTAGGTCATGTTTATGTTTTGTCATTTTTGGGTTTTTTGTTGTTTTTTTTTCCAGGCTTACACTGCGTACCTCACTGGGATGGTAGAGTTTGAGCTGCAGGAGTGGAAACGTGCCATGGAGGCCTTCAACAAGTGCAAGTGAGTGTCAACAGTTGGGTTTTATACGACCGCGTTCGAATTAGTGGTTTTTGTGAGGACTTTAGTAAATTGTCATCAATTGTGAAAATAATCCCTTTATCTTTCTCATGCCAGGACGATCTATGAGAAGCTAGCAAGCGCCTTCACTGAGGAGCTGGCAGTTCTGTATCGTCAGCGTGTGGATGAAATTTCACCAAACATCCGCTACTGCGCTTATAACATTGGTGGGTAGAACTTCAGCAGTGCCCTTTGATTATTGGACGGATATGAACAGGCTGAATGAAGCAAAGTACTTCTCCACGCTCACTGTGTGTTTTTTTGGATCGCAGGTGACCAGAATGCCATCAATGACCTGATGCAGATGAGACTGACTGGTGGAGGTGGAGGCATGATGGCTGAGAAACTCGAGGTGAACACAAACAGTCAGACATTAGTTATTGTTTTAAAAGTCTGTAATGCCTGAAACAAAAAAAATCTTTCTGCTGCAAAAAATATTCTGCTTTTGAATATCCTTTTGAGTTTCACGATATTTTTTTTTTTTTTTTTTAATGTATGATATTTTTATCCTCAGGCTTTAATCACTCAAGCCAGAACCAAGCAGGCTGCCACCATGAGTGAGGTTGAGTGGCGGGGACGAGCTGTGCCTGTGAAGATCGACAAGGCTCGCATCTTCCTGCTGGGTCTGGCAGATAATGAGGCCGCCATCGCTCAGGTCAGTCAGTCAATTTCTTTTTTTGTTTCTACATTGAGCACAACAATGTCACTTTTTTGTGAATTTTCATAAATCACGGCTCAAAGATTGTCAATAGTGATGTCAACCGTGTGCATCAGAACCAAAAGTTCATCCTCTTCTTTTCATGCTGAAATAATTTCCAGTGTAGATAAAATGTAAGCTATGACAGCGTCAATGGACTGTTCAGTCGACATTGTTGAGGAGCTGTGAGTGGATTCCTGCTATCCTCATCCTAACATATCAAACCCTGTGATCTCCTTGGATCCATCTTCCTTGCAAGACAACTACTTTTTTACCGCATGTTTGAAAGTCATCCTGACAAACTTGAGCGCAATGGGCACCCTGCTCTCAGGTTTTCTGCAGAAATTAATGATGACGCATTCATCGGTCTTGGCAGTGTTGTCGTAGAGACACACCTGAAACACGCACGACAGCAGCACTCCGGAACCAGGGCTCGTCACTTCTGCACTGATTGGTCTCTTTCACTGCCATTGGCGCTTAGCTTTAGTTTAGGTGTTTTTGGGGGGGTCCGTGCAAAGTCCACACAGTTCCTGTAAGTTTCAGGAGGTGGCGCTCTCCTCTTTATTGAGTCACAGGTTACCTCAGTGTCACCACAGCTCATTCTTCCCGTGCCTGAAGGTTCGGCACACCCTGCAGACACACCTGTCACACCCACAGCCACTCAGGTCTGTGGCATGCAGCCTCTCTCATCACACAACTGCATTCTGTGCATTTCAGCCCACATGAATACAAGGCAACACCCAGCTGGTCTCTGTGGAGAGGAGCCATGCTATTGTTGGCAAACATCTTTCAGTTTCACGTTGCTTCCCTTCCGAGTCAGAGACACATCGTCGGCTAATAAGATTATGCTGTGTGCAGAAAAAGCTTCAAGTCAGTTTGTTGCTTTCTTGACATTTCACAATGTGTCCCATATTGTTCTTTAGAGAGGTAGCTTACGACGAATCACCACTTTAAGTGTACCTGGCTGTTGCGCCTTATCCCCGCCTCCTCTGACGACAGGAAACGCCATGTTAGGCTGCACACCTTTCCCAGTTGATTCGCTGTTCCCTCCTGTGATGGCTTTATCTCACTGGCCCTCCCTCCAAACAGCCGAGAGGCTTGACAGGTTGAGCTGGTCATGC
The DNA here is from genome assembly GCA_032164315.1 of Malacoctenus gilli. NCBI lineage: Eukaryota > Metazoa > Chordata > Actinopteri > Blenniiformes > Labrisomidae > Malacoctenus > Malacoctenus gilli. The sequence continues at coordinate 12,880,329 of JASSRZ010000074.1, read as the reverse complement.
AGGGCCGTACGAGGGTGTTGGCATTATAGTGTGTCACAAAAAGTAACATCAGTCTTCAGGGCAGATGAGCTGTCCTTCATTGCTTATCACTACGAGGAAACTTCATTTTGCATTCCTTCATTCTTTTGTTGCCCGAAGGTCTTTTCTCTAAAGGTAATAAAAAAAAGAAAATGTAGCAACACTTTAGTCCTCAAAACCTTTTACAGACTTTTTCACCACTTTCAAACAAACTCGTTACTAATTCAGCTCTCCTTTTTCCAATCATCGACTTCAAATTTGTGTTTACACCCTTCACACTTTGCCTCTTTTCCAAGTGACCACATTCCTACAGATTTCTGAGAGGATGTCAGAGAAACACATATATATTGTGGAGGTGTTTCGAAAGAAAAGTCAGACTCTGAACAATCCTGTCATTCACAAAGATTCAAAGCCTGAAACCCCAGAGTGTCTAATTACTGACGAGCTATGTGCAAGAATGCACGAGCGGCCTGCCAGGCCACATACCTGCACTACTCACATCCGTCACATTCCTGCTTTAACACTCGTTCGTTGTTTTAAAGCACCAAAACTTCCTAATATGTGATGTGTTTGTATCCGCTTACTCGTGTCATGGTTCAAAACTTTGTGTGTGATCTAGTGCAACAAAACATGCTGATTAATCTTTATTGTCATTAGGATATTGGCCACACTGCTTGATTGTTGTGAAATATCTTTCATTTACTGTGATTTTAAAACATAGATACTTGAGTCCCAATGCTGCATATTATCTTCAAGTTTTTAATTCCCAATTTTCCTGATCGAGTCCTCCCAAAACATCAATAAAGTGCCACATCATCAAATTTTATCACATTAAAAAATTCAAGCATTTTTAAATTGATCTCGTAAAAATTTTCTAATATGATTTTTTTATAACCATGACAAAAGATTGATGTAGTTCATGTTTTAACTTTTCTTTGTTCAAATCAAACAGGGAAACAATTCTTTACCATTTCATTAAAATACCTTTTTTAAATGCGCCTGAATGTCCGGTGTATTATCGAAACAAATTTTACGGAGCTCTTTACAACCTTCAAACGGATGGTTGTTTGAATGCCTTCGTTTACAGCTCAGTGAAAGTGTTCAGAGTCACAGTCTCTGTTCTTTACATGTTTCTGCATGCTATGCATTCAGCTGCAAACTTTAGCCTCAAAGTACAAAGGAGTATTTTTTTCTTTGTCAAAAGACTCATCTTCTTTCGACAGCCCCCAAACAAGAATGATGTTTGTTTAGCACCCTGTCATAAAAATCTCACTGGTTTCATTGTGAGACATTTTTCTCCAACACACTTTATTTAATCTTATTCTGATCTAAGGGTTTTGCCTGCGCTCGGTTTGAACTCTGTGCTGTGCGACGCAACACAGTTTAATTCTCACTGAACAGTTCCGTCTTACTGTGAGATGAGAGGAGATTATATTTATGATGCTTTCCATTGTCAGTCCTAAAGAGTGCTTTTTGTTTTGCAGGCAGCCAATGAAGAGACCAAAGAGCATCTGTATGAGACGCTGCTGGCCGAGTGCAGAGACACCATCCAAGCTGTGAGAGAAGAACTGAAGAGCGAGGCTGTAAGTCGCAAAGAAACAACCACAACAGGATGGTTTGTTTGGGTTTAAAAAAAACAAAACCAACATGTTTCTCGTCTTTGCAGAAGCAGCGCGAGAGGAGCTCTGACAGTGACACTGGGAAGGTGTCCAACCTGCAGTTCCTGCACAGGTAAAGAACAAATATGCTTCACTGATTTACTGTTTTGTCTTGGGGAGAAGAAAATCAGATAAGTAATGTTTAGCTTTGAATTTAGATGAGTCAGCCTGATTTTTGCATCACACTGAACCTTGTCTTTAGATAAGTGAATTATCAAGACGGTGCCATTCTCCTCTTGCAGCTACCTGACCTACATCAAGCTGTGTACGCTGGTGAAGAGGAACGAGAGCATGGCTCACACTCTGCAGGCCAAGCTGAAGGAACCTGAGGCCGATGAGAACAAGAGGGGGGCCCGTCCCCAGGACCTGATCCGCCTCTACGACATCATCCTGCAGGTAAATGAGCCAAACAGGCAGCAAAGAAACTGGCTGCTTTCTTGTGAGTAAATGATTATTACCCCAATTTTTCCCACTGCTCATGAGTTAGGACTTCACTTCTCACAAACGGCTGCTGCCCATTGTTTGACAATATGTGCTTTTTTTAAACTCCCTTTTTCACCATCCATTTGACCCTCATCTCCTTTGTCTGACCCTCTCTGCAGAGTCTGGCTGAGCTCTCCACCCTGCAGGGCATGGAGGATGACCACACCTTCCAGAAGGAGATTTCCCTTAAGACGCTTGTCTACAAGGCCTACAGGTCCGAGCTTTCCTAGTTATTCGCCCAAATGTGAAAATGTCACTTTTGATTGCAATTTGTCTAAATACCGTATTTTCCGCACGATAAGGCGCACCGGATTATAAGGCGCACCTTGAATGAATGGCGTATTTAAAAACTTTGTTCATATATAAGGCACACCGCATTATAAGGCGCATAGGATAGACGCTACAGTAGAGGCTGGGGTTACTTTATGCATCCATTAGAAGGAGCTGCGCTAAAGGGAAAGTCAGCAAAACAGTCAGATAGGTCAGTCAAACTTTCTTAATAGATTCCAAACCAGCGTTCTGACAACTCCGTTTACTCCCAAAACGAATAAACAGTCTTCTTTACTTGATGCAGGTCATTTTGTTGTTCCCTCCACTTCTGCACCATTGGTTCGTTAATGTTAAATTCTCTCGCTGCTGCTCTATCCCCATGTTCTACTGCGTGAATAATTGCCTTGAGTTTAAACTGCTCACTTCCCGACTGGCCACAGGCGGCGGCAGCAGCGGTGGCACTCACGCTGGCGCTGCTCGGTCGCCAACGCCTCCGCGCAGTCATATATCCCAGCATGAACTGCACGCTTGAAGTCGGCGGCTGCTTACCGTAGTTGCGAGACCTGTTGTGGCTCAATATTGGTCCATATATAAGGCGCACCGGACTATAAGGCACAACTGTCAGCTTTTGAGAAAATTGGAGGTTTTTAGGTGCGCCTTATAGTGCGGAAAATACGGTAATAAGATAATGAAACTCTTTGAAGCCTTTTTCAGTGAACACAGATATTCATAAGCTTTCTGTTCACCTGGCAGGTGCTTCTTCATCGCCCAGTCCTATGTGCTGGTGAAGAAGTGGAGTGAGGCGCTGGTGCTGTATGAGAGGGTGCTGAAATATGCCAAGGAGGTGCAGTCCAAGGCCAAGGGCCTCAACAACAGCCTGAAGGTGATCATCGCAGGAAAACACGCAGCACAGAAGCAATTTAACCTCACAGTTTAGAAGAAGTTGTGAAATCATTGTGATGGTGTGTGTCGGTCTGCAGGATCTTCCTGATGTTCAGGAGCTCATCGCTGAGGTCAACGCTGAAAAGTACTCTCTTCAAGCTGCTGCCATTTTAGGTGAGCAAAAAAACAGTCTGCTATATGAGAATCTGTGAAACTTCACTTTGTCCTGTGTTTAATGTCAGTGAATTGGTTTGTTTTAGACACTGATGAGACTGCTGAAGCTCCTGCGCAGCAGCTGGTGAAAGACAACACAGTAAGAAACCGACAAAAACATATCCTACTCACAGACAATTGTATTCAGGAACAATAATCATTGTGTGCCGATGAAACAAGGGCAAATTTCGGGACTTTTTTTTTTTTTTTTTTTTTACACAATCATGGATGTGTACTTCTTAAGGAAGTGAGCTGAAATGACACCAAACAGTCGAGAGAGGAACAATAAATGTTCACTTTGTTTTCTCCCATCTTTGTCAACATGACATCAGCAGAGGTTACTGATATGTCCTCAGCCACTGCTTCTTTTTTCGCATTAAAGTCTTCATTCATAGCAGTGTGTTTTTGTTGGATAGTCACATTTTTCAACTAAGGAAGCTGTTCTGCAGACATTTTAGAACCTCAAAGGTTTCAGCAGGCATGTTAAGTAAATGCAGCTCAGTGGCTCTCTGGTGCAATCTGTCATTGTCTCTCGTCCTCGCAGCCTCTCTGCGATCGCTTGGAGACTTTCCGCCTGGACCCCGCCCTCGTAGGGAAACACCCGAATCTGGTCCAGTTCCCCCCCGACTTCCAGCCGATTCCCTGCAAGCCGCTGTTCTTTGACCTCGCGCTCAACCACGTGGCCTTCCCACCGCTGGACGACAAGGTGGAGCAGAAGGGCAAGGGCGGTCTGACTGGCTACATCAAGGGCATCTTCGGCTTCGGCAGCTAAACCCAAACCCTGACCGCTGACCTCTATGTGGGGGCCGCAAGGCCCTGAGTTCCCTATACCGAAACAGATGTGGGAAGCAAGCTGTTAATCTGAGTAATTTCAGTTCCTGTTAATTATTTTTTTGATGCCTTTGTGCAAAATGAGCGAGTTTTCAGTTTTGAGAGGCAAAGTTTAAATTTTTCTTTCTCTTGAGAAATATCCACAAGATTGTCCCTTAAATCTACAACTTGCACAGGGCAGTTTTATTCCAGCTCTCATAAACTGCATAATTAATCCTGCGATTACAGTTTCAAATGAAGTTCATTTCCTGTCGTGCATGTCTAGAAGGATTCATGTCCCGTTTCCTCGCTTCTTCATCAAAATGGTCTCGCGGCTCTTCGCTTTTTAAAACTGCCACCCTGTCATTAAAAATTTTGATATCCGACACAACCTCTGAAAAGATGTTTGAAAAGCTGAATTTGCAACTACTATCACAGTTGTATCGAAACACTTGAAGGCCCCTTGAAACAATGTCTGAGTGCGATTTGATTCACGTGTTTTTACACTTTCCTGCAATGAATAATTGCAGTTTGTTGGGGTTTTTTTTGCAAGGCTGAAAGAAGTGAGCACAGCCATTCTGTTCAGTCTTAATTGAGAAACTGTTTTGGGAGGAATTGAGGAAAAAGTGCATCAACATAACGAATGACAACGATGCAACTCCTCTATTAAAATCCTGTATCGCTCAGTGCTGTTTTTTGCCTTCTTATAAGCAACAAAATACGGTTAAACTGGATTTTATTAGGTAAATTTTTAGGTAAAATTAGGAGGCAGTCCTTCACATTGTGACCCTACTCCTATACAATCAATTGTAATGTTACATTCATTGTGTTTTTCGAAGAGAATGGTTTGACTGTGGACCTTTCTGAGGAAGTAGCACTCGCTCTTAGTGCTGTTTAATTTGTATCTATTACCTCCATGCTGCAGGAGTTGTGCAAATTCTTAGAAACACATTAACTCTATTCCTCAACAGCCAAAACATGAGAGTACCCAAACATATTGGCAGCAAATATTTAAAAGCCAAATGTTGCATCAAACTCATGGCCCTATTGCTTTTTACAGCTCCATTTAAAGGAAGTCCTCGTGTTTTTACAGGATTTGTTTTGTAGTAGTGAGCAGCAGAAATGAGTTGAGTTCTGTGCCGCCTTTTATTCATCACACTGCCGCACTCGTTCATCCTGCCGTGTGTAGGAGTGACTGAGGCGTTTTCACTACGGAGGCCGTGTTTGTGGGCTCCTGTAATGTGAGAAAGATTTGTTTTTGTCACTTACGGGTGTGGAAGTTATTACATGGACTCACGTCGTCTCTCCACACCAAAGCAGCTCGTTTCCTCCTTCAGGTACCCGATTCATCTGTAAAAACACAAGCTGGCTGGATGACAGTTGCTCACTCTCTCGTTTTCCTGTTCAGCCTATTTTTCCTCCTCTTCGTTTTTTTTGTCTCTCTGTTTTATGTGGAATGATTAAAATAAACATGCTGAATGGGTTTCGGCACTTCACACTGATTGGCCTGGAAAACGATTTGTCATGATCAGTAAGTCTCCGAAACTTCATCTCGTTTCAAACCTAAAAAGTGGACCTTTATAGCTTTTCAATATTGAATGCAAATCTTTAAGATCTTTATATTCCACTGGTTGCCAACCTGGGGTCCAGAACCCTCTCAGTGAGCGCATAAAGATCTAAAACCAGAATGACTCTTCCTTGATAGAGAGCACACTTGGAAAGCTTCTGCTTTCATATATTGAGTGTGGGTTTTGTCATGAGTGTTTGGCCTCCCTATAAATCGGGGGGTGGACGTCTAAACAGCCCTTTCCTGGTTTTTGTGTCCACAAACAATTTGTCAACACGCCTTCCATGCTTGTTGTCTGTCTGTTGGTTTTCCAGAAAAAGAAATGACTGGATGTCTGGAACATTTTTGAAAATATCTGTTTTCCACATGGAAAAGTACTCGAGATATAGACAGGAGTCTTTGTTATTCGGTGTATTACTTTGGAAAATACATGAAAAATTAAATAAGGTTATGTGATTTTATTTGGTTTCCAGGCCTTTAATTAAAATATATTTACACCAAGTTGTTTTTCCAAGTGATTTTCTTCTTCCCTCCCTTGAGGTCAACTCTGACTTCTTTTACAGTTGTGTGTGTGTGTGTGTGTGTGTGTGTGTGTGTGTGTGTGTGTGTGTGTGTGTGTGTGTGTGTGTGTGTGT
>JASSRZ010000074.1:12851022-12873693 GCA_032164315.1 Malacoctenus gilli | reverse complement strand
GTGTGTGTGTGTGTGTGTGTGTGTGTGTGTGTGTGTGTGTGTGTGTGTGTGAGAGAGAGAGAGAGAGAGAGAGAGAAGTAGCTCTCATTTGCACCTTTGGGTGTGGGAGTGTGACTTGTAGTGTGTAAGGATGCCCAAGCAGGGTGTGGGTGTGTTTAGGTTTTTTTTAAGCATGCCAAGTATGAACAGTCCATGCAGTGCATATGTTGGCTGTCTCTGCCATGCGCATGCCTTTTTTATTCATCAGCGACATCAAGCATGTTTCAATCAATAAATCACCTGTCTGTTCCCCCCATAAACGCTCCCGACATATCAATGTGATGTGTTTTGTTTTCACCACTTGTACGTGTTCCTCTGCCATTGAAGAAGCTCAGACATGCTTGGCCTGAATGCCTCTGTTTGTGCCCTGATGAGGTGGAGATAAATGTTTATTTTCTGCTCAAGATAAGACAGTTTCACCAAACGTCCGATCAGCATCTTTATAATGAATTTAATTAATTTCTCATTGATGTGTGTCATCTATCCAGTCAAACAGTTGCATCCTTCTTCTCCTATAAGCTTTGTTCTCTCACACACTTCTGTTGTGACTCTGGTTGATCCAGTGAAGAGAAAAGGTAGCTCACAGATGAGGGACGAGCATCAGAGTTTTGTTACACTAACAGTTTGTAGACCAGACAGCCGTGCTGCAGGTGGGTTACTTAATGAGGCGGCCACACCCTTGACGTGCTTCCACCTCTGTTGTTTCCTCTCAGTTCGTCTGTTTCAAACTATGCAGATGCATAGTTGCCATGTTTGCACTGTCCCGCAGACAGTCACAAGGAGCTTCATAGAAGTGTCTGATGTCCTTTGAGCCATGGAGAAAAATCAGCAAAATGCTTTGCCACTGTAGCAAAAACGCATGGATGAGTCAGATCTTTTGCTTCATTGGCAACATTTAAAAAAAAATTAGGATTTCAACACATCTGATAATTTACATTTAGTTTGCATTCAAAGGTTCTCATCCAAATTTTTCAGTCATTGCTTTGCCAACATCAAATGTGATGTTTAGATGGACTAGAATGACACAAAGTCTGTTGGTCTATGTGAAAAATTATTGGTTTATTGGTAATCTTTTTGAACTACACGTTTCTATTTCGAGAGAATGAAATAAAAGTACAAATGAATGCACTGAATTATAGCGATGTAATATTTAACATTATAAATTTCAGAAAAGAACAAAAGAATTTGACCACCTGATAAACAATCACTTTATGCACAATCTCACATCTCTGGCTAAATCTGAATGGCCTTATCATTCCACTTTGAATGAAGCATTCTCATGCGCTTATTTTGCCTCTATTGTGTCACAGTTTGAAGTCTTTACATCACTGAAGAATCTCACTCTGTTTCTCATGTATCTTTGAGCTGTGGCTCATTTGCTCAGCAGGTCATGTTAGGTTTATGAAGTAGGTGGATCTGATCTCCTCTTTTCCCGTACATGTGCTGAAATGTCCTTGAAATACCAAGTTACTTCCAACCAGGAGTGAATGCCTTATAAGCCAGCTGGTGTGTAAATGGGCAAATATGGTGGACAAGGTAAAGCTGTTTAAAGCACTGTGATATCGTCACATGTCTATTTTCTACACAATCAAGTGGTGGATGGCTCCTAAGTGACTCAGAATACCCATAATCTTATGGATCTCACATCAAATCTTTCTTTTTTCAGACACCTATCTCGATTTATTGTGATAAAGCATTTTCTATGTGCATACTCTCGGTATTGGTCAGTCGAGAATACGTTGGAAAGGTAAGAGATTGTAACAGGTCGTCCTTTTAAAGCAACAAAGAGAGTATCTGTTTTTTCAGACAGGTGGACGCGCCCAGTGGCAGGCTGAGTGACTGGACCAATCAAAAATGCGTGCTCTTGCTGCTCTGCTGCACAGAAAGCCACCTGGCTGCATTCCTCCCCATGATTCCCCATTGTCGATATGCTGCAGAGAGAGACGCCCTGATCCTGAGTGACTGGCATGTCCGTCTATGTGAGGCACTTCGTGATGTCTGGAGGTGCAATTATTCACAAAAGTTAAGACTCGTATTTCCAAGCCTCCTTAAAACAACCTCCCTGGTTTTCCACTGTTGACAGTACAAACAGTGTTCATGAGTGTGTCACTTTAGGTTTAGCTGAGTCCTCCTGAAGGCTCATACAATGAGGCGTTCAGGTGTCGTTGGATGGAACTGCATTCGCTCAAAATGATGAATTGATCTCTGAGAACAATTTGATTGGTCTGCGAGAACATTAACAAATTTTGCTTTCAAACCTGCAATTTTTTGTTGATGTTAAATATTTGACCACAGATGACCGAGAGAGTTTTCCATTAGTTGGCAACTTGAAAGCATCCCTGTTTGGATGGATGCCGTCACTTCACACGGTGGGCTGGAGTTTATATCAGCTGACAGAAAGCAGCACAGCTGGTACAACATGGGCCCAACGCCAATCCTGAAAGCTCACACAGAGACACAGACAATTCCTACACACAGACGTGTGCACGCATGCACGCAATCACGCACGCATGCACACACCTAAAACCAGGTTAACAAGCAACTATTACAAAGAAAATCTTTTAATTGTTGGAGGTGAAGTGCCTTGAAAAAATCAACTGAGTTTGTGTCAAAATGGAAAAAGTTCTTCAAAAATGTTTAATTTATGTTAATTCACTGGGGATAAGATATATTCAGTGATAACGTCGTTTTACTGTTGTGACACTAAAAAGTCTTTCTGACTCTGATATTTTTCAACCTGCATTCATTTCTTTTAATATTTACACAGTAAGTAAAGAAGTTTATTTGTTCTGTTCTAGACAAAATAAAATTGTATTTCTGTGAACAAGCAGTGATAGAAAGATTAGATTGATAAACCATGTGAAAATAATAAAAGCATCACTTTTCTTTTGGTTGATATTTGAACACATTTGAATGTTTAAGTTTGTATTTTTTTTCTATGCAATTTAAAAAACGGTTTATGTAGGATGGTTTCTTCATCTCTATCAGTTAAAGAATCCCTGCAGCTCGTTTCAGACCCGATGAGATGTAAAAGACCTGTGTGAAGGAGGGAGGCAGAGAGAGTGAGGCAAACAGGTCGGTCCGGTCCTCCTCCTCCTCCGCCTGCTTCTCCTCCTCCTTCCCTGCAAGGTGAATATGTGGGTGGGACACCGGTTGATGTGTTTGGGAGGAGCCACTGGTGTTAAACACTGACAGGAGAGAGAGAGAGAGAGAGAGAGAGAGAGAGAGAGAGAGAGAGAGAGAGAGAGAGAGAGAGGGGAGGAGTGTTTCTCTGTGTGTGTCTCTCTCACATACAAGTGTGAGTGTGTTTGAGAGGATTCAAGGAGAGACGTGGTGGGAGCCACAGGGCGAGGAGGATAGACGCCGAGAAGGAGTAAAAAGAGAGTCCGATTTTCTTTCTTTTTTTTTTAATCTGGTGGGATCTTTGTTTGATCCACACACACACGCTTCAAGATGCCTTGGAGAAAAGACAAGGACAGGAAGGACACCGCGCTCAAAGGCTCGGACAAGATGAGCAAGTGAGTCTGTGTTTTTTTTCTCCCAGCAGCCAGCATAGAAAAGTCTGAGTGTGGTGACACTGTATCTCGGTCACAGGACCCCCCCCCCCCCCTTCCTCCTGCTGCCGCTGCTCTTCCACAGACCTGATCTGTGTCATGTTTCCTTTGCGTGCTGCTGTCCTCTTTCTTTCTTTCTCTATGTGTGTATTGTTGTTGTGATGCACAACAGTTATAATGGCGTGTTTGCTTAGTGAATATCCTCACTGATTTCACTCCTGCCGGATGGTGACAGCTCGGTGGAACGGGAGTTTGAGGTCAAGTTTACTCTGTAAACACGAGTTAGGAAATTTTGCATCCACACAAAGGATTAAATGAGTGCGAATACACCAAAAGAAAGGAAAACACAAGACTAACAGCCTGCTTCTCAACCCACTTTCAGACATTGTATCATCCCTAACTGAGAGGAAGAAGAGTTTTGTTTGTGTTGGTGGTCTGATGTTTCTCTAAGATGTTGCGATTCTTGGCGGGAATGCTGAATATAGGGAGATTTGCATTGCTCAGGAAGAAAATCCTGAGAAGACTTTCAGATGGTGAGTTGAAATCAGTAGTAACATATCGTTCATTTTGCTGCGAGAGAAGGTACCATTACTCGTGTGACGTCCCTGTGTGCGACGTCGCTGATTTAACTGTCCTGCACTTATCTGAGTGAAATCAGCTGATGAGAGCATGCTGTCCTGAGGTTCGGCTGCTGTTACGCCTCTTTGTTCACAACGCTAACAGGATTTCAGCATCAGGCGGTCACTCGCAGGTTTCGCCTTTCCGCTCTCTGCTGAGGTGTGATGCGGGCTGGGCCCGTTCCTTTTTCCAAAATGTGGGTGTTGGTCCTGGACTGTACACGACGGTGTGATGGGGTGCCACTGTCGTCTCCATAACAAATGACTGGCTAATTGTTTAGTCATTATGATTGTTCACTTGCTTCAGCCTAAGAAAATTGAGAGACTGCACCTTTTTATATATTTATAGAAGGATGAAGAGACACATTGTACAGCTGAGAAGTACGTGTGTAAGGGGGGGTGCTGATCCTTAAAAGCTTGTTTTTTTAAAATTCAGTTTTATTTGAATAGCCACATTCACAAAGCAGTTTTATCACAGCATTCAACATTTTTCAAAAGTGTGAAGAAAACAAGTTCTCGTCTTGATTCACTTGATTTGAGGCTGCCAGAAACTTCAGGCATTCAAAGTTGAGGTTAGGATTAGTGTAGCTTTCCAGGAAATGAATGTAAGTCAATGTGATACCTCAAATACCACGGTTCACTTTACTGCTGATTGAAAAATGACACTGAGACCACCTGACTTGTCAGCGTTCATGGCCAGTTTATTTCCTTTGTGTTCATTACACACCCAACACAAACCGACCTAGAGAAAAAAAAAGACCCTGCAGCTCACTGGTGCGTGAGGTGTTCTCAGTGCAGTTTCTGTCTGACCTGCAACACAGTTTGTCCTCATTCATTCTCCCTAAAATAAATTACACTATGACTCTGAGCAGGGAGGAGGATTTGAGTGCTTAACCAGAGCAGGGAGTGTTGTGGTACAAGCCTTGTGATCTTGTAACTAACAAAAACATGCAGACAAACCCTCCCGAATAATGCAGAAGATCCAGTTTCCCAACTCTGGAGTGAAATCAGCTGTAGTTGGTTGCCAGGCGAGCTCATCCAACTCATTCCATCAAACACAAGAAGCTACATTTAATTAAAAGGCTTTTATAAAACCCTTGAATTTGATGTCAGATTGGTCATCAGAATATAAACAGCCACGAAATACTTCAAAATGCTCCTTTTATCAAAATTTTATCAAACATACTTACGCTTCTGTTATGTCACTGAAACATCAGCGCCTTCTGTAGAGAAAATACAAATGGCCTCAATTCACCCTGCAAATCAATCCCACGGTCCTATCACGTCATGCAAACATTTACATACACGGTAATGAAAGACACACACGCACACAAACACACACACATACACACGCACTGCGAGGCTGCGATTAGTCGTCATGTATGTTTTAAACTGATGATGAGGACTTTTTTAGGAAAGAGACTCTTAATGTCAGTAAGACTCTGTTGTGGTTTAACAAGGTTCATGTCAACAAGATTTTTGGATGTTTAACTTCAACAAACTCCATCATCGACGCCTTACATGAGTGTCACGGCAACACAACAGACTCCATTTACAGTTTCCAGCCATAAATCACAGTGATATTTCAAAGTGGACTGACTTGTGTCGAGCTGCTTTGAAACTTTAGCATTCATACCTGCAGAACCAGATCAGCTCTGAACTCCCCATTACTTGTGTATCCATGGAGAGAAGCACGACAGTACAGTTAGATGTCTCTAAAGGTTGTGTAGTATGTGAGTCATACGGGAAACTATTTTTCCAATCTACAAGTCACACATGACTCAAGCATGAAAGCAGCATGTGTGGCTATTTTTTGGACCCGCTGAGAATACATCCTGGTGGTGAAAATACCCGACCCATCAGTTTCTGACTGCAGCTACTCGTTCCTACGTTTTAAGAAACATTAACACTTTAAGCAATTTGAGGACAAGCTGCCTCAAAGAGTCATATATTTGCATCTTTGCACCTCAGGCCACATTTCTCCATCGTTTCAACACTCAAACCCTAACACGCCAGAGTTCTCCTACGTTATTTTTGCATCACCTCTGAAGTTAAGGCACAGTGACGCAGACTTTTGTTGTTTTGAGTGAAAAAAAACAAAATAATAATCATTTTGATGCAGCTGTGATATTTTTAAAGATGTATTTTCTTTAATTATCAATATGAGAAACTGGGTGCTGATAAAGGGATGTAAAACTGCTTTTGAAATAAGCTGTAGTCTTTGCATGCTTATATTTACAAGACGGATTTTAAGTAGATGTTTCATTTGGAGATTCTGTCTGAAAACTGGAGAGAAAGTGTAACATCTGAGGAAAAGACTTTTGAAAATGTATCTTCGTCCCATAGTTTTAAAAATTATCCTGATTTGATGCATTTCTGCTCTTAGCACTTGGCAAAGGCAGGAGACTCGGTGACCGCAGGCACTGCTCTCATCAGAAACATACTTTGTTGTCTTTGAATTCATAATCTTGACATTTTTCGTTTTTGAACCATGGCCAGGTCTCTTTCTCAGTTTCATGGGTGTAGTTTTATCTCTTAATACCAGCTCTTGAGTCGACACCTCCTCCCTCAGCCAAAATGGCATTGATGAAGAGGAGCGACAGGAGTGACAAGAGGGAGTGACCGTCTCAGTCAGCTGCAGAAAAATGGTCAGAATTTAAGGAACGCGTCGGGTGTGGCCTGCGCATTGGAAGTGTCGTGACGCTGAACCGTCACCATCTTGAGAACTTCAGAAATGAGTGATTTATCAACTTGTGTTTGAACATGGTGCACACTTGGAACTCAGGGACGTTCAGAGGGGGTCAGTACCACACCGCCCTGCTCACAGATGTCATATTTTCACCATTTCGTTCCTTTCTGAACTGTGCTTACATTAGTCCTTCTCTTGAACAAATTCCTTGCCTCCTTTGCTGCTGACTGAGACATTTTGATTTTTTTTTTTTAAAGAAAAAGCACAAAATGTTGTTTTTTTACTGCTGAAATTAATCCATTCTAAACCAGCTGTTCAAGTTTGAGTTGCTCATATTCATTTCAATGAAAAACTGAACCAAATCAACAAGATTTATTTTCTTGTCATTCAACAAGCTCATAAAGAAGAAAAGTTTGCTCTTTGATCATTAAAAAGTGTTGCTAGTTTGGCTGCTTTTGGACATGATTTTGGACTGAACTTTGTGTGCAGTTTGTCTCAGCTGATCCGTGTTCGCGTTTTCGACTTCTGACCTCTACTCCTCTCCTCACCCTGCAGATCCCAGGCCAGCAGCTTGGCCATCCTGGTTGCTCAGATGCAAAAGAATGCCGACACTGTGGAGAAAGACATCCTCCGAGCTGAGGAGCTGCTGGCTGTGGTGAGAAACAATCAGCCAGGCCTCGGCCATCCCGCTTTAGAGGCTTGGGAAGAGCATTGATTAATTCTGGTGTCTTTCTCCAACAGGATGCTGAAAATGACAAGAAGGAGCTGCCTTTCCAACACCAGACCGAAGTGTCTGTCCAGCTGACAGAGGCCGAGGGTCTAGTGAAGGACCTGTTCTTGGCCGTTGATGAACTCAAGAAGGGCAAGCATCCCGAAAAAAAAGCGATTGAGAGCGAGTAAGTTCAGAGAGAAAACAGAGAAATGAGAAGTCAACAGAAGAGTTGTATGAGGATGAGTCTCAATGTTTGAAACCTGTGATTCTGCTTGTGATTTTTCATCGTCCTGTATATTCAACATTTGGCTCCAGCCAATCTAAACCCCAGTTTGTTCCCTCCTCTCCGCACTTCAATGACTTCAGTATCTGCAGCCTTCACGATCGATGGCTGAAGGACTGTCTCTTCTACCGAGACATATACGAGCAGATTAAGGACGTGTCGCTGATGCCCTTAATCGAGTGGGGACCTGTTTTCAATGAGAAGCAAGTAAGTTTACAGTGACAATGTTGGCCCAGCATCACATTTAGACATACAGCCTGAAATCTCTGTGAAAAACAGTGTTTGGAGTTATTGCTATGCAGAGATTGTTGTGATTGATATTTTTTGTTATCAACAAATCCTGCAAAAAGCTAAATAAAAGAAAAATCTCAGTATGTGCCTTTCCGGATCTTTACATGCTCAAATCTTTCCTTTTTTGCCTCTAATTCTGTCAGAAACCCTCATTTTAAAAAAAAGTATTATTTGGTTTGTAATTTTCTAATTTAATCCATACTTTCATCTTCCTTTTGCTAGAATTACTTAATAATGCTTCAAAATAGCGGCAGACCATTGCAATGCAAATGACTATGCAGTGTTTGATGAAGGCTGGTGGGTGTAGAAAGACTTTTTCTCTTTTCATTTGAATCAAAAATGTTACAAAAAAGGTATTAACAATAACAATCTGATTGGCTCCGTTGAGACAATTTTAAAGAGATGCATGAATCACAGTCCTTCCTCTTTATTCTGTTCCCACTTGTCTCCTTCTTACAAACTGTTATAAAATCTGGCAACCAGCTATGCTCAACAGGTTTTCCACAAACCCTGTAATGAACCTGATCAACAAAACTGATGACTCCCTGCTGTCAGAATCTGCCCTCTGATCTTCAGTGTGTCTGCACACGCCACTAAACGCTCTCATGTCACCTGTGCTCACAGCAAATGGTGAACAATGACGCGTTCGGCCCATCCATTGCAGACCTGGAGAAGCAGATCGCTGCTCACAACATCCTGCACAAAGAGCTCGAGTCCTACAACTCGCAGCTCTGCGTCAACTCGGCCGGCAGCAAGGTGACCTGACGTGTTTACATGGAAACAAGCACACCTGACATGACTCGTGAAGAGCTCTGTGCTTACGATGACTGTTTAACAATGACTTTCAACAGTTTATAACCCTCAATACTTTCTTGTCTTTAGGAGAAATATACAGCACTGAAGAAAGAATACAATACTTTGTTGGTGAGTCTGTTTGTCCACGATCACGCTTGTGCAGCTTAATATCTTTGTAAAAACATCCGATTTTGTTATCTACAGACTCATTTCAGATTAAACAGAATAAGTTATTTTTGGAAAACAACAAATTACATATTTATTTTTTGGTTTGGGAAATAACCATCATAACTTTCATCAAGCTGTACACCTTAGAGTGATACCTGGGTTTTATTTTGTATTTGTTCATCTTATTTAATGCCCAGCATTATGAGGATTGTACATTTCTTTGTGAACAAAGGATAAAGTAACTTCAAAGGAACATACTTCTTTAGGATATTTTATTGATGTTAAATGCAAAAAATGACATCTTCTGAACTCTGACAACTTATTCATTCTTTTTACTTTATTGTAGGAAAACTCCAAGTGGCGTCGCCACTACCTAAACAGCCTGTACGAGTACATGCAGGGTAGCAATAAGGAGCTGGCCTTCCTGAGAGAGGAGCAGGAAAAGATCAAGAAGCAGGATTGGAGTGACCGCATTGCGGACCCGGCTGATGTTCGCAGGCAGTACGAGGTCAGCAGAAGAAAAATAAAACACTTCTTAGGAATGTTTGATCATAAAAAGTCCGTCGCGATGCTCAAACACTTTGATGTTCTTCAGAATTTCAAGAACAACAGTCTGCTGTCGCACGAGAGCGAGGTGAACAAACTCCAGGATGAAGGAGACAGACTCGTGGAACTGAAGCATCCTGCCAGTGAGACCATCCAGGTACACAGACAAACCGTCATCAAGCAGTCGTGCTCTGTATGCCATTAAAATCGAGGCTGAATTTTTGTGTTGTGCATGCAGAATCAAAGAGAAGCTGTGCGAGGCGAGTGGCAGAAGTTCCTCAATCTCTGCATCTGCCAAGAGACCCACCTGGATAACGTGGAGGAATACAAGAAGGTCGGTGATGAAAACAGTATTTGTTACAAAGAGGTGCAGGCACAAGGACTTTTGGTCAGTTTTTTGGCTTGTTTGGAAGGCATCCACAAAGGTACTAGTCATGTGTCATTGCCTTACAGTATCAAATGGACAGTGAGCAGTTGTCTGAGTCACTGACCAAACTCAACAACAGCCTGGACCCCAAAGGTGTCAGCAAGATGAGCAACGCTGGGGCGCTGCTGCAACTGGAGGTACGGTTAATGAAATGATGACAATACTGACAAACCTTTGGATTCTATGAACTTGATTCAATGTAGGACAGAAAAAACATCATATGTTTATTCACTTTCTTGTGTCTAAAGTTGCATTTAAAGTCGAAATGTGAATGAGCAGCACTGCTCTTAAAAATATATTTAGAAATGTTTTAATTGCAACACAAAGTAAAATTTAGCATTTTCTCTTAGGCTGTGGATGTTTGCATTCAGGGAGTTGGGACCCCCATAGAGGGGCACCAGATATTATGAGGGGGGCTGGAGGTTTCCAAGGCTTTCCAAACTCGAACTGCATATTTAGAAGAGAAGCAAAAAAGCACAATTGTCTTCATTTCATTGTATGTTTTTGCAAATCAGAGATCCACAATGGACTCCGCAGTCTCTTTATAGTGGTCATTTTGGGTGGGAGAAGAAGTCAGTTTACGGCAACTCAGCTCACTGAACTGGTTGTGCATGTGTCCCACCAGGGGGAGGAACAAATGGTGCAGAACAACGAGCAGCTGCTGTCCGACCTGAGGAGACGCAGCACCACCATCCCTCCCCTCAAACTGCGACGTATCACCCCCAGCAAAACTACCACCGTGGAGTCGCTGTGCGACTGGGAAACAGATGAGGTGAAGTTTTGTTGGATGGCCAAAAGTTCCTCATTTCCGCTCCCCTCCTGCTTTGCATTGATTTTACTTGTTCACCTTTTAATTCAGGCTTCTCTGACAAGAGGCGAGAAGTTCACCCTGAGGTCAAACTCAGGTGACGACTGGGATGTTATCGCCTCGAATGGCTCAACGAAGACCTTCCCAGGAGTTTGCTTCCAGGTCCCTCCATCCGACCCAGAGGCCATTGACAAAGTAGATCTGTAAGTGAACCAAAATATGGAACACTCAGGCTCCAATCCAGAGGCGAATGTCCTTTTATTCCTTTTTCTGTCTCTCCATCTTTCATCAGATTGGGCAGTGAGCTGGCAGACATCAAGAAGAGAAGAGCTGCTTTGGCTTCTGCACTAAAGAATCAAAAACTGGAGCTCGCCAGGAGTCAACAGTCAGGTTGTTGTCTGCAGAACACAAAGCTTGCAATCTTAATTTACAACATCACTTTTTTCCCATCACTTGCACAGAAAACTTTGGTGCCACACTTTAACCAGTGTTTCCATTTTGTGCTGCAGCCCCAGTGCCGACGGCCACGCTGGACCCCAAGCTGGCAGCACTCGGTCTGCAGCTGGACAAGCTGGATGGTGACTTAGCCAATGCAGAGGAGGGCATGCTGAGCCGCATGCGGACCCCCGTTGACAGCAACAACCCGACTGCAGATCTATTGGACAGGCTGAGAAAGCAGGAGGTGAGAGGAGGGAACTCAAGCAGCACGGACAGGCAGGCAATAATCTGAGACAGGACAAGAAAAGAGATGCAAATTCATGAAATGTAATGGACAGCAAGACTTTATTCTAACATTTTTGTAATTCACAGTTTGTCAGAGGGAGTCTGCATGCTATGATGTCTGACAGCGGTGTATTTATCTCTGTTTTCTGACTACAGCAAACTGCCAATGCTCTGAAGGCTCTGGAGCAGCAGAAGGCGGCTGCCCAGGCGAACCTGCAGCCCCTCCTGGCCAAAGACCCCAGCGGGGCCTCCTCTGGTCTGCCACTCAAACTCAGCACTGCCGACCACAAGTTTGACAGCCTTGCTGGATTGGCCGACCTTTACAATAAGAAGTGAGTGAAGACTTGGAGAAGATAATGTTTTAAAATAACATTTTTTAAATTTTGTTAATGAAATCGAATTTAATTTATCGATTTGTGCCGTCACCTCACTTACACCCTCATGTACATTAAACGTTGTAGCCTTTTATTTTATAGTAATATATGTTTTTTTTACAATCTACCAAGTCATTGGAATAAATCAATTTTTTTTTCTTATTGTAAATATTTTTTTTCAAATCTCTTTCAGAGCAAATGCATCCCTCAACCTGGAGAATCAAATCAAAAAGGTGGACGGCATCGTTTCTGGGTTTGAGAAATCACTGAGTGAAGATGGGCCGATCAACGACATTCCTAATGCCCTCCAGGCCCGTGCTGACGACATTCAGGTGAGCAAACATGCTTCTCCACAATATCCTGGCGACACAACATGCAATAGGCTTGGAAATTTTTTTCAATCATTCTAAACCACACATCTGCCTTTGCTGGACTCAGTACCAGAAAAAGGCTGTGATTGCAGCTCAGGACGACATGAGGAAGCTGGGTCAGGATCTGGAAGCCACAGAGAAGCTGTGCAGCTCTCTGCAGCAGGGCTACCAGGAGTACTGCCCGGACATCAACCGCCAGAGGAAGGATGTGAAAGACCTGCAGAACCGCTACGCAAATGTTGCAAACCAGCTGCAGGACAGGTGAGCAGAGTCAGACTGTTCATCCACTCCTGTCATCTAAATGCTGACAATTTAATCCAATGTTTAGCATAAAATTGAGCCGATGAATCAGAAAAGGCAGGATTTAATTCATTTGTCGTGATACTCTGCTTTATTTGATAGACCTTTTATCTTCAGGCCAAGTAAGAAATTTAGTTAGTTTAGTAAAAAAAAGTCATATGTAACCTGTGATGAGACTGCATGCTATCATGAGAATCCTGTAATTTGCCTACCAAAGTTACAGTACCTCACACATTTTCTGTTCCACTCAGAGAGAACCTCCTACAAGAGGCTGCAATGAAGAACCAGGAGTTCCAGAGCACCAGCAAATCCCTCAGCTCATTCCTGGACAACCTGCCGACAAACCAGATCAACGCCAGCGATGATTTGTCTCAGATCACCGCCAAACAGAGTGCTCAAGAGGTGAGACAGTGTCCCAGACCACACAACAGTAGAGTAAAAACCCCGGAAGCCAGTGTACTTGATTTCTGTGTTCTACTTAGATTAGTGCCTGTGAGTTTTTGTTCTGGACGGAAAAGGAGGAACTGCAAGACTTTGGAATAACAGTGTTTGTTCCACTTTTCTTATTCAGAGGCTGATGGAGGACCTGAAGAGGAAGGAAAGTGACATGGACAAAGTGGCTGATCTCTCTCAAGACATGCAGAATCTACTCAATGTAAGATACCAGTGCATGACTAAATTTTGCTGGAAATGTAAAAAAATTGGTATGTGTTTCAACTATTAATAAATAGTAAATGAAGAGATCTAATGTTTTGTCATCAGGAAAAAATGAGAGGACTTCCTTCCTTCAAATCATTTAGAAATGAATCTTTCGTGACTGTCATTACTTCCATAAATTAACTCATATTTCTTGTAATCTGTGCAGGACTATGAGAGCAATGTTGAAAGATACAACAGTGTACTTGAGGATGGTGGCGCC
Source organism: Malacoctenus gilli (assembly GCA_032164315.1). Lineage (NCBI taxonomy): Eukaryota > Metazoa > Chordata > Actinopteri > Blenniiformes > Labrisomidae > Malacoctenus > Malacoctenus gilli. Next base: position 12,860,077 of record JASSRZ010000074.1, on the reverse strand, counting down.
ACAATTCCAAAGAAGCCTCGTTTGCTCACTCTTGCTGACACTATTCAGAAAGAGGTAACCTATTCTGATTTAACAGTAAGATGAAGTTCTGTTGAGTATGAGGTCAAAATGATTGACAACTTGTTTATTGCAGGAGAAAGATCTGCTGAACCGCTACGCTGAAGCCACAGCCGAAAACACCCAACGCCAAAAACAAATGGGCTTGGCCAACAACCTCCTTTTGCAGGTACGAAAAACAGTTGATGAAGACAATGTGTTCCATCTTTTAAATGTCCTTGGCCGAAAAATGACCAGCTTTTTGGCATTCAATCAATTTGCTCTCTTTGCTGTAGAATGAAGAAAAAGTTCAGATGGTGGCGCAGCAGCAGGTTCAGCTTGAAAATCAGCAAAGAAGTGCTTTGGAGGTTGACAATATGTTGAGGGAGCTGGATGAAGAGAAAGTGAGGACCATTCAGCTTGAGACGAACCTGCGAACCTTCAAAAACAGGCTTTTGTCTCTGGAAAACCGCAGAGGAGTGGAGCGCATTGAAGAGAAGGAAGTGCTGCAATACTACCGTGACCCCAAACTGGAAAATGATTTGACTGAACTGAAGAGCAGAATGCATGAAGAGATTGTGAGGCGTAGCACCATCCAGACAGAGGTTGAAGTTTTCAACAGTAAAATCACCATCCTGGAGGACAACCGCAAAAACACCCCGCCAAAACTGGCGACCAGAGAGGTGACTGAGTTTGAGAAAGACCCCCAGCTGGATATAGAGGCAGCAAAGCTCAGAGACGAAATAGCGAGGATGAGAGAAGACAATAGAGTGAAGGAAGGGGAGCAGATTCAGATGAAGACAGAATACACTATTCTCCAGCAGAAGAGACCACCCATCAAAGAGAAGGTGGTCAAGAAGGAAGTGGTGAAAGTGGAGAAGAACCCAGAGATGTTGAAGTCAGTGCGAATATTTGAGACGGAAATCTCTGATGAATCCAACAAGAGCAAGCTCATAAATGATGAAATCTTTCAGACGAGGCACGAGATTAATGCACTGGAAAGGCTGATTCCCAACATCCCGCCCAAAGTCATCACCAAAGAGGTCAAACAGGTTGAACAAGACCCCGAACTTATCAATGAGTCCAAAAGGATTCATACAAACCTGGAAGAAGAGAAGATTGAAAATGAGTCCCTGTCCAAGGAACTGATGATGCTGCATAGCCGCTATCGAGAGGTTCAAGAATGGAAACCAAAAGTAGAGGTGAAGGAAATTGTCAATGAGCTCTACCAGATCGACCCAAACACGGAGGTGGAGATAATGCGGCTCCGCAAAGACATTCAAGAGTCTGGCAAGAGGCGCACAGATCTTGATAGGGACATTGTCCAAGTTACCAGTGATCTGAATGTACTTCGCTCTCAAAAGCCAAAGGTAGAGATGAAGGAAGTCCTCCAAGAAGTGGTGAAAGAAGAAAGAAGTCCAGAAAACGAGAGAGAGATTCAGAGGCTGAATGACCAGGTGAACTTTTTACACACCCGATACATTGCCCTCCAAGACCAGGTGAGAGTCCTCAGGACCGACAGGGATCAATGGAAGGCTGAAAAGTCAAAGATAGAGACCAAGCTTGTCAACAAAGAAGTCATCAAGTATGAGCCTGATCCACTTCAAGAGAAAGAAGCCGACCGCTTGCGAAAGAACGTGCGTGAAGAGGCACAGTTGCGGCGTTCCATCGAGGAGATGGTGTTCGACCTGCAGAACAAATTCATCCAGCTGGAGAGACAGAGGCCAGAGGAGAAGGTGGTTGTGCAGGAGGTGGTGCGATTGCAGAAGGATCCAAGACAAATCATGGAGCATGAGAGGCTGAGCAGGAACTTGGATGAGCAGGTGATGACCCGACGCCAACAGGAGCTGGAGATACAGCAGTTGAGAACGAAAGTGGCAGACTTACAGCGCATGCTCAGAGAGAGTGATGAGCGCCAGAAAAGGATTCAGGCCGAGTCTGAGCTCAGAGAAATCCGACTGCGCATCACACAACTGGAAAATGCCCCACCTCCTGTTGAGGAAAGCATAATTGTCGAGGAAGTCCTGAAGGTGGAGAGGGACCCCAAACTGGAGAGGCTGACAAGTGGTTTGCGGGCAGACTACGACAACGAGACCAGCAATATTCTGCGTATCGAGAGAGACATCCGTAACATCATGGTAAAGCTTGACATTCTCCATAAAGAGAAGTCTGGAGAGAAGACGGTGTACAAGGAGGTTGTCCGTGTTGAGAAAGACCAGGCCGTCGAAGCCGAGAGAGACCGCCTGAGGGATCAAGTGAATCAAAATAGATTCGCTCGACAGGACTTGGAGGATGAAATCAGACGTCTCAATGACAAAATCAACCTTCTGATGAACTCCAAATCCAGCACTTCTCGAGAGGAGACCACTATCATTCTGAACCGAGACGCCCTGCAGAGGGAGAAGGACAACCTAACTCGAGAGCTCAGAACACTGGAGACCACGAGGCAGGACATCAGCCTCACTTTCCAGCAGCAGAGTCGACTGGTCAGTGAAAAAACCCAGATGAGCAAGCAGAAGAGCCTGAAAATGGGCTCTGACGTCCAGCGATTGGAAAGGGAAATCCTGGATGAAAAAGACAAGATCCATATGAGGGACAGCACCATCCGTGAGCTTCTGATGTACCTGCAGAGAGAGGAGAACACAGAGACGAGAACAAAAGAGACCAATGTCTCCACAAAAATTACCATTTTGGATCCAGAAACAGGCAGAGACATGTCTCCCTATGATGCCTATGTGAAGGGCCTGATTGATCGCCAGCAATACATGCAACTGCAGGAGCTGGAGTGTGACTGGGAGGAGATCACTTCCATGGGACCTGACGGGGAAACGTCACTACTGCAGGATCGCAAGAGCGGAAAGCAGTACTCCATCAAAGAAGCTCTGAAGGAAGGAAGGCTGACAGACTACGATCTGCAGCAATACCGGAAAGGCAAGATTCCCATCTCAGAGTTTGCCCTGCTGGTTGCAGGTGAGAACAAGAAGCAGCCCAAGTATAACTCAGTCCTCACACATTCCTCCACAACAGTTAAAACCAGCACCCTGAACTCATCCCCTCCGCCAAGCAACAGCCCAATTGCTGGGGTAATTGACACAAACACTGACACTTGGTATACAATACGCAATGCTGCGATGCGCAAGCTGATCGATCCAACTACTGCACAGAAGCTTTTGGAGGCTCAAGCAGCCACAGGGGGTATCATTGACATCCAAACCAAACAGAAATACCCCGTCAACAAAGCACCCAGCAAAGGCCTGATTGATGAGAGCCAGCTCCAAAGGCTGCTCAATGCACAGAAGGCTTTCACTGGAGTGGATGACCCCATGACCAAAGAGCGTTTATCAGTGGGAGAGGCTGTCCAGAAAGGCTGGATGCCGAAAGACAACGTCAGTCGCTACATGGAAGTCCAGCACCTGACCGGAGGGCTGATTGACCCCAGCAGTGGCAAGAGAGTAAGCATCATGGAAGCCATCGGCTCCGGGATGATTGACAGCACGATGATGAGGGAGCTTCAGGCCGAGTCCACCTACATCAAGGATATTGTGGACCCAATCACAAAGGAGAGGATCAGCTACAAACAAGCTTTGGATCGCTGCAAGATAGACCCGGTGTCTGGCTTACCAATGCTGCCTGCCTCCTCAAAAGAGTCCGGGTACAATTCAACGTACAGCTCAAGCAAATATGCAAGATTTTAATAATGTTTACTGGTTTGTGGAGTGTTGTGCTGAAAATGTACAATTAGATATGGGAAAGCCAGAAAAAAGTCAATGCATTATTTACAATGTATAATGTAACTCTGGAAAAGTCTGCAAAGCTTCCTGTCTCACTGGAATGTTGCATTTGTTTACCAAACATATCTGATACGGGCCAATGTTTTTCTTTTCCTTTTATTTGATGTAATTTTGAAAAAAAATAAAACAGAACATAAATGCCATTTATCTTTGATATATTTGGGATAATGGGACATGGTGCAATGCTGTTTGCCAGGATTGATTTGAATCTGTATTACTCATAGGCTATCCTTGACACTGTTCACTTTAAGCTCAAGCTTGTTTGCTCATAAAGAAATGATTATCAATAAACTTAAATTATAAACCTTCAGAAGCACTTGGACCCCTTCACTTTTGAAAACTATGTATTTAACAATATCTATATGAAGATACAAACATACAAATTTAATTCGTATTATGTTCATGTAAAATTAAAATAGTAACGGTTGTTTGGATCTTTTTATCAAGCATGACTGCTCTCCTTATAGCAGAAAGTGTTACTGCCTGAAAAGTTCAAACCTGTAACTCTGTCTTTACACTAATGATTTGTTGATATTTCGAACTGAAATCAATGTTGAACACGCGACAGATGCACAAAACCACTTTTTCCTACCTAAGTTTCAGACAAATTCCACTTAGACAGTTTGCTGTATAAAATATCTCTTTATTTTCAAACTTTTCAAGCAATTTTATGACATTTACTAACTTTTGATGTGTAGCCATCTTTTTAGTTCAGATGAGATTTTAGGCCAAAATGTCCTGCAGCTCATTTCATGATGGAAAGCAAAAAGCTGTGGAGTCCAGAAATATACCAAATTCTCTCAAAGTCCGTGTACATTTTCCAGAGACACTTTAGCCCCTGACAACGCTTTGGCCCCTGATAACACTTTGGCCCCTGACAACGCTCTGGCACTGGGAGGAATGACGGCTGGGATCAGGTTGCGTCTGCAGACCGGGCAGCGTCACCCTGTTTGTTCTCCCTCTCCCTGAAGAAACTCCTTTGCTCTGTGATTGCTTTCTGGAGAAGAGCGACGTTTACACCATCAACACAGTTCAACACACGAGCACGGACCATTGCACCAACACCTGGAGAGCAAAAAAAGGCCATAAGAAAACACGAGTGTGTCATTGTATTTCTCTAAATACAGAAAGGAATCATTTGTTACACTTAAATTTTGAAGCCTTTCTATTAAAATGCATACTTGGAATTTGTAGGCTATTTTTGAGTGCATGATAGTCCAAGAAACAACAACAAATGCTGGAACTGTGACTGCTCGTAAATATAGCTGAACATACACACTGACAAAACTCCTCCTAACAATATATTATATTGATAATATATTTACTTTTAACTGATTTGAAAATGTAATTAAAAAAACTTTCTCGTCAGTTCTCAGTGGTAAAAGACAACAGAGCAAACAGCCATCTTACCCTCATCTCTCTCTATCTCGCCCAGAACCATGTACTGAGCACCAATGATTGGGTTAAAGGGCTCCACAAACACTGTGTGCACAACCACACCATGATCTTTTGCAGCATGCTGAGCCGACAGTGTGGCCCGGGAATTCTCAGGCTGATAGTCAACAAGTCTGGAAAATAAAGCGTGACAATTCCACACCCAGTGTTCAAGTAAGAGGGGTTCTACTTATCTATTTATATGTAAGCAACTTCTCTGTGTTAATATTGAGCATTTATGCCATCATGCAACTCGTATTTCAGCCGTGTTGAAATCCTGTCAAGCCTGTGTTGCATTTGTATATCTTTTGTGTTTCTTTGAAAGGGCTTTTTTACATCTAGCACATTTTTTGTAGTAATAGTCCACCGATCTGTCTAAAAATAAAATAAATTGTCTCGTGATTTGCTGATAAAGCCTCGCGAGAAGTGGGTTGCCCTTGTTTGTTATTTTCAAAGTGCATCTTATGAAATAGAAAAAAGTTAAACACTGTAAACACATTCTGTCACTCACTAATTTATCGTTCGGGTCATCCCAGCTGATAATGTGTTGGGACCCCCGGACCCACCTGCCAAATGTCCTCACTGACTGTCCTTCCTGCAAAGACTGGATCTCCCACGGGAAATGAAAGACTGCAGCCACAGGCAGCATCCTCAAGCTTGATGAAACTTTAAACACGGTTTGAGTTTGACACAGCGTAAAGTTGGAGTCCTGGATTTGATTCCGGTTCATGGGTCATGTGACCAGTGAGTGTCCGCCTATTCGACGGTCTGGGCCTGCGTCAGTAGGAGGCCCTATCAAAAGGGGCCGTCAGTTTACTGGAGGTGAACTAACTGCAAAGGCTTCTTCCCAAACTGTGTTTTTTTTGGTAATAAACACGGTCTGCAGACAGGAATACAACCATGAATCCAGATATTTTGAAGGAGCGGAAAAACGCCACGTTTGACGTCGAAAAACTCACCTATATTTTGGATGGGAGCCCTGACAAGACGAAGAGAAGACGGGAAATCCGTGAGTTTTGTGTGGTTTTCGTCGCTTTTAACTCGTTAAAGCACTCGTTTTAATCATTACAAAATACATTTACCGATGGCAAACGAGGCAGTGCTTTCAACGAATTTTAGCTAACTGGTCAGCGAACTGCCCCCGTGTCAGCGTCAGGTAACGATCGGAAGTCCACCACGTTTTTTATGCGACATTCGGTCAATAATCCTCATCGTCCGTTCAAATGGCTATTTCTTAAATTTGTCCTGCGTGATCACTTTCAATCATACCCAAGAAAAACTCGGCTTCCTTAAAACCTGTCTAAAATCTGTCTTTTGGAGCGAATGGTAGCCACATTTGAGCTCCTTGCATAAATATGTGTGACCCTTGGAAATGTTGGATTATCAAACGCCTATTTTGAAAAGCCATTTTTCTCCAGTGTCAACGGATTTAACAAGGAAATTATTACACGACTTGCCTGTCTTAGTAAAATGATTTGCTGGAAAATATTCTTGCAGTCTGAGGAATTGTGCCTTCATTTAAAAAAAAAAAAAAGTTGGCACACTAATGCATGCTGACATGGCCAAAAGAAGAAACTGCCTGGACTTTAGTACCTACAAATGACAACGTATAGCCTAAACTATCTGTGTCCCATGAAGTTTCCTGAGTGTGAGGCAACTTCAATACATGGCTTGTTCCTTTCACTCATGCATTGTTGCATTTGACCTACAAATGTGTCTCTGTAGACATAGACCCTTGTGTTGCAACACAGCTTATGAAGTGGTGCAGCCACAAATGCACAGATTTCTGATTTATTTCCCTCATGTGTGCCGCAGAGTCTCTGGTCTTCAGTGACCCGGACTTTAAGGAGGTGGACCCAAACTTCCTGTCCCGCAGCGAGCGCTATGACCAGGCTGTCCGAAAAAGCGCTCAAATGATCTTGAAGCTCAGAGAATATGGAATCGCTGACCCCGATGAAATCTACCACTACAAAAAGTATGTGTTCAAAATAAGGGAAACAACCCATTGAATGACTGTCTGCTTGTTACTTTGAGTTGAATGTGATAGATTTGAACCCTCTCTTATGACCTGTTGATCATACATGTATTGGTCATAGGTCTTTACTGTGATTGCGTAAATTTACTCAGGTCACTCTGAAGGCAACCTGTAAGATCTATTGCCAAACCAATGTTTTTCATTCAGTTTAGCAGACTGCTTCATTTAGTTGACATATGTGCTCATGTTGTCTCTCAAAAATAAGAAAATCATATTCAGAGGTTCTTGAATTTTAGCTATCAAATACATCTTCATTGTACATCAAGAGAGTGATAAACCTGCATGACAAGGTAGCAAAAGTAGCAAGGCTCATGATCCAGCATTTTTTATCAACTTTTGTTTTAAAAACGGCTTATTTTCCAGAGACATTTTAATATTATACCTTCAATTGTTAGTATGACTAGATGCTCTTCAGTGAAAGGTAAATATTTCTTCGGTCTCACCACAAAACGCTTCAAAACATTTGTGGAAATCATTGATCCTAAAAACACATGCCTGACCTTCACTGTTACTCTGAAACTGTAAAACACATTTGGACTAAAGTTTGTGTCCTGTTGGTGTTGGCAAGCATGTGGCTCCCAGCGTTGACCAACTGAACATTGTAATAGGTAATCCTTTCAGCAGTGCTGTCTCGACTTCAGAGCAAACTATGGACTGAGGTCTGCAGTATTTAACTGCTGTCCAGGAAAACATCAACCAGAAATGTAAACTGTAAATTTCACTGCCCACACAACTGAACAACTTTTCAGATTGCACAAAGTTACAAGTACTTTTTTCAACAAGTTACCTCATTGTATGTGGGAGATTAGAGAGTCAGTACTTGAGTATTGTTTGAATAACGGGTGAATCTGATCCTGGATGTTTTTCCTCCACCTTCCCTTCACTCAGTATGGTTAAAGGCAACACCCACGAGGCCTTAGGGCTGCACTTTGCCATGTTCGTGCCCACCCTGGTCAGCCTGTGTGACCCTCAGCAGCTCCGGAAATGGTTACCTCTGGCAGAGTCCTACAAGGCCATTGGCACATATGCCCAAACTGAGATCGGTCACGGTCAGTCCTGGACTTGGCTTCAAACCTGTTCACTCTTACTTCAAATCCCTTGTAGACTGCTTGATCATCCTGTGCAACATGAGCAAGTGTTGGAGAAGAATTTTGAAGACAGAAAAAAAGTTGCATATTGAAAATTGGAAAACTGCTGCAATGCTGTGAGAGTCTCTACTTTGTATTTGTTTGACAGATCGAAATTTTAGATGCATAGCTGCACGTGTGTTCTAACCACTGTGTCCATGCGAACATCATATGAAAAACACTCTTTTTAGTTGAATGACATGTAGCTCCCTCTGTAGCATAGCTGGAGTTTGCCCAGTAGATGCTTTTAGATGTTGCCTCAAACTTATTCCCATCAACATTTATTCGTTCTAAAACTTTCCCAAAAACAACTCTGTCATCTTTCTTTTAATATGAGTATGCATGATCCTGAAATTTGTATGTATTTTAATTACTATGTCTTAATTGCAATTATTCTTTTGTCAGTAGTTAATTTTTTAGTTACTTCTGATCAGGAATATGTGTCATCATGTAACCTGCTTCCAGCTGTTAGTATCTTTAGTGATCACATGTGTTGAAGAAGTTGTCCTGTTGTGTGAACTGGAAGTTAGGAAAAAACAGAAACTGATGGTGGTCAGTGTCAGCAGGTCGAAACAATGGCACAGTGGCTTTGCGTTGAGATCAAGACTAGTTTTGAATATAAAGAACACCGT
>JASSRZ010000074.1:12812069-12850922 GCA_032164315.1 Malacoctenus gilli | reverse complement strand
TGTGTGTGTGTGTGTGTGTGTGTGTGTGTGTGTGTGTGTGTGTGTGTGTGTGTGTGTGTGTGTGTGTGTGTGAGCGACCGACCGACTGACCGACCGACAAATCATGAAAGTTTTGTTGGCTGCAGAACGAAAAGCAGTCATTTTGCTGCATGGGCCAAAAATCTTCACTGTTCAGTTTTATGATGAGAATGAAGTGAGTGAAGGAAAAGGTATTGCAGAGAGTGGACAGAAAAAATTATCGAGGGAAATGGAGGCAAAGCCAAGAATGAAAAATGAATTTGATCGGATGAACTGATGGTAAATTGTTGAAAAAGTAGTCCAGTAAATACATTTCTCTTATTGATTTGGCTCCTGAACCGAACTCTATAAGCTACTGTCCTGTATGTTTTTTGTCTTTGTGCCTGAAGCTTCATCTCTGAGAGTCAGTTGTGATTAATTTCGCATCATTTTTTTGTTAACATGGACAGAATGCTGTTGTAATTTGTTACACAATAGAAGCAAAATCTGTTCTGGCAGTTCTCCGTGGACTACAAAGACCCTCATGTTGTCCGAAACAATGAGCTCCTTGCTCTTTTCATTTTTCAAAAGGCAGCAAGTTATGACATTTATTAACAGCTGCTGGCAACCACAAGGAATTTCACAAGATCAATGTCACATTTCTCACTGGTCTGACAGCTCTTTATTCATGAATTATTGTGCAAAGACGAGTTAAAAACCAGTCTGTCCTCATATCATCTCTGATATATCACTGAGGATAAATGGCTGGTAGCTGCAGCTCTAGGAAAATAGAAAACACAGCTCATGTCAATTTTACTCTCCAGCTTTATGGTTTATAAAAAAATTAATTGCGACACTTCATTTAACTCAACAGTCACGAGAGTGTAGCTTTTACTCAATAAAGGATGAGCTTAGCAGACAGCCGAGTTGCCACCCACTGACTGAAAGTCTACACACACACACACACGCACACACACGCACACACACACACACACTTACAAGATAATAATGCAGAACTTTGGGGGTTCAATTTCTCTACTTCTGATGAAAACTTGTTCACACATTTTCGATTTTCTTCACACTCATCCAATCCTAAGAATAAACGATTGCAATCTTCCAGGCTTTTGCACACATTGAGAGGTAATTTATGTGTGGGAATGGCTTTATGAAATTCTGCTCACAAGTGCTCTCCACATGTGCAATGGTGTTGTCCCTCCCTGCTGTGTGGGGTTGATGTATTAAATAAGATTGCACCTCCACTTGTCCTTCCAAGCGAGTACATTTCAATTTGCACTCTTCAATATTAATCCACTGTTAATGTGGTTAGACTGTTTTTTTTAATTCCTACTGATCGAAATATTTATGTTCAGCAATGATTAAAATGTCTGCAAACTGCACAGTTTCTTGTTTTCTTAGATGGATGCTGCTCTGATTATCATTGCTTTAGAATAAAAAGATTTTAAAAAAAAGGTAAATGATTTTTCAAAGCAAAACTGTATAATCTAGTATGATTTGAGGGTTTGTGCTATCTTTTAATGTCACTGTTTCTTTTCTTTTCATAATAGTTGGATGTCTTTCCGGTAAATAGTGAAATTGATTACTTTTCTATCTACGTTCCGTTGTTACTACAATGATACGGCCAATAGAAGGGTTTAATCTGAAACCTTCCTGCAAACTGTACAGAAGGTTTGTGCAGTAATAAGGTGCCTGAGGAAGTTTTCTTTCCATAACGTGAGTAACTCAGAATGTTCTTTTTTTTTGGTTTAACACAAGCTTCTGTTTTCATTTCTTCTGTAATGACACACTTGTTGCATTGTAAGACTTTTGTTCAGCACTTGTGGGATAATTTGTCCACATTGTTTATCGAGAAGTAATTAATAAAATCTATTTTACTGAAAGATCAGAAAAAATATCTGTATTTTGTATTTTTCTTGGCCTCGTCATATCCCAGTTTGGGGGAGGGAGGGGGATTCCTGTATTCTCCAGAAACTGCCTGCATTGTCCCAAAACGTCGGTCATTTACAGGAGGAGCATAAGTCCCGCTGCAGTTAACGATCCAGCTAAGGTCTTTAAGGACTTTCTACTGCCCTGTCCAGCTCTCCTGGAGTCATTATATCTCAAATCTCCTCCAGTCTCTTGAGACTGTGTAGGGATACACTGCATGCCTTCTTGCGATGGCAAGACGAATCCAAGGAAAATAAAAGTTAAAAAAAAAAACCCCAACAAAACAGTTGCATAATGTCAGTCAGTTAAAAAAATCAGTCAGTTAAAAAAATCAGCCAGAGGAGGGGAAAGAAGTGGATCTACCGGGAAAAGCATTCCCATTTTGGGGGCTGTCTCAGTGTTGCCCCTTTAGATGACCTGCTTATTTCATTGGGCACAAAGCAGCTGAAAATGACTCGCAACTGCTTCTGCATCTGGAAAGACTGATAGGGTGCTATAATCTGCTTATGAGGTGTTCCTTTAAATTAAAGTATTTGTCCTGTGTTTCGATGCCTTCCTGTATTTTTGCAGTCAAATGTGCCTTTGATTTTTGCTGAATTTCCTTATTTTTTGCCAACTTTCCAAGTTTTTGTGGGCACTTTTGTTTGCAGTTTGGTCACAACTTAGTGCCTGCAGTGTGAAAGCTTTTGTGGGCAATTTTAATCTTGACTTTGATTGTTTTGTCCCTGCTCCTTGAAAAAACCATAAGATCAATGGGATGAGATCAGATGGGGCTCTAAAGACGGGGGTCCAGTCCACTGTCCGGTGTGATTATTAGGCTACATAAAGCCCACTTGCACAGCTTCAATAGACCACAAAAGAACACAAAATCCAAACGATGATTGAGCACAGACAGGGCAATAACATCTATAACTGAAGTAGAAGATTGCGACATTTTGTTACTACTGCACACAAACGTACAATGAGACACGCTGCATATTTGAGTAGGAGTGAGCAGCTCGCAGGACTGTAGACTGGTGTAGTTTCCACACACGCTGCGGGCTGTCAGGCGGGGCTGGAAGCGGCCTCAGCTCGTCTCTTCTGAGGATGAGATAAGTGGAAGCTCCGCCCCCGTCACTCCGTGGAGCCGCAGTCTGGGATGTTGGAAGAGAGAAAGAGGGAAGTACTGACACAGTGGTGTACACTGACCCATAGCATGGCAGCATTTCGGATACTAAACCTCTCCTAATGAATCCAAACCTACTTGTTTCTTCCCGGAGGTGAGTGCAACGGGACGTTTTGGATTTTTTTGTAACGCCGGAGCCGTTTAAAGTTTCCCGCACGTGTTCGCGGTAATTGGGGAGTTTGCGAAATAATTGTTGTACTTTCACAAATGGAAAATAAACCACAATGTTACGTCGTAGAAGTACTTCAACGAATGCACGTTTTTCGTGCGTGCGGCTGTTTTAGAGTAACTACACGGAGGCTTCTTTCCAACGGTCGGCGGTGTCATACGTCAGGACGGAGCGTGCCTCCGCAAGCCCTTTGTTGCTCTGCCCGCTGGGACAAACGCCTCCGAGTCCAGTTATTCATCTCTAAATGCCCCCATGTAATCCCTCCAAAGTTAACTATAGTCGCCATGTGGCCACAGATTCGCGAGCTGTCAACGTTTCGCCCCCTCTCTTTGTTTCTTTCCTTGAGTGCCGCGAGGGAGGTGGTGTTGTTTACTCATGGAAGGTACCGCGGGAGGACGGCGGCGACGAAACTGACATTTAACGGGAATTCTGACAGAAACTGAGGCGTCAGACTACGTTGTAGGTTACAGCTGAGCAAGGGAGGAACAAGACACAACACGCTCCCGTGCACCTCTGAGTGACGGGAACCCTACAAACCTACGTGGGACAAAATGTCTCAATTAGGAGGTGTTGGTTCCTTTCATTCTTTTTCTGTCTTTCCGTAGTTTTCCCTGTATCACAGGAAGTTAGTTATCTGTAGTGTTTTGTACAGTTATTTGTGTTAATGAAAAGAATGTTTTTATCATCAAACAGATGTGGGTGTGATTGCCTCTGGCGCAAGTGTCACCTTAGTCAAATTTTATCATGTACACAGCAGTTGCCGTTTGTTGTCTCACTATCTTCTTACATTTTTCTTTTCTTTTAATGTCTAATCTATTTTTTGGGCTTGTTTGTAGTTTTTTGGTCATTTTGTTCTGTACGTTTTCTTTTTTTGTCGTCACTCTTTCATCAGTGTTACTGATAATATGAGAATTCATCATAAAAACAGATTATTTTTATTCTTTACTTCAGACATGCTGAAGGTATTGGTCTCTTTTTCCATCAAATACATTTCTTTAGAAAACTGAGTCATGGGGAGATACCAGGATTACATAAAGACTCACTTCCACTTTACAGTTCATTTTTAGGTTATTGCTCCTGTAGAAAAAACTCATCTAATAAATAGAAGATGGAATGAAGTTTAAGTTTTCCAGTTTGTATGATTTAGTCGTCTTTGTCCTTGATTTTATGAAGGAACTGCCATCATATTGATTTGCAATCCACAATTAACATTAAGCCTTTGTTACCTCAACTGACACATCACAAATAGCACTTTGTGTGACTGGTTGCACTCATCAGCAAGAGGAAGTGTAAACAAAAAAAGACAGAAGGAGGTTTGTTGCATGGTGCTTTCCTTTTCGGTCTATATTTTCACATGAAATCAACCAAGTGCAGCTGTGAAGCAGTCACAAGAAAGAGGAAACTTGTAGTTGGAGCAGAGGAGTTAAGATGTGAAGATAGCAACAGCTGCATATGCACAGTTGAATTGGAATATTCTTTGCTCCAGTTTCCACCTGTCATTATTCATAGGTTTTTACAAGCAGTGCCATTCTTTAGATGGGACTGGCTGCACCGACGTAAATGATTACCCAGTTTGAATCCCAAATTCATAACGTTTCACAACACGGATATGTAAATGCTGCAACCTAATGTCACATGTTTATTCAAAAAAGGAAATTGCTTGTTATGAGTCCTAATGGTCCAAATGTTTGATTCCTGAAAACTTTATTAACGTATGTAGTAAAGGGATTTTGTTGGTAGCAAAGAATATCCATGTGATTTGAATTTCTTCATTTTTTAAAGCTGTGGAAGCTACATAAACTGACTGTTCAGCAAGTTTGTACATATAGGGGTTTATTACAAATTTTTTACATTTTTTTGAAGAAGTGGTGATGTTTTACTGTTTCCTAAATGAAACAAGTGTGTTTTGATAGAAAACCTAGATAGGAACATGTAAAACAGGCAAACCCATCATCATTTTTTTGCTGTGATGTAGTCATGCTAACTTGTGTCCTCACCCTGCTTCATATCACTTCATGGCAATTGTAAATGAAGATAATCAGGTCTGTTTAACAAGGACCTGCAAACTTTTTTTCTGTCTGAAGATAATCCTGGCATGGGTTTTTTTATGCTTGCATAAAGTATAACAAGTCAGGAAATCCCTTCAGTTTTCCCATTGCATTGTGGGTATCCCCATCTGTCACATCATATCCCACTGGGGACTTTCTTCCCATGATCTTTATCTGTTTTCAGCTGCTATGTCAGACCAATCCCAGAAAACCATGCCCCCTTTTTTTGCTTATGTAATGTCCTCACAGTCCACTGCAGTTCCAGCAGTATCAGGCTACAGACTCTACTGTTGGAATTTCCTCTGCCCTCCCATGCCAACCCTTGTTTTACAGCGCGTGAAATGTTATCTCAAAACACTGAATGAATGCTTTGAAACCTAAAGTCTTCTGAACTTCCCAAGGACTAGTAAACACTTGGTGCAGTGGGGGATTTGTATACTCTTGTTTATATGTATGCTTATATTGAAATGAGCAAATTCCTGTTTATGCTGATTCTGAGTGTAGAGTTTATACATCTTTTTTTCTGGCAACTAGTTTTATTTGTCCTTGAGTGACTGTTTTTGGTCTTTTTTGTAGTTTCAAAGGGAAAACTAGGCTTGCTGATGAGAATTTCTTTGACAAAATCCACTCTGCAACATGCACACATATAGCATGTGGTTTTGTAAGCACGCACACTGGATGATCATTAGGTATGTGGGTCACATCTTTGTGGAGGGAGAGGAACTCTTGGACTGAGAGTGAGGTTGCTGCAGAGGAATTACATAGTAACATGCTTTGCGGGTTTGGGCATGCAGCTTCTTGGCAAAAAAATGTGCAGCAACTTTTGAAATGGGTTGCGTCAAGTCGATTTTTTTAGATAAGAAATTGAATGTGGGTAGCTGTTTGAGATGGAATGATTGATCTGTTTGAACTTTCAAAGTGCTATTATAAGACAAACAAAGTTAACTGGATACGTAAAGATCCAGGGTTTTCTTTAGAGCCATCACCATGAGAGATTGTGGTTTGAAGTGAAGAATGAGGGGGCAGTTTCGATTGTTACTGTTCAGAGGCATGCAGACACCACTGAAGCTCACACCCTCTCCTACGCCTTCAGTAGGTATTCAGGGGTATTCAGTTGGGTGCATGAAGGCAAAACAGACAAGGAGACATTCAGCGAGATAATATTACAAACACAAAATCTTTACCACTCATAATTTTAAATACAAAAACTTCTCCAGTCAAAAAAAATCAATACTAATAAACAGAGTCTGCTGTGTTTGTGTGTTTTTAAAGAGCACACAGAAGTGTCTCTTCTTGCAGCTTGAGAAGGAATGAAAGCATTCATCCAGTTAAGCCCTTGCTGGTATAATGACTGTGAACTCAGAAATGATTGCTGTTAAATCTGCACACATGGAGCAACGCTGTAGACCGACAGAACCAGACTTGTTTTACACTCTTAGGAAAAAGTCACACAGGAACTCTGACTGGATGAATAACCCTTGTGGATGTAAAGTGTAGAATTTTTTGCTCAGCTATCACACAACCGATGTTGCATTGAAATGGGATGAGTTGTAAAAAAATGCTACGATGTTACAATCCCGAATAATAAAACAGTGTAGCTGTGATACTGTATGAAAATATAATTTGATATTATCTATTTAGTAATTATTCTTTTTTCTCATCACAACATCAAAGAAAGATTTACCTTCCTGCCATAGCAGCGAGTGGATCAGCAGGATGAAATATCTAAGCTGCCAAAGGTTTTTGCTTGACCTAAAAAGGTCTTGTTGAAGCATAGCAGGCTGCCAACTGGCTGCTGGCAGATCTGCTGGAAGGTTCTTACTGTGTCTTCTCTGGAAATCTGTCCACATACAGCATAGACTGCTCAAAGAAGTTCAGCTGGTCAGTCTGATCATTTGGTGCTTCAGTTAGAACAGTTTGCAAGAATAGCGATGGAGTGTCGTTGTGGTGGACCATGTCAATTTGCAATTTGCCACCTGGGCTCCCTTTAGTTTGAAGGCTTTACTGTGTAGAGTTTGCATGTTCTTCCAATGTTTAGTTTATCCATGGGTATAAACAAACTTTGTCCTACAATCTGCACAATCTATTGGTAAAACTGAGGAAAGTTCATTGTATTTATGAGGTCTGACATGAAGTTGTGCACACATGCATCTTTGTGTGTCGTTGTCAGGCTTTACAAGGGACGATTCTGTGAGGCTTGTCGGATATGATGTGGCAGTTATCTGAAGGTCAGTTCCCCTTTTAAGCCGCACAGAGTTTCATAAGCAGTCTCGCATCTATTTGTGTTCTACCCTAAGACTGTGCAACAGAAAAAAGTGACTCCTTTTTGCACGTATGTCCCTCATTGTGGGGCACAGCATTTTGAAGCAGTGTAATTGGAGACAGTGTGAACATTTCACTTCTCAAAACAAAGGAGTTGTTGTGCAACATTGTCTAGAACTCGGGTCTCTTGATGGTCACACTTTCATAGGGTGTTTGAAGCTTCACCATGTGACGTGTTACAGGACCACTGCCTGACTCAGCGTTGTTGCGTTTTTGACAATAAAGGCCAAAAGAGTCAATAAAAATGATTGGAAAGTGAATTAATCTTTTAATTGGAAATATGGATCTGAAAGAGTATTTTCTTGCAGTGTCTGTTTTACAGTCTTTTTTTAAATCAATATTAATAATGTTGAATTATTAATATTGATATTTAAGCATTTTGACTGAACTGCTTTTAAAGCCACTTTCTTTATCATCGTTTATTCTATCAAACAACAAAACACAGGAGTGAGAGCTTTGTTTGGCGACAGCTCAGTAAAATGATGAGTAAATACTTCCTCTTGAAAATGAATATTCATTTCAGTCTGTCTATAGTTAGGACCATCATCCAGTCTCACTGCATTCATTTAGTGGCCAGTCGTCAGCTCAAATTTTCTCTGTTCTCTGAATTGTAACACTTCTCTGATGCAACAAAATGCTGGGATCACTGTCTGGGCTCTGTTGTAACCCTTGAAGCTGTCAATACTTCCTACTCAACCATAAAGTTGGAGTAAAGTTCACTCGTTTACTATGAGCTGCTCCAGCAAGCAAAATCTGCAAAAATCTTCTTTTTTTTCACCTCACAGTACAAAAACACAAGACCATACTTTTTATTGTTGTGGAGGCACATATTGTTCCAGCCATTCTCCTGCTCAGACGTGTGAAGGATGCCAAAAATACACTGAGAGGGAAGGAGTTTGTTGGTTGCAAAATGTGTCGTCCTCCTGTTTCTTTGTTATGCAATGTAAATATAGCTGTAGCTTCATTCTAATGCCTCATAGAAATGTGGGATAAACAATCAGTCACTTCAGTCACGGTCCTCTTGATTCTGCTTGCCCGGCACTGTTTACACCTACGATAGTCACAGCCGACTCGCATGGAGTGGGTTAGTTGCTTGTACAAAGGGTATGTGGCAGAAAATGAAACATGACACTTTGTCCTCTCCTCAGCTCTGATTGTGGTTTGTACAACAGAGGTCACTTGTCTTGACTGCGTTTGAGGTTTATCATCAGAACTGCCCAAGCTGCAGCTGCCCCCCTCTTCATTCTAGGTGGACAGGGGATGGCTCTGTCTCAAGCACCATTAAAACAGGAACACACACCCAAGCACAACCATGGTGACACACTGAGAGCGCAGCACCAAACAGACGTACGAAAGTGTATAACTCGTGTACAGACACAGGCAATCCCACTGTTTGTCAACTTAAGAGCAGTTTAGAAGAATCATCAGAGTACTAGACCACACACAGATGCAGTCCTTCCAGTTAGAAATAGCATTTTCTTCCTGGGTGCACATGTGACTCTTCAAACTGTGTGATTGGAAATTTTAGTTTAATTTTATGTTTTCCACAGTTTGCTTTTAAACATAAACTTCATAGGCTTCATTTTACTTTGATTTATCATTTGTATCCATTCTTACTGATGAGAGTTTAGCATGACCAGGTACTTCTTTCTTCCCCCGACTTCCCATTAACTGTGTGGAATTTGTCCAGAAGAGATTATGTTCTGATGGTCAATGATTAAACAACGACTCCTGTTTGCTTCACAAATATAATCTTATGTTGCTGTTCCTTGCTGAAATGTCTGTTTCCAGACACGGCTGGCAAAGATCAGATACATCGCTGAGACTAAAAATTGCTGAACTCATTCCTTACATATTTTTCTTTTTGGCAGCATCAACTGTCTGCCAGAGCAGGCGATTGCTTTGCACTGGCAAAACTGTCTTCTGCGTCCTGAAATGCTATCTTAATGCAGAGATTTAATTTGTTTGATTTACTGTATCGGACTGTATAAAAATCTGTAGGAAGCACTGAAATGTTACATTTGACAGGAGTGTATTGATTTCCCACCAGAGCTCTTCACAATCAACATAAATTGTTGTATCTGAGTGTTTTTTCCTGTTTGTTCAGAGTTATGACACAAGGAGTGCAGCTTGGCTTCCTGTCTTAAGAGTACTTCACTTGGAGAAAGTGTTTTCAGTAGATTGCAGTGCTGCAGCTTAGTTTACGTTACAAAAAAACACAACACTTTTTAAGACTGATGTTTGCATTTTTATTTTTCTCTTGCTTGATATTGTTGCTTCAGTGAGGGAAAAAAAATCTGGTTTGCCATGAAGTTGAGTTTGTATATTCACATGTTTCTTAAAACCTGCAGGTACATGTGTTAAAAGCTCAAGAAACATTGCATATTTTTAAACGAGTGCCTCACATTTTTGTAGCCTTGGCACGCTTCACTTTTCCAACATGTGGAGAATCTAATCTCTACAGTCCGTCTCCCTTTAGTTCTCATAATGGATCCTGTGTACACTGACAAACTGTGGTCAGCAGCAGTCTCTCTTCCACTCCAGCTCTCTATCCATTAGCCAGATTTGTTGCTATTTCATTATCTAATTGGGTGGGATCCAGTGTGTACCCACCTCTCCACTGAACCACAGGCTGGATTGCCAGTTACCTCCTCTCTCTCTCTTAAGAGGGGTGAATCAGGCATCCTGGATAAGTTTCAAATATGGAACACATCTGAGTCCAAACTAAAATGACTGAATTAAAATGTACAGTAGTAGCAGAAAGGTGTTGTTGAAAATGTATTGTTGGTTTGAAAGCGAAAGGTAATGTTGCAAACAATATGGAGAGTCCTATTCAACCATTCCTTGGCTCTTGAGTGGAAAGTAGGCTATTGACTGAGCTGGTGTCAGATTTCCTCGCTGCTGCCATTCCAGTCGCAGACGCTCAGAGCCGCGCATTGATTTTATAAACCACAACTCAGCACAACGTTGAAGGCTTTCAACAACATAGTGGATGTTTTGGGCCCGGGCTGTGACGTTACGGGTTTATGCCTGCTGGCTTTTGGGTTTGAAGGAATGCTGGATGAAATGCTGTGAGACGTTCTGAGCTCCAGGAATAGCCTGGCTGCTTGCTCCGCTGTTGACTGTGAATGCTAAAGACTGGGAGCCAAAGATAAGTGAGTTGGACAATCTTTTCCTGTCCTTGCACAAACAAGAGTAATGAGTCTTTTGCACCAGCTCAGCTATAAAAGATGTCCATGAATTCCACGTTATTTATATCATCCGGTGTACACCTGTCAAGTAAATATGATACGCTGTTTGTAAACACTGACAGCAAGAGGCAGTGATCCTGAGTTGTCACCAGTCTTTGAGACTTAGCTTGATGACTGTTTTTCTGCTTGTGTTTTGAATATTTTCCGATCATCTCAGACATCAGCTCTGGCTTCCAGCGTTAATACATGAAGTAAAAAAAAAATGAATGCAGGAGTGGTTAGTGTTTAAATGCAGAAGGGTATAGATTCCTAACCACCTTGAGGATGCATGATGATTAGAGGAACTATTGATCGGCAGCCTCTGATGTCATCGAGTGTCACGTCCAACAGCTTAACAGCTGGTGTATCAGTTGCTTTTTCATTAAAGGCCCTCAAAGACTGAATGTTACACGATCAATACATTCCTCCTTGTTCCAAATTCCCCTAAAATAATCAAGGCTGGGGTCTCACCTGATGGACTTCGATCAAATGAAACTAACTTTTGTTCAGTTGCTCCATTATTGAGGGTAATTTTAAAGTATGATCTGTGATATTAGCGCCTGAGCCCTTGCAGAGGCAGAAGAAATATTGTTTATCTGAAGTTGAATGTTTCCTCTTCTTTAGGCATGTCTGGTTTGTGTGAATGCTTAACTATTAAAACAACAGCCTCAAGTGCCGTGTAAGGGATGAACTCTGTTTTATTTTTTAATTCGGTAAATTTTGAAACACGAAAAAATTCCTGAAGTCGAACACTAATAATTCTAATCCTGAATCTGGAACCTTTTTTTCCAATAAAGAATGAATTCAAGGGACATGAAAGTGGCATAATTAGAAATAAAGAATAAAATTAATTTGTTCTGAATTCTGTTCCTAAGTGTTTGTTCTTTTAATTTCTTTCCTGCTCTTTCTATGCAATTACATTAACAGAGATTGCTGACCTATGCACTGTGCAATAAAACAAAGATCCTACTCTTAATGAAATGCTATTTCTCCTCTGCAGTATGTAAAGCTTCTTAAGGGTCACTTAACAAATTGCCTTTGCAGGTAATCAAAAAGAAAGGATAGTTGGCATGGTGTTTATATTAATTTATTTTCCCTTCATAAGAGATCGAACTGGAATGAAGCCATGCTTTTAAGAAGACTGGTTGTTTGGATTGTCAGCAATCACAGTTTTTTGGAGTCACTGTTGCAACTCTCAATGAGAGCAGTGAGGCTGCATCTGCACACAAGCTTGTAAAGTTTCATACCATATCAAACAACTTGAATTATGAGTTTTCAATGAGGTAAAAGTTGCCATTTATAGTTGAATATGTACTGTACAATATTCACAAGTGGTCCAGTTTATATACAGAATCACCTTGATGTCTGAAGAGCTACTCTTGATAACATGGTCTGGAACCTTTTGGTGATATCATAACTTGTGATTGTGCCCGTTGATGGCATATCAGCCTAATTTAGAAAACCTTTTTTCGTGTTATGTTGATAAATTCGGTATTCTTTGTGTTCGTTATCCACAGCACTCTGACAGGATGTCGTCACAGGAGGGGGAGGAGCCTCCTCCAAACGGAGGCCAATCCGATAGTCGTCTGAAGAGCAAAAAGCCCCCCAGCCTTGTAATAGCCATCCCTCCACCTGAGGAGATGATGTCTCAGGACTCTGGAAAACGGGTAGGCACGATGTTTCACCTTCATCCCCCCCCCATCTTTTTGATTTTTTTGGTTGTGACTCACTGAAACTTATGCATGTGCAGTCACTATGATTGTTCCAAAGGTAAATGTAGGATGCCGGTCGACAAAGTTTCCCTTGCCATTCAGATGTGTGGAACTGGGTCTGACTCTCAGCCTCTTGCGGAGAACTGAACACATGCAGAGCTGTTAGGTAACAGATTTATTGACTGTCAGTGGGGGTCTTGGTCAGCCGAAGAGGTGCTGGTGTAGGATGGTGCGGAGCAGGCACAGCTTGAGAAACTGAGAGCTGAGCAGGCTGTGTGTTTCCAATGGTTATCGGTGGACTTGGCAGAGCTGAGGGTTCAACTGTAGTGGAGCCAGAGACAGACAGGGAACACAGACTCTGAGGGTGGCTGGGCACAGATCCAGAGTTGTACTGTAGCCGTAGGCAGGCTGGTGCTGATGGAAGATCTTCTGGTGCACAAGGAGAGAAAAGTTGAGCCACAAGAGGACAAAGAAAAAAACAATTCTCCCAGCAATACAGAGGAATTGAGCTGCCAACAGTACTCCTACTACACAAGCTGAAAGCGCAATCTGGCTGTTAGTGGAAATGAGATTAGATGAAGTTTGATTGGTGGGTTGCTTTCAAGTGAGGATAATCAGACAGATAATCACACTAATGAGGAAATATGACTACAGCGACAGAGAGGGAAAGGGGTAACAAAACAGGAAAAGAGGGAGTGGGAATAAACGGAATCTTTGTTCTCCAGCTAAGAAAAAGAATAACAAATGGAGCAATGGAGATGTTAGACGTTTAATGTTTAACAATGAACTGGAAACCAAAAAGCAACAAATCCTTGAAATTCTATAGAATACTACACACTCCCATGAACACAACTACAACCAAAAATGCATTTACTTCAAGACAAACTCCTTGTTTACTCACACGATTGTTCCAAAATTTCACATGTATAGGGTCTGTTTTTTCAAATGTTTATTTACCCATGTTGTGATACTAGGTAATTTTAAAAGGTTTCGGTTAGAAATGTCGTGTAATGAGTAGCCACTGAGGCAGGTGGTCAAGTTGTTCTGGTAGCATTATTGAGCAGCACAGCTTGCTGTTCCCATCTGAAGACTTCTTCAGAGACTGTTTGATTACTCTTTTATACCCATTTTAATGACTAATTATAGACTGATTGTCTCTTAAACAAGAACAGGGGTCTTTTGCTGCAGTAAGGAAAACAGGGTTTAATTGAGGGGGAGTGAATACAAGACTTTTGGCAGCAGTATGTTTGGTAACCTATTAACTGATTAAAATACTCTGTCCCTCTTGAGTTTGCCACTTGCCCCAGCAAGGTGGCATCTTGCACAGCTGTGTAGCAGTTTATGATCCCTTGCACAATTCTGTGGGTCACGTGTCTCAGCTGTAGACAGTGGAAGCTCCACACAGTTGTCAGCGCATGTTACTATGAAACTGCTCCTAAAGGTCTAACAGTCTCATAAAAAGGAAAACGGAGTGAGATGTTGCATGTTTTGCAGCAACCTCTGCTTTCAATGGCTATTTGTTGAATAGATAAAACAAAGGGATTAAATCCCCAGTCTGAACCAGCTGAGCTAAACTCTGAACATATGGCTCACTTACATCCTACATCTTGCTTCAAGCTCCATTAGCTCTCAGAATGACAAGACCATTAGCCTCATTGAATGCAGAGTCACTGCAGGTTAGGATAATGGACTGTCTGAGATTTCGCTACACCCCACAAAACCCAGGAACACTCAGCTGCATGCACAAGTGGCTCTTATTTGGCTTCTGTAGCGGTACGTGACTATATTGAAGACTGACCCAATGGAGCAATGACCATATAAAGCAAGTATTTGATACTGTTCTGTCGTGATGCCCTGGATCCTCAGTGTTGAATTACTTTTGATTATGAGTGTTTTCAAGACATTTGATTTATTTTTTAGGGTCCTGCAGCAATTATCAATGTATTATTCAGTGTATTTCTTTGCAGCTCAGTACTACTTCATTATCATTCAGCTTGAAGCTTTTTGTGTTTTTTTGTCCCTCTGCTGTTCTAAGCCTGTTCTGCAACTGCATCTAATCTTGTAGCTCCATGTTCAAGGTAAATTCTGTTGTGATGGTCCATATATTTCTGGTTTCACCATCCAGCTTCGGCCATCTCTGAAAAAAAGTACGAGTGAGCAAGCAGCTAGTTCTGTGTCGGAAAGCATCAGTGGAGCCGCAGAAGCAGGCTTTCTAACCAGAGATAGAAGGTCCAAGTTTGGCAGACAGACGTCACTCTCGCAAAGCATCCGAAGGTTCGTGGTTTTTTACTTCCCAGCTTTATCTGTCTGAGTGTGACATGAGACCACTTCACTTTCCTCTTTCAGGTTGTTTGAGAATGTAACTTCTGCATGACGTTTGACTGCTGTCATGACGTTTTGCTTCCTGTAGGAACACAGCCCAGTGGTTTGGGGTTGGTGAGGACTGTGAGACGAAACAGCAGGTATGGCAAAGAAAGAGCCTGCGACACTGCAGCCAGCGCTACGGCAAGCTGAAGGCCCAGTACAGAGAGGCCGAGACGGCCACCAGCATCGACCAGAGCCTGGAGTCACCAGCCACCAAGATGCCCAAGGTAGGCAGGCATCGGAGAGGCCCACAATCACTGTGAGCACAAACCTTCACACGCACTCCCATAAAATAGAGACTTACATCCAGACAGACTTGAGGAATTATGGGACTTTTTCAAAGAGAACCAAAAAAAGCAAGATCAAATGCAGCAAGCGTCAGATGTGACGACTTCAAATCTCTACTGAGTTATATAAAACGACAGAAGTTGTTACTTATATTTTTTCTTATCAGCATGATTGAACGACCCAAACAATCACCAAAAGAAGATGATCATAAACTATGAAGTCTGGTTTTATGGATGTGTCTTTGTCTGGAGACCAAAGTGCTACATGGTGACAGACGAGGACCATCTGTGACTCAGCTGACTCAGAGTCTCTTTGTCCTTTTCAGACTCCTCCACTCATCTGTTGGTCTTTTTCTTTATTGTTTATTTTGGGATGTGTGAGGTGACAGAAAGAAATCTACAATTTGTTCCAGTGTGTCGAGTGAAAGAAACATAAATCTGTCCTCTGTAATGAGTAATCTATTGGTCACCTTTCATGTATAGTGAACACTGCAGGTGTTTACACGCAAAGTATTTGTTTATGTTGAACGGTTTGACCAGTCTGACTGAGATGTGTATTTTGGCAGATTGTGGATCCTCTCGCACGAGGACGAGCTTTCCGTTGCCCAGACGAGATGGACAACCGCTCCCCCAGGACACCTCACACGACTCCGGGGCTACCGGCCACTCCCGGGGTCACTTCCCTCAGCTCCTTTACCAGCCAGCGCTCTGGGTACAACCGCTTTCCCCGGCGGAAGCGGGAGTCTGTCGCTCGCATGAGCATCAGAGCTGCTTCCAACCTGCTGAGGGTGAGTAAAGACACCAAAAAACATTCCCACACAGAGGTTTTTCAAACAGAAAATGGTTCAGTCTTTAGGTCTCGTTACACCCTCATGTAGTGAGAACCATTACCTTCTAAGATCATCATTTATTACGGAACTTTATAAGTCAAGTTTAGGTATTAAAGGCTTTTATTGGCGGTATTTCATAATATGGTCATTTTTTGGTTTGGAGCTGTATTACAATAGAAGAGGTTTTATCTGTCGCCCTTACCTGTAAAAATAAATATGTGCATTATTTTTTCTTGCTGTGTTGTGTTGGCAGGGCCGGAGTGGCTTAGCAGGCTCACAGACTGGACGCAGTTTTCCCCGGAGGAGCTTTGCCAGGCCGAGTTGGATGGATGAAGACACTGTAGATTCTGCTGACGCGTCCGAGTCACTTTTCTTCAGCAAGGTCAGTTTCTTTCTCCTCAGATGTCTTTCATTTTCCGTTCCCATAAACTCGACTGTTGTTTGAGCTTGTATAATATTTTAGAACATGTTCTGCGTTGTCTGCAGGTGGACGCTCATGACGAGTTTTATTCTATGACGGATGATGTGTTTGAATCGCCACCCATATCAGCTTCTTTTGGTCCAAGCGAAACACCTGACCAGAAGTTCTCAAGCTTGTGAGTCGATAACAAAGTTTTACCTGAGCTGGGAAGTTTTGACCAATACGAGAAATGTTTTTTTGGCACATAGATAGAGCTCAGCTTGGTTTCTAGTCTCAGTCGAAACATGAGTGCTTGATGATATAGAAATGGTTTTCCCGTTAATTGCTGCCTCACACTCTTCTCTAGTATTCTTCACCTCTCTCAATGCTTTGGTCTTCCCCCCACCTCCAGGAAAGACATTTCCCGGACCCCCAGGACACCAGTCACAGTGCCTGAAAAAGGCCATCATCGTCGTGGCCACCGCATTGCTTCCCAAGTGAAACATTTTGCCTTTGACAAACATAAGCGACAGTATGGGATGGGCGTTGTTGGAAAATGGCTGAACCGACACTATCGACGCAGCCTCAGCAGCAACGTTCAGAAGCAGCTGGACGATTTCCAAAGCCACAGGTTTGTCTCATATCGTACTGAACGCACACACACTACTGGAACAGTTTCACAATAAACTGTTCAGGTGGTAATTCTCTAAGAGAGGCGCTTCAAAATTGACCGCTTTAATTTTTTCAGTTTATGGGTTTGAGGAGACATCATTTCATTTTCCTTTATTTTTGTGTCTTCTAGGCCGTACTTTACCTACTGGATTACATTTGTTCACATAGTTATCACATTGCTGGCCTGCTGCACATACGGTTTTGCTCCTGTTGGGTTTGCACAACATTCAAAATCGGAACTGGTAAGTACCAGCAAAAGTTTCAGCTCATTAAACCATCATGACGACTGTTCTATAAAAAGATTATGTTTGACTCGGTTCATTGACAATCACAAACAAAAATTCACTTCAGCTCTCAATCCTTTTTTTTTTTAGCTTCTTCTGATGTTGTGTTATGAGTATGACCACTGGTGAACCATGGGTCTCTGCTGCCCTCTATAGGTACTGAAGAACAAAGGCATTTATGAGAGTGTGAAATATGTCCAACAGGAAAACTTCTGGATCGGACCAAGATCTGTGAGTCTATCAATGCTTAGAGTTTAGCACCCCCTGTCCTTACTATCACATTAAGCCGATGTTCAGAATAGCTTGTGATGTAATTCTTATCACATTTGGAAGGTTCACCTTGGAGGAAGCTGCAAAGAAACTGGTTGAGATAAAAAAAAAAAAATGGGACTGAGTTTCACTGTTGGGTGTTTACTTGGGTGATACTAGACACTTCTCTTTTTCTGATGCAGTTTTACTGCTTACTCTCTGAATTTCTCATTTTCTTTTGTCACATACTGTAGTTCTCATCGAGCTCCAACCTTCTTCTTTCCCACACTGCTTTACCAGAAACTATCTATTACAGCTCGTGAGTTACATTCCAGAAATGTTCAAGCTGATTTTTTTTTGTTTTCTGCATGAAGCAGATTTCAAATGACTGAGTGAAGTTGTTTTCTTTCACAAACTACAAACAAAAGGAAGCAGCTGTATCTGAAGACAAAATGGACACAGACATTTATATCCTTCTTGGGGACAGATTCAGAAACGAAAAAGAAATGGCACTTTACTATGGTAGCTATGAATTGTATTTTGGATCTGTTTCTGTGTTTATGTAGTTTTTTCCCTTTCAATTTCCTTGAATCTCCAGGACGACCTGATCCACCTCGGGGCAAAGTTCTCCCCCTGCATCCGACATGACACACAGATTGTCAATCTAATCCAGAGAGCCAGAGATCTTGAAAGAGAGTCCGGCTGCTGCGTGCAGAACGACAACTCTGGATGTGTGCAGACTCACAGCTCCGACTGTTCTGTATGTGACAGGTCCAGCAGCATGTTGCACAACTTATCAATGTGTAGTGAACTTACAGGAAATTTAATCTAGTAGTTTAATTTCTTCATAACAACAACATGCAATGAATGTTCTGTGAATACACAATTTTTCATTGTGTCCTTCCTGACACAAACAATAACGCATGTTGATGGAAATTGTCCTTTTGTTAGGTATTATTGGTTTGAAAGAGTCTGTGTTATACATCCATATTTTGTTTTTCAAATTATATATTTGTGATCCTGAAGACAAAAATCCAAATGTTCTGTGCAGGAGACCTTGGCCACCTTCATCAAGTGGAACAGTGAACAGGTGGATATCACCAGGTCCTCTGGCTCTGTGTGCCACCAGGACCCCAGGTGAGAATACATTAATTAGTCTAAAGCATGCCATTTAATTCCTTCATTTTATTCATTTTTAAAAAACTTTTCTTCTTTCTTTGTGTTCGCTGTGAGCAGAGTTTGTGAAGAGCCTGCCTCTGCAGAGCCTCACACGTGGCCCGATGACATCACCCAGTGGCCGGTAAGAAGTCACTTCACCATGTTTTTATTGTAATTTGTGTCACTGCTTTCCCTCTTCTTTTTCTTATTTATGTTTTTGTTTTTCACCAGTTGTGTACATACCCAAAAAAGTGGAATCACACAGGCTATAGACACATGGACTGTAACATCAAGGGGCGGCCATGCTGCATAGGAACAAAGGGGAGGTGCGAAACATGAGCAGAAATCACACCGGCTCCTGTTCATTATGTTCTATTTACATTGCTGGGTCATTGCACGGTCATGTGGAAATAAACATATTGCATTCTGCTTGTCGCTCCTGTAGGTGTGAGATCACAACCAGAGAGTATTGCTCTTTCATGCATGGTTACTTCCATGAGGAGGCCACGCTCTGCTCACAGGTAGTGTGTGCACAGTCAATCATGCTCCTGGTGCATCCTGGTTTTTGTGTCATTTTCTTACTGACTGCCCTGTGATTACATAGGTCCACTGTCTGGATGATGTGTGCGGTCTGCTTCCCTTTCTCAACCCTGACATTCCCGATCAGTTCTACCGTCTCTGGCTGTCTCTCTTCCTTCATGCCGGGTACGGACCGTCCACGCCAAGTTGAATTATCTTTCAATGTTTCTGTTTGAATGCAGTTGTTGAAAAGCAGTTCATGAGTTGTTGTTCTTTATTTGTCTTGATTTCTTCTGTTTTTGCAAGCTTGAAACATTAAGCAGCCATTTTAGATGACTACGAAAGATTGCAATTGCAGCAGCAGCACAACTGCTGATACTAAATAGTGCATGCAGAATTTGTGTGTTGTTTTGCAATGTTTAAAGCTTTTACTCAGTCACAACTGCTTTTAATGATTACTTTGCAGTTTCTATATGTCACCTACTTTGAGGTTTCAATCCGAATCAAATCTTTTTGAATGAGGCCTTAGTGCTCGTGAGCAGTGAACTCACATGAGCACTTGCCTACTTAAAACTAATACTATGCACAAGGGAAAGCCTTCAACTTCAACACAAGCAAAAAAAATCTACAGCTGTATGACTGAAAATTTCACTCACCAGCGTTAGTGATTCTCTTTCTTGTGTCCAAACAGCCACTTCGGTCTGATGTTTGATGATGATTTTAGTCTGTTTGATATCGATTTAAAAGAAATAAACAAATGACGAAAAGATCAGACTCTAATGGAGATGCACGGATTGATCCCCTCAGACTAATGTAAATCTGCATGTGTGTGTCTGCAGACTGTTGCACTGTGTGGTGTCAGTCGTGTTTCAGATGACCATCCTCAGAGACCTGGAGAAGCTGGCAGGTTGGGTCCGTATCTCCATCATTTACATCCTCAGTGGCATCACTGGTAACCTCGCATCGGCGCTGTTCCTCCCCTACAGAGCGGAGGTGAGCTTTCATCTTTGGCTTTTTTGCACATTTGTGCAAGCAAATGCTAAATCTCCTTCAATATACATGTAAATTTTCCAACAGTTTTGGTCATGTAAGTTGTGATCAACCATTTTTTTGTAAATATGGTTTGCTCACCTGTTGCCCCTACTCATTGGCTTAGCTCAGCTTAGTTTAGCTCATTTGCTGGAGGAGAGTTGCTCATGCTGAAGCTTAACAGAGCAGACCTGAGTGCCTCAGCATAGAGAGGTCTAAAGGGCAGAGAAAAACACCCACAGTGTTAACTGCAAGAGCTAGAAGAAACTGAGCTTAAATCAACAACAGGAATCGAAATGTCACAACATTGTCATCGATTATTGCCAAGAAAAAACAAGAATCATCATATTTTTTTCATAGCATTCTTTTTTGATTATTTAATGCCGGAGAAATTCCAATATTCTGCAACTTTGACATTTTTTTTGCTGAAAAATCAATTGAAAACATGACATTTCTGGAAGCTTCGACAAGCTGTTCACACATCTGAATTATGGCTGAATGTATAGCATGGTAAGAACACCATTTTATTGAAATATATTCTGTTATCAATAAGTTATATGGACATGAACACCATAGTTATCTCATCCTTAAATGATCAGTTTGATGTGCTGATGGAAAGCTTAAGTCATCCTCTTGGCACACAAGATGAGAGTGTGCGGGAGAAAGTAACCACTAAACACCCTCTCAGATCATGTTTGTGACATGTAACTGAACGCTGACCACCTTTTTTGGGGTGTTCTCCTTTACTTTGTAAATAGCTCACATTCAAAGCCGTTGATGTGATCTACCTGGAAAAGGAAAAAGGATAAACCAAGATAACGACTGATTAGTTCTCAGTTGTTAACAGCCCACAACCCCTAAATAAACACGGCACAAAGGTACATTTTTATTTTTATTTTTGTGTTCAAAATGTATGTTTGGTGACAGAAAACTGTGACTCAGTGTGCTTGTAAGAAGCAGCCTGGATTACCTACTTGTTTACTGGCAGGTCTGTTTTCCTCTGGATGTCCCTGTATAGCCCACTTTCCCCCCTGAGAGATTAGTCTAATACCATTGTGTGTGGGCTGACAAAGGCCACTGCTGCAACAGTTTGTGAATGGGATTACAGCTTTACTTTCTGACAAAACCAGTCTTGTCTGGTGATGCCTTGAGTTTGCTCATGTCTCATTCACGTGAAATCTTTCCTCTCTCATGTTATTTGCAGACTGCAGTTTCAAAGGAATCATTTTTAACTTCTCGAATGAAAATGTCAAACCTCAAAATGCCAACATGTTTTGTATCACAAGCAGCACTCGATTTGTTGAATCCATTGTGCTCCTGAACTCTGTCTCTTTGTCATGATTCCATTGAGAATCTGTTGTGACACGAGGTGATTCTATGCATGAAGCACCTTGACGTGAGAGCCAGAAATCCCACCCCACACAGCTCCCCTCGTCAGCGGCCAGCTCACTAGTGTTCACGCACCTGAAATAAACCGGAGGAAGCACATGCAAGGCACAACACTGGGCGGTCAATCCACTTAACGAAGTGGTTTAAGTAGATTATCCTTTAACTGTTAAGTTGAGGAGCCCCCATGGCTTCAGCAGAAGTGACTCAAAAAACAACTCTGACTAGAATGACGATAATAATCATGAAGCATGGAAAAGTACTAAATCAGTACTTAATTTGAGGCCAGAGTTCATTTCAAAATCAGCCTGATGTTGGCAAATAAACATAAAGCAATAAGAAAAGGTGAAAACTAATAGTGAATCAGAGACAAATTTGTTTGACTTCCAAATCTGTTGATAATCTGACATTTGTTGATGATCTTTCTGTGAAAATAATTACTTAGAATTCTATAGAGAGAGAACAGCGTGTCACTTGCTGAGAGGAATTAGACCTGGGACAGTCCGTCTGTCTGGGATGGATGCAGTCAATGTACATGTGACTAAAAGAAGCGTGTTCTAACACACACCGTCTGTCCAACAAAGACTCAACACCTGAGGCAATAGACAAACATTTGCAAAAGTGACAAAAAAATCCAATATCTGATTTATGTGATCAGTTTTAAAAAATCTGAAAATGTGCTTCAAACTGATGACAGGTCAACCTTCCTTGTATGTAACATGGAACTCTCTCACCTTCACAAAACATATTGGGAGCAGTTCAACCAAGAAAACCTTCATACTTTGGATTCCAAAAGGTTTTGTCTTGTTTTTTTCCCAGATTGCCTGTGAGAAACACTGTGGACCCTCTGTCCTCTCTTTGGCACTTCTACCAAACAATATCTGTGAAGCCAAACACCGGCAGACACGCCCATTGTCATGAACATACAGAAACAAGCGCCCTCATCATTAAAGGACGACTGCTTATCTGGTCCGGCTCATGACTAAATTGTTTCTTTGACATGTGCAGAAATATCTATGGGCTCACTTGTGTAGGTTTTTCCTCAAGTGTCCTCAACCTCTAACTAAATACACAGTGGGATTTGTGTCACCCAATGGCGAGTGAGCGTGGCTCATGTGAGGAGCGTGTTAGCCTGCGTGTCTGGGGTGTGTGGGTGGAGTGCCACGCTCTTTTTTGTTTGTGGGTGTTTAATGTCTTCACAGATTAGCCATCTGCCTCCGTCCAGGCCAAGCCTCCAAACTCAGCTTTGACGTCACGCTAATCTGCTCACATTTACTGCCTGACCCAGGGGTCATCCTCTCGTTATTCCATAGAACCCCAGACCTTTAATTTGAGAATTAATTGTATATTTTAAAATGTGTTTGTGCTGAGAAACATTAAAAACAAAGAATGAATTTTTCGAAACACAAAACACCTTCACTTATTTTAGTTGAATTTCAGTTCGTGTACTCCCTTTGAATCTATCTTTACAGCTAAACTTGAAAAATCAAAGGTACTTTTCAAAAATGTTCTTGTGACCTGCATGTGTCAACCTGTGTTAAATTACCAGTGAAGCAGAGACACTCACCCAGAAACCTTGTGCAACCAGTGAGCAGGATGTATGCTTTTTATTTCCTTTACACATCTGAGGTGATGTGTGCCGAGCATGTGTCCAGTGTTTAGTCACAGGTGTAAATGCACTGGAAACGCAGTAGAGAGTCTTTTATTTATGAACAACATCTTGTCTGAGCTGAAGTAAACTGAACTGGCTGTCTAACCTGGTTTGGGATCTTTCTCTTCCTATGCAGGTGGGTCCAGCAGGGTCTCAGTTTGGCCTCCTTGCCTGCCTCTTTGTCGAGCTGTTTCAGGGCTGGCAAATTCTGGAGAAGCCGTGGAAGGCCTTCCTCAAGCTGCTCGGCATCGTTTTGTTCCTCTTCCTGTGCGGCCTCCTGCCCTGGATTGACAACATCGCCCACATATTCGGCTTCCTCAGTGGCCTGCTGCTCTCCTTCGCCATCCTGCCCTACGTCACCTTCGGAACATTCGACAAATACCGGAAGCGCGTCCTGATTGTTGTGTCGATGTTGGCCTACATCGGGCTGTTCTCCTCACTCATCGTCTGGTTTTATTTTTATCCTATTAACTGGCACTGGCTGGAGCATCTAACCTGCCTGCCGTTCACCAATAAGTTTTGTGAAAAGTATGACATTGACCATGACATCGACCACGTGGTGCATTAGTCCCTCAGCGCCCGATGACGTTTGAGATGTCTGCACTGTCTGAGCTACCTGTCCACCAGCCTGTAGCCAGCCAGCTGGTCACCTGCTTCCAGGTCACCTTGATGACCTTTTGACATTCTGGCCACCAGGAAATAAAATCGTTTCCTCATGAAGAGGCCATTCCGAGTCAGTTGGAGGAGGATGCATCTCTTCTCGTCAGGCTGCTGACTTGCTTTCCGCTGTAAAACTGCTTTAATGTTTTTCAATTGAGTATGGACTGAATCAGAGGAAATCAAAGATACTCAGGACATTAAAGGTACATGGAGCTGAGAGGGCCTGAAGGAAACGACGAGCTATAGATCGAGAGACAGTGGGCCTCTCACCGTTCATGAATCAGCTTTTTCTCCTTTCAATGTTTGAAGGACAAGCAGCTGAAGGCACTCGGGGTAACTGAGGTACATGGGTCAGCAGGTCTTTGAGATACATCAAATGCTTCTTCCCAGTAATAGGAATTTTCACTAACACTTGTTTTTACACTACAAAAGCTGGCAGTCATCTCTGCTTTTCCTATTTTCAGAGGAGAAAAAATCTGTTTTAACCTGGATTCATTTAATGTTTCATATTCTTCTGAACAAATTTCGTCCTGCTGAAGGCAACATGTTTAAGTGTCAACTGTGCAGCTGAAGTAGATGAAGTGAAATTTCAGTCGTCCACAAAAGGCAAAATTTCTATAAAAACCACTAGTTGCCTTAAACCAACTATGCTGTTTTACAAAGATGCCTCGTGAGTTTTCGCACTGCTCTCAGTCAGTGTTCACACTTCTGACCCATACATACCAAAGCAAGGTTTTTACACTACTTTTACACACACGCACACACACGCACACACACACACGCACACACACACACGTGTTTCTGTCACTTCTCTGCGCACTGCCCCCACTAACAATTTTTTTGCTTTCTTTTTTCAAGCTCTTGCAAAGTCTCAGTCTGATCACATTTTTTAAGGAGGCATAGTGGTGCCTAAATCATTACCTAGAAAATAATAGTCACATGATATTTATTCTCAGAGTATTACCAAATGTGCTTTGTTTGTGTTGTTACTTCTGGGATTTGTGGTCAAACAATCGCAGCATCCTGTTACACCTGGGCCTTAAGAGGTTTGTGAAACATGAACTAGTTTTATTATTCTTAGTTTAGCTTGAAGCAATCACAAATGGTTTAAAGCTGTTTGAACCCAAGATCAAGGTCCGTCCTCTGTGCAGTTTCTTTTATTGACACATCTCAGTTGGTCAGTGTTGCCGTTTTATTGCGTTTTGGACAATGTGAACCTCAGACACTCACACCTGATGTGAAACGATCGTCACGTTGTTGGCAGTACATGTTACCTGGTTTAGGGATTCTGGTCGGTGTGAACCCCTGCTGTCAGGAAAGTCACGAGCTGTTAGGAGGATTATGTGTGTACCAGTCCCCTGACTGTTTGTTTGGAGAACACAAAGTGTTAAACATACAGCACGAGTTCTGTGACATAGAACAGATTTATGATCCTTTTTGTAACAGTTCTGGACTGAAACGCCTTCTGCTATACAAGTCCGCCCCCGTAATTTCGAGGCTTAATGACTGACTCACTATGTCCACCGTGTTGGTTTTTTGGTTGTATTTTTTAGGAAACTTCTTTGCTGTGCCTTTTTGATATGCGAGCATGTGAATGTTTGAGCAGCCGCTCTCCACCATCACGTCTGTAGGCAGCAGCTAGACTGCAGTGTTTTGCATTGGGACCAAATGATTTGAACCTTTTTACTGTTTCATGAAATAAAGAGAGGAACTTTTAAAAAGTTCAAAAACTCAAACTCATGCTTTTTTTCACTTTTACTCATGAAAATATCAGCATTAAACCAAAAGTCCACCCTGGTAATAGAGTTACCAGTTCACCCAGAAAATTCATTTCATATTAATTTTTATCTTTTGTAGTTTCTGCAACACTCTCGTGTCTTTGAGTCAATGACATAAATGTCCCAAACCTCATTTGTTGGATTCACTCTCACAAAACCGATAAGTGGTGTTGGTGTAGATGAGAATACATGAATATAAACAGTTAGAAAATATAACTTTTATAATTTAGGGAGAATACAATGTAAAAATACAACAAACATTCGTCTTGATTCAAGACTTTAGGAGGCAAAGACGGTGACTGTCTACAAGAGACAGAGTGAAACTATCAGGGAGACACTGTTGAAGCAGATATACTTAAAATAGAGAATTGTACCGACTTGATTAGACAGGATTCTTACAATGTGATTTTGTACTTGCAGGGAGTCGCAACATTTTAAAAAGTTACAAGCGAATATAAAACAGTGCAGGACAGAAAAAGGCAGCTGCTTGCTACAATGTACAATGAATAAATGTCCAGCATTTATCCTAACAAAATTTAAAAATATTTTTTTTCACGAAATAAAGTGAGCGTTTGCAACTTTTGCTCCAGTGACTCTGATTTGATGTTACTGAAGCACTAAAATAAGAGATGGGCATGTGTAGAGTCTTATTAGTTTCAGAGCTCTGCTGATGGTGACTCTGCCTCGTTTCGGTGCCTCACAGCAGTTTCCCGTCACACGAGATTCACCCTTGATGGTGATCACAAACACAACAGCAGTACTTGGGTTCCCCCCCCCCCCCACACACAGAAGCTGGTGGATCCACCACCAGAAAGGATCCACCTCCCACAAGTCCCTCCGTCTTCAACAGCCACTGTTGCGCCGCATGAAGGCGTGGCCCCTGACTGGGTGCATCATCTCAATGAAGGTGAGGGGCCCCACAGTGATCTCACTGGGGCCCTGCACCTTGAAACCCGACTTCTGGTAGAAAGGGACCAGAAAGTCCTCGCACATGAGCACAGCACGGCGGATGAAGGGCAGGCAGCGCAGGTACTGCAGGTAGCGCCACATGAGGATGGAGCCTTTGCCCTGCTGGCGGAAGGTCCGGTGGACAGCCAGGACGTGGATGTGGACTGTGGTGCCATGGGGCTTGTGGAGAGTCAGAGCGTCCTGTTGCGAGGAGAGAGAGAGGACAATGAGGAGGAGGAGGCCACACTGCCTCCTGAGACATTTTAAAGCCGCAGCAAGACACCAAATGTAGAAATGAGAATCTCACAGAGGACAGATGATTAGAGATGGCCTCAATATCTAAACACAAATACACAGACAGTAAAGACAAAAAGTACTTCAGGTGTCTCATTCTGGTCTGAGCTACCCTGAACAAAACCAAAGACTTGAAACCTGTTTTTACTGATGTGTTGCTGGTAAACATGTTTAAAATAAAAAGTTAAAAATAAGCAGGTTACCATTGTCAGACAAATTACATTCATTCATTGTTTATTGAATCAAAATGAGAAGGTAAAGTTAACATGGCTTTATAATTCAAATTTCAATTTTTATTTTTAATCTCAAGACTAAAATAGTTCACTAAAAAAAGTAGCAGATGAGCACCTGAAACGTCCACTTGTTCAGCACCCAACTTCTTGCTGCCTCCTCTCCATTGATGGAAAATCATTTAGGTTTAGTTTATGAATCTCCTCTGTCAGGCCTAAATGTCATTAAAAGAACCCCATTTGAAGAACAAAGTGGAAACTGAGCTGGTCTCAATTTGGGAACCAAATGCTACTTTTCCTTGTTTTGGTGGACTCTTTAACCACATGAGGATTCACAGAGATGTTTAATCTGAAATTAGACACACTTCTGAGCATATTTTGACTTTCGGCCTCTCTTTTTTCCTCGCGCTGAATTGCAGTCCAGGTGTCCTGCGCTCCTTCTTACCGCTGTAAGCCGCTCCTGGTCCCACAGTGAGCCGATGATGAACGCGACCAGCCGTCCCTCCTCGAACCAGCCAAGAGACAGCTCAGGACACAGGGTGAGGAAGTGGCGCACCTCGTCCAAGTGGAGAGGACACTCTCCTGACACCGAGATGAAGGCTGCGGAAAAGAATGGCACGAATCAATCATCATATTTTTAATGGACATAAAGAAGTTTCCCAAGGAGTAAACAAAGTGAATATAACGTTAAACAGTGAATATGAATGACTCTCTAAAGGCATCGATAATGATTTGCTGAAAAAGATTGAACAAAAAGTTTCAGAGGAAATAAAACTTAAAAGAAAATGTGTCAAACGTGGCGTCCATATACGACAAGTTACAAAAGAAAAAAAAGTAATGTATTTACCTTCTCTTTCGATCTCAAATACGCTGATGGCGTCCTCCGGGCTGAGGGAGCGAAACTCACTGGCGGGTAGCGTGTGGCGGCGGCCCTGAGGCACCGGGGAGCGCATGTGGAGCGGCTTCAGGAACGGCACGGCGCTCACTAATGACATGCTTTCTCTGCACAAAACAGATCGAGGTCAAAAGATAACGCGTGTATGGAGGAGTTTCCGGCGTTCCGTCCGCCTTCTTCAAACAAGGAACGACCTACCCAACCGTCTGACCCGTGCGTAATGAGTCTGAGAGAGCGCGCGTTGAGACTGAGCTGAGATTTGCGCACCGCACGTATTTATACTGGCGCGCCTCAGCGCCTGTTCGTAATCCTGAAGGGAGCTGGATGACCAAATCCTCCACTTCCCGTGAGTCAGTTGAACAATGAGCATATTTACGAACTGTTGGTAGGGGGGATCCGTGCGTAAGGAATAGCAGTGTCATGCACCTTCACGTTTCAGATCTGGATCTTTAAGAGCATTGGCTGCGGCTCTGAACTCGGTAATGACAGGAATGGTGACATGCTATTTAGAAAGGTGTTGGAGCTTTTCTCGTCAGCGTCAATTAAAGTGACCAGACTGAAGACGCTCTGCCCACGTTGCTTAACTGGGCCATCTTAAGGACTCGACTTACCGCTCTTTATGAGATTTCTTTGAAAGTGACTTTCCATTGTCCCTCTTAGCGAAGTTCACAACTTTTCCAGTCTCTCTCAGATCTGCACCCTTAAGAGGATTATAGGATGTGCAGGTGTTTTTTTGCCAGGTTTTTTTTTCGGGGTAAAGGAAACTGTTAAGAAATGTGATTGGTTAAACCCTCTAAAGAAACGTGTTTTCTCACAAGACGTGACAGACGTTTTAAAACCGGGCGAAACATTGGCAGGACATCCACTACACAATTCTTACGCAATTTGTACCGAGCCGGCAGTCAGTCGACGCCTCTTTTCTGTTTTATGCCGATGGAAATGTTGTTATGGGCTTGACAGAGCTTCACGTGTGAACTTTGTTTATCCTCTTTTTAAATGTTTTTTCCGCATTTCTGGAACTTTGATTATTTTGCATCTCTGTGTTTTGCAAAGCTCTTTATCATGTTTACAGACATTAAGACATTAATCGTTACTTCACCTTTTTACTGTGATTTCTTTAAGTACTATTTTTGTCTATTTTCTTGTGTTGTTTTTTGTTTTGGTTGTGT
The DNA here is from genome assembly GCA_032164315.1 of Malacoctenus gilli. Classification (NCBI taxonomy): domain Eukaryota; kingdom Metazoa; phylum Chordata; class Actinopteri; order Blenniiformes; family Labrisomidae; genus Malacoctenus; species Malacoctenus gilli. The sequence goes on along the minus strand of JASSRZ010000074.1, from coordinate 12,821,532 downwards.
TGTCTCTATATGTATCATTTCAGGTCTCTGGGACTATTTGAATTCCCGCGATGACTTTTAAGTGTTTTGCATGTATTCAAAATGCATTTTTCTATTTTACTCTAATGATTTTGTTGCGCTTTGTTAAACATAATTTTTTAAACCTTTGCTTTTCCTTTTTTGTCTTGTCAACTAATTGTGCCGATTCCGTGCTCTGCTGACTGCTATGTGTTCAACTTCCTTTGTTGCCGCTGTGGACCCCAATTTGTGTCCGGTGGTCCTGGATCATCTCATCAGTCATTACATTCAAGAAGAATTTACACCAAAACTCAAACTGTTAAACTGTAAAATTGGTTAAATCATTCTGCACCCTCAAATCGCAGCCGTTGAACACGGCGCCTCTCGGCGGTTACATTCGGTAGTACACGATGACGCCTTTAAATTGCGCATGTGACGCAGCGCTCTGTAGCTACGTAACCACGTGCACTCAGTCGCTTCCAGGTTACAGCTTTTCTCACTCCCTCGTCATCCTCGCGCTCTCGCATCCCTCCCTGACAGCAGCAGTAGCGATGGCGGAGCCCGGAGCATCGGATGCAGCCACAGCATCACCCACACCGGGCGTCTCTCCCGCAGCCAGTCCGGGCTCGGAGCCTCCCTCCATGGCTCTGTCCCCAACGGCAGACGGCTCCCAACGGCTCCTCTTCTCCCACGACCTGGTCTCTGGACGGTTTCGCGGCTCAGTCCGGTTTGGCCTGGTGCGGATGATCCACGGAGAAGAGGATTTTAACTCGGACTCGGACCTCGACGATGGCGGAGGGAGAGGCGGCGGCGGCGAAGACGGAGGAGGTGGCGGCGGAGGAGGTGGGGGACGCGTCCCGTGTGGCTCGGACACTGAGAGCGCTGTGGACACCCCGAGTCGGCCTCTCGGTCGGGGATTTGTCCGCGTCCAGTGGTACCCTGAAGGAGGGAAGCAGGACATCAGGGAGACAAAGGTACTCGTTGCCACTAACGCCTAAACTGTTTACAACGACATTGTCCGGCTGTCCGAGGCTGACAGCGGGACTGGGCGGATTTTAGGTGTCCGTTGAGGTTCTTGGTCGTGTTGTGGATCAGTTCTACTTAATCCATCGCCTGAAACCCACAACCGAGCTCGCTAATTGGTTAGCAGTTGAGCACACATGCTAGCTAGCAGCGTAGCTAGTAGCCTTCTGTCCCTCAGCTGGTTTTGGCACACTTAGCCGGCTGGTTCCACCTGAGAGCGTCCAGCCAGCTGCCGTTACATTGAATATACTCCGGACACACTGTCTGGGAGTCCCGGGTATGGACTGCCCGCGCGTGTTTGTGTGTGTGCAGGTTTTGGCAGGTGCAGGACCTTGCTAGTAACCCTACACCTATTGATTGGCCTGTTTGTGACTCGGTGTAGTTCCTCAGAAGGGTGTGACCTGGTCGAAGCTGAGACTTGTAATGTCAGAGCGTTTTCATTGTTATGATTTATGTCAACAACATAAACCGGTTACACATCTCGAACCTTTTCACTGACAGTGGTCGTATTTCAGAGAGCGGGGGTCCACGAATTTGGAGAGTTAGACATTATATGCGTTGGTATTTTTGAGTTCCTTCTGCCGATTTGCTGATGTCACTTTTATGCGCAGTGTTTTCCTCTCCCAAACACAAGAGAACATAAAGTCCTGCGTGGTATCTGAATCACTGGGTTGCTGTTCACTCATACAACATACTGTTTGAAATAACCAGGCTCTCCCAGTCATATGGAAATAATTCCTAAACATATGAAGGGAAACCACAGGAATGACAATATCAGCCTGCCAAACATTCACCACTCAAACGTGTTGTATGAGGAGCCAGTACTCTGTGTGGACCGACACTGAATAAGGCAGATGTGCAGATGAAATCCAGTGGTTTGATCTGATCTGTACAGATATGGTATTGTCATACTTTTAGTTTGAGGTGTGAACAATTATTGCAAACAAAAAATATTACTTTTAGGTGGAGCTCTAGCGGTTTGAAACCCTTTGCATGGCTGCCTGTGTTTGTGAGGAAAAGTAAAACCTGAGGAGCTTGAAAGAATTAGCCTCTTATAGTTAATATGTTCAACCTAACTAATTTTGAGCTTATTTGCAGAAAGAGAAAACTATGATGATCATTTACAGGACAAATGGAGACTTTGTTAGTTGCAAAATTGCTTGTTGATCTTTGGTATCTGGTATACAAACAAAGATGTCCCTTCTTGAAGTAAAATTTACAATGTTAAAACCTTATAAATCATCATTACAAATGTGGCAGTATGGATGGTAATGGTATGCTCACTAAGCCAGCAGATATTTGTATAATTACTCTTTTTTAATGTGATCACTTTGTTTTTATAGCACGTTTATTACTGGTGTCATGTTGCTAGCATTGTGCCTAACTCCTGTAAACGACAGTTTGTTTCAGGGGTTAAACATAACTTTGTCGTGCTTTGTTTCAGCTCCTCCATCATGTAGATTGAATTCAGTTTTTAATGAATGTCTTATTTCATAGGTGAATAACGAGTCCTGATATCCTCTGTAAAGGTGTGAGAAGCCTGCAGTCATGTGCTCTCTCCTGGGCTTCTCTAAATTTCTCACGGGCTTTGTGGAAAAAGGGTCACAGGGTTTAAAAGGAGGATGCTCTGGAACAAGCTCGCACAAACTGGTTTCAGGAGCAACGGATGGGACCAGAAGAAGTGTGGCTTTGCTTTGTGTTTCCAGCTAAACAAGTAAAGTTCTGGTCCGAGTGTCATTCAAACCTCTGGCACAACAAAAAGCAGCGTGCTGCGTCACTCCAACAATAACACCATTTACACACTGCACGGATGGTCAACGGTGTGTCCCTCGAGGCTCCTGTGTCTGTCAAAATGCATGAGTGTGGATTTTATTGTGTCCAATTCCTCTTTATGTTGTTTGGCTTTGATTTCTCGCTTACTTGTCAGCATGCACCCAGTGCCCCTTCTCAAAAAGCTCCTTATTTACTGCATATATTCTGAGAGCTTGGTTTTAGATTCTACTCAATAATTCATTACTTCCTGCAATATGCAAAGTTGCTAATCTTCAAGATGATATTCACACAAAACATGGAGTTATATTTTTTCCCACTGGGTTTAATAGGATTGTCTGCTCCCTGTACCAGTGGAGGAGAGGATGGTGTTTAAAAGCTGACACACTTGTCAGGGCTAAAGTATAATTTTAACAGCAAAACAGGAGTTTAGAGTTCAGCAGCAGACATTATGTTCAAGTTATACCTGGACTCTGAGTCTCTTCCCTTGCCTCATTAGAGAGCCTGGAAGTTGAGCCACAGAGCTGCACCACAACCCCTTATAAAGCACACAGCACATATATTAAAACATTTGAAGGTAGATACATGTGTCTGATGCAATAATCCACTGACAGTGAGAGAAATTTAGGCCATCGAGTAAGTATTGAAGACTACAGGGGGAAACCACCAATTCAGTTATTCAGCGCAGGTGTGAGTTTATTTAACTATATAAGTGTTTTCTGAAACAATCAAAAATTAAACTGAAAGCTTGTGTGCCTGCCGTTATCGACTGTGTCATTTATCACCATTTAAGGTTATTCTTCCAAGTTGCTAATGGTGGTAAATGGAGAATCAAAAGGAAAGTCATCAACATAATTGAATTCACAGTAGTATCGGTTCAATGTTAATGTGCATATTGTCTATCACTGTTTTCAGTGGCAGCAGTGAATCAGGCTTGCTTATGAGAGATGCTGCTGGCACACGGACCAGCCTCAGAGGAGTGACTTCAGTTTCACTGGTGGTGTTGAAATGAGAGCACGTTTGCAGTTCTTCGCTGCAACACATCACTTTTCCTCACCCCATGAAATCTTAATAACTTTCCCCAGAGGAGGTGATAGCGCTCAGATCTGCATCTCAGTGCAGGTACTGTATGAAGGGGCGTGCGCCTCTGTTGTTGTTGTTGTTGTTGTCAGCGACACTGATTCCTCTTTCACTAACTGGTTTTGTAGCGAGTCAGTCGGGGAACATGGCTGACTTGTTCCGTTGCCTTCGAGGCTTTAGCGGCGTCTCATCGGGTGCCTGGATGAGTGAAGTGATTCCCTTTAGCTTCATCAGCATAATGGCTCTGCATTGTATTCATGCACAGATACTGTTTGTAGTATTGCATAGTTGCTCAGTGTCTTCAAATGATCTACCAGTAAGAACCTGTTGTTTGAGGTTTTATAAGGTTTATATTTGAGTGTTTTTGATTCTCCCCTATCTCAAGATTATGCTTTGAGAAAGTGGATGATGGAAGTTGAGGTGTTTGACAAACTGGGACCTGACACCTGCTGGCACCTTTCATTCATCTGCTATACTGCTTATTTCATTTCGGTCACGGGTGGTGCCGGAGCTGATGCTCGCTGTGGTTGGGTGAAGGCAGGTTTCACCCCCTCCAGCTCACCAGTCCATTGTAGGGCAGACACAGAGAGAGAGAGAGACGCACACGGCATTCACTATGGACAATTTAGAGCCACCAATTGATCTCGTTTGTTTGTTTGTTTGTTTTGGACCCAACAAAAATCACATCATTTTGAAACTCGGTGACTGACATTTGTTTCTAGTTTTTTTGATTCAACATTTAGGTTCCATTGTCCATAGAGGTGTAAAAACAAATGTATTCACCTAAATAATACTGTACAATGACAATTGTGTTTCCAACATCCGAGATCTTTTTAATATATTGAAAAGAAGCAGAAGGTCATTGACAGTGACAGTGATAGAGTTGGATAAGTAGAAAGAATTTTAAGGCAGCGTTCATTACGGAGACCTACTTCTTACAGGAATGCAGAAAAATAAATGTCCTGAAAACTTTTGGGTTCTTTTTGAATAAATTTCTTGAATGAAAGAAGCCCACAATAAACCTCTTCACTCACACCAATGCTATGCTCAACAATATTCAAAGTTGTTGTCCTCTGTACTGCCATGTGTGTTGTCTACTGCTATGTGTGATGAATGTAAAAACTTATAACTTGTAACGCCTGTAGCGCTTGTGCTGAATCTACTCAAAACTGAAGTCCATGTGAACATGTGCAGTGTTTGTGTTCAGTCAGTGACTCCTCTTTATTGACACTTGGAACTGGTTGCTCAGTGCGCTGAAACCTCCCTGTGTGTCAAGACTGGAAGGATATGTAATCCTTAAAGGATCCTCCTGCCGCTTACATTTTTATTCATGTGAGATTCATCCTCAATGACCTTAAAACACAGCAGGTGTTCCTGTAAGGTCTAATGCTCAGCTCTGCATTCACCCTGGTTATTCTGCCTCTTCCTGCACACCAGAGTGGGAAGACTTGAAAATAACCTGATCCGCGTCTCACTTTTCATCGTGTTGGGTGCACCAGATTTGTTTACAGGCTGAGGGGAACAAAAAGCCTTACAAATTAAAAATCTCAGGTGAGTGCAGATATGTTTGATGTGAACTCTAAATGAAATACCCGAGTGTGTCGATGAAACGTGTCGTGTCATGTGACCTGGTATGTTTTTGTGTTTGGACCATGGGCTCCAGTGTAAGGGGTGAGAGATGTTCTTCAACATGCAGCATCTGCTGCTCTTTAATGTGTTGAAGGGATTTAGTTGCCATGGCACTTAAATAGATGCATATTTTTTTCAAACTTTGTGTCTCATTTTGAATTCACTCTTATGCAAAGATGCCTTTAGTCCTGCTACTGTGGACGTTGATCAGCACTGTTACTGTCCCCCCCGCCCCCCCCCCCCCAAACGCACCAGAAATAACGCTCTTCACGTCATGCTGTCATTGGCTGCTTTGGGCCACCAGCTCCTTTCAGTGTGGCGAGACACATTGCGCCTCGTTTCTGTGGTGCAACCTTGAAATTTCTCTCCAAGGACACAAGTGCAGTCCAGCAGGTATCCGGCAGCAGCAAGGGAACAGCTGCTCTCTGGGTTTCTGGGTGTCACTAGACATGATGAGTCCTGCATAAATGCAGTTCAACCCCTCCCGGTATGCACAGTGCAGCGGTGAGCCCTGTCCTCCGTGCCGCTCAGGCCTAATTAATGCTCCACGTCCTGTGAAGGAGGGTCTCGGTGCTGTGGGGTCGGGGTGAGCTGAGGCCACAGCACAGTCTCCTTTCTGCAGGCTTAGTGACAGTCTGACAGAGGGTGCAGCAGGTGGAGGGGGATGCTGATGTGGTGGTACTGATGACAGGGAGGTGGTCGCCAGACGGGCTGCCGACTGCACTGCAGACAGAAAACATGGTGAGGAGCAGGAAGGAAAACTGCAAGGAAGGAGCTTCAAATGGGTGGAGAAAACGGTGGAAAAACAATGTCGGGAAAGTATTGAATACCAATGAGAAATGTCACAAAGATAAAATGTCTGGTAATGAGCTAATGAGGGAGGCAGACATCCGTAAACCATGTGGCTGTTTATAATATGCAGGCTGTGCATACTTGAAACGCCACAATCCTGTCTTCTGCTCCCCGGTGAAATCCCACTTCCAGGCTCCCCTGCCCTCCAGTCAGTAGCATTATGTGCGTTTACCTACTGAATACAAATCAGACTAATTTAATTGGAGATTAATAAGTTCCACTGGGTTGCTTGCAGACGATTGACCCTGCAGTGGCGTGTGAGAAAAAAGCATTACCATTTTGTGGCTTTTTATGCCCTGTTCATTAGGTTACAACTGGAGCAGGGAGTCATGGGCAGTTGACTTTCGGGTGTCGTACAAATAAAGCCAAGCTGACTGCGGTGTTTTATGAAGTGAGCAGGACGACTCCATTATCTGCCTTGTAAGGTGTTAATAGTATCTCCTTGCTTTGAAGAAGCCATTTCCTCTGCATGCTATTGAGGGAGGTGTTTCAGGCTGGGAACTTCTATATTCTGTCACAACAGAACTTGCAGGATAGACAGAAATGATGGTAGAAAAACTCCTTGTCGTCTTTGGCGATTTGTTGACACAGAACAGACTGTCCATTCTAGTAAGAAATCCAAAAGAAAATTCAAAAAGCTTATCAACACTAAATTGTGTGAGATGTTTCACATTTGTATGCAAACTTTTTTTTTTTTTTTTTTTAAACGAATACTAAAAACACTGCGCTGCAGCCTTCCGGTGGAAAAACGGTCATACTGCAACCATCATTTTCTGTCTCTTTTTTTCATACGTTTGTTCGAGAGCCACTTTATTGCTTTTGTAATAACCAAAAAGTCAATCTTTACTGCGTTTTTGGCCTGACCTCTTCTGTTGTGGGTTAAAAATCCACTAATATTGATGCAGAGGGACAAAGCAGAGTGCTGCAGGTGAAGCTGATGCTTTGACTCCCATCTCTCAATCTGCCCCCCCTGTCCAGCCAGACGCCGACCTCCAGTCACACCCTGGCTGCCAGGCACTATAGAACTATCCCCATCCTAAAGCGCCGGGCTCTTGCATTATATTCAAGTCACTGCACTGCACAGATTTCTTTCATCTCTCATCCATCCTTTGCTCTCAGTCATGGAAATTGTTTTTTGGTTTTTTTTTTCTCCCTGCTGGCTCCACTCGACTCTCCAAAGCATTTCAGCTCTAAGACGTCTGAGCACTTGGAGGGAGATCGGCTTACCGCTGAAATGCTTTTAAAACTCAAGGTCCAAATGAGTTTCTATAGGAATACTCTTTGTTCCCCAGTTGGAGGCTTGAAGTGGCACTAAAAGTACCATCTGCTTATGTAAACCAGAATTTTGTGTTGCTTTCCAAAGTATTTTAAGGCATAACGTGAAGCATGTTTTAGGAGTGCAATGCAGTCCTGTTTTCTCACCTGAATGACAAACACAGTTCCTGTCTGGGTGGAAGCGGCCTTCTGCATTGTTCAGTGGCTGCAGTCGTTTCCAGCCGAGCAGATGTCGATTATTACATTGCTGTTGATGTTCCTATTTATTTAGTCTGTTCATGCTGATCAACTTAACATCCAAGCCATTTATTGGGTCAGTTTCAATCTTCACACTTTACTCTTTCAAATGATTGGTGAGTTAAAACACGATGCACCACATGTTTTTTCCTTCATCATCACATGAGGTGATGATGAAGGAAATTGTTTTCTCTACTCCAGAGGTGAAATGTGGGGCCCTTGGGTCAGAGAAGGCCTACACTCTGGCCAGCAGGATGACAAACATTTAAAACCCCCTGCAGAGAGAGGACATGCAAACCCTACTTGAGAAAAGCAATACAGGACCAGTAAGCAATGCTGCAAATATCAATGCAACATTTAAATATATTTCTTTTCCTCACTGAATATTGCATCTCAGCATACTTGGCTCCAGTGAGAGAGCAGTCTGATTAGCAAGTGATTTTCCCAATTTTCCCCTTTCCAGCAAAAAGAATAACTGCTGCCAGTAGATGTTGTGGTGACTTTATTGCACCTCTACAACACACACAGTTTACACTGTCATGCCGGTGAGCGGGTGTCCTTGTCACCACACGCTGAGCTGAGATGACAGACAATGTCGGTGGTGACAGAAGCTGTTCAGCAGGTGAAAATGTCGCGGCAGGAAGAGATGTGAAGTGTTGCCTCCTTTCTGTCTTCCTTATTGGGGGGTCGTGACTTCAGCAGGAAATGAAGTCGTTGCCAGAAACGGGACACACTGTGACGCGCCACACTCCCACAGGACTAGTCATCTGATTGATTCTCTCTCTGTCCTCCGTTCACTTCCCGGCAGCACAAGGGTTTTTTTTCCAGTTTCATCTTATCACACCCTTGTCACTCCACTCTCTGAGGCCTACTCCATCTCTGCCTTTTCAGTCTTCCACACATTGAACACTTTAAATTACCTAAATTTGTCTGCTTTAGAGTCATTGGTGGATTGTTTTGTTGTTGTCTTGGCTGCTGCTGCTATTTTGATTGATGCACAACTGTGACACCCTGTCCGACAGATTCAAGCCTGCCCATAAATTCCCCCTCGAACGTCTTCTAATTACCACCAGGAGGGTGACGTCAGCAGCCTGTGCTCACTGTAAATCTCCTATGACATATCACAAAATTAACAGTCCATCCAGACCCTTTAGGACCCTCCTTCAGCACTCCTCTCTTCCTCTCCTCCGATCTCCTGCTTCCCCCTCTCGTTAATCGGCTCCCTCCCATCCTCCAACTCTTTCCCTGCTCCTCACCTCTTTATTCTTATTGCTTCTCCACCCCTTCTTTTTTTCCCCCTCACCGAGCTTCCTTGCTCCTTGCCCTCCCCCTCTTACCGTGTGATGCCCGCCCTCACCTCCTCCACCCCTCATGTTTCACCTCCTTCCCCACCTCCACCAGCATCCCAGCAGACCAGTGTTGGAGAAATTAGTTGACGTAATGTGGCGCTGACTGACTCACTGAATGGTCGTCCGGCTGCTGAGATAATGGATCTCATTTGATCCTGTCTTTCCTCGCTCAGCATTGAAAACACACACACACACACACACACACACACACACACACACACACACACACACACACACACACACACACACAC
>JASSRZ010000074.1:12781514-12799225 GCA_032164315.1 Malacoctenus gilli | reverse complement strand
TGTGTGTGTGTGTGTGTGTGTGTGTGTGTCTGTGTCTGTGTCTGTGTCTGTGTCTGTGTGTGTGTCTGTGTGTGTGTCTGTGTGTGTGTGTCTGTGTGTGTGTGTGTGTGTGTGTCTGTGTGTGTGTGTCTGTGTGTTTCTCTCCTGCAGTTAAAAAGGATGTTCAAGAAGGATTCAGGGAAGAAGACTGAGAATGCAGACTCACAAGGTGCAACACGACACTCTGTCTGATGATATGTTTTTCACTACAGACATGCAAATGTGTGTTTCTGCCTTTCAGGAAAATTCTCTTCACTTGCATTTACTTCTTGCAGACTTGCTCCAAACTCAGAAATAACTGCTACTGGCCTCCTCGTAACCTTACAATTTGAAACCTTAAACATGTCTCCATATAAAGAATAATATTTCTTACAGTGGTGAGATTTTTGTTCCCACAAATAATGCAAGTCATCATAATGTGAGTGTCTGAACACATTTCAAGTTTCATAAAAGGTATTCCCGTGCAGTCTTCCACCTGGGAATCAAACATCTACATCAGTGTTTAGTAGTTCTGACAGCAAAAAAACAGAAACCTGAAAAACTATAATTTTTTGGTTTTCCGTTCATTCCTCCTCATTAAACCAGCTGCAAACAAAATATTTCTTTGCAAAGCCGACTCGGAATAATTCAAAGTCCCCGTGAGACGTCTGCCGGTCGTCCCACACAAATGAAGCTCTGTGCACAGCAAATGTACTAATTGGAAACTGTTCAGAATTGCTGCAGATTCCAGCTGAGAAATGCATCCGTCTGCTGTGAAATTGCTTGTGAAGCTACAGCTTAATTGGACCATTGAGCAAACTGTGACATTATGAAATGTTCGGCTATCTGCTGGAACAGGGACGGGCAGCCGGCGTCATTGTGATGGTCACAGGGAGTTTACCCTCACCACCAGAAGGCCCAGTGTTGAGCGATTGTGGAATGTCTAAAATGTCATTGCTTCCCATCAGGCGATCACAAATCCGACCACACAGACTCATCCCATCACAACAATAACGGCCCTGTGGTGCCGGTCCAGAACCCGTCAGACTCTCAGAGCACCAACGACACTGTGGCCGAGCACGGCGAGCAGGATGCTGACGATGAGGCGGCTGAGGACACTGACGACACCAGGTAGGTGGGATCCTGGGTTGTAAAGTTGCTCTTTATTCATCAGATTTGCTTCAGTTGTTAGAACCTGCGAGAGGCACATGATCAACACTGTCTGAAACTCATCCTCACAAAACTTTTTCACGCGATCACACCGGCATCCGTAATTTAGTCTCATGCTCGTATCTTAAGCCTGACTCATCTCCAGCCTAAAAATAGTTGTGTGTGTTGTTCTGGTTCCTGTAAAACTGTGGCGTTTTGTTTGCTTCATCTACTGTGTACTAATAAAGTATTCCGTTTGGGAAATAAAGGAGGGCAATTTTTTCATTTCCGTCTTTGCATTTGGATGAAAAAGTCAAAATAAATTATGAAGAGGATCGCAACTTTGCTATGATGACGTCTGTCACTTGAATAATGCACCTAATAGGAGACGGTACTGTTGGTTTATGGTAATTGTTTGTGACATATTTTAACATTTTCATTTTATGTACATACAGTTAAAGTTAATTTACAAATACTATGCATCAAATACTAAACATGTTGAAAACAAAATTTAAATATCAGGTCACTCTCAGCGAAATTATCCCTCCATGTGTGTCTGTTTGTTCTGCAGCTCTCTGACGTCGTCGGCGAGCTCCACGGCTTCGTCTCAGAGCGGTGGTCTGGGAACGAACCGCAAGAAGAGCATCCCGCTGTCCATCCGAAACCTAAAGAGGAAGCACAAGAAGAAGAGAACCAAGTTCTCTCGCGAGTTTAAGCCTGGAGACCGGTCAGTGGCCATCAGAACAGCATGTCCTCTTTTCCCCTTTATCCCTCGTGGTTTTATCCCCATTTGTTCGTTTAAGTCTTTCATTCTTCACTGCGCAACCACTCTGTTTCATCCATCCATCCTCTGAAATCCTCTTCCTTGCTCACCATCGCCACTTCTGTCCGATTGTCGGCATATCCTCTGTGTATTCAGTGACTCATCAGTCTGCTGCCGCTGGAACCCCACTGTTGATCTTGTGCGTATTTTTTAAGTCTCAAGATCGGCTGTAGTATGTTGACCAAGATTCAAAAGCTTCCTCACATGTTTAGTCACCTCTGCTCAAAGCATATAGGAAATATGAATCTGGTGATACAAAGGTTTACTTCTGAGTATCAAAAGATGCCTCGAACCTCCGTGGCAAGTGTCGGTGCCTGCGAGTTAATCGCATGATTAAAATTAGACATCACTGTTGGTGATTGACTGCAAGTTTCCATGACATTGAGGTATGCAGAAAAACAGATATATGCTTATGCCAACAGGTGAGGTTCTCGTGTTTCTGTGGTGAGAAATGATGTGTTGACACCGGAGCATTTTATTTAAAAAAAAAAAAAAAAACCAACAAAGCACTAAGTGTGGCTTCATTTCAGAAACAGGGATGAGGGGGAGGAAACGATATTTAACCAGGTCTGTTTCTTCCAGGGTCGCAGTGGAAGTCGTATCCACAAAAACGACGGCTGACGTGATGTGGAAGGATGGACGGGTGGAGAAAGGGATCCGATCAAACGATCTCATTCCCATTCAGCACCTCGACAGTCATGAGTTTTGTCCTGGGGATTTTGTGGTTGACAAACGACGTAAGATTAATCAAAGGGGTTTTATTTTTGTCCTTTTTTTTCCAATTTTACTTCATTTCTTTTTCATGTGGTGTGTGTGGTGTGTGTGCAGTGTCTGGGGACTGCAGTGAGGGTTTCTACATGTGGGCCACTGAGCCACCTCATACCTACAGTATCTGGGTCATGTGCTGAATGTGAGCCTTCTGTGAGTGTGTGAGAACTAAATATACAGAGATTAATGACGTTACTGTTACACACAGTAGTTTGCATATCAGGGTTTCTCCTGTTTGTGCTCCATTGTTTCTGTTTAAGGCTTATAAGCCTTGTGTGTATTTGTCTGTTCTCACATCAGCCCAAGCCCTGCAGGACCCGGGAGTGTATGGTGTGATCCAGTCGGGCGATCACAAAGGCAGAACGTGTGTCGTGAAGTGGATCAAACTCAACTCCAGCAGCGATGATGTGGAGGTCAGTCAGCTTTGGATGATTAGGATAAAAAGGTAGAAATCTGGAGAAATCCTTCTGTTGGTTGTTTATCAACCAGTAATCGAGTTTAAACTGCCTTTCCAATCAAGGTCATCGGCTTGGAAGAGGACGTCAGCGTGTACGACATTGCGGATCACCCAGATTTTCACTTCCGCACAACAGACATTGTCATCAGAATATGGAACTCGGAGAACGGACAGAACGACTGTGAGAACGAGGTGAGAGCCGTTCACCAGTGTTTCCTCTTTCCTGTCGTCCGTTATAGAAATGTGAGAACCGTGACGTTGGCCCTCGTTGGACAGTATTTCTCACGAACATCCTGTAGTTCTGTAAACTGAAATAAACCTGTATGAAAACAGCGACTGTTTGAACTGCAGTCTGTTTTGTATGACTTTGCTCTAGTTTTAGTTTGGTAAACCCGATGAACCTGCAGCTGAGTATTTGTTTTAACACCGGTCAGATCATCGGAAACAAGCTGAAAACACACTGAGCTTTTCTCCTGTGTTACTCTGTGGCTTAAATGTCAAAATGTTGCACTCTGCTTCTGTAATGGCAAAAAACATATTGGATCAAGTGTGTCCCTCTGTTATTACTTCCTGTTTAGATAAACATGAGAATGGTTTCTTCCATTAATGTGATTCGTCTTTCCTCACTGGTTTGACATAGAGCCTCACACACCTTTGCAGCATGTGCTGAAGTATTGTTTTTTTTCTTTTGTTATTGATGATCATGTTTCATATGTTGTCCTGCTGGCAGACGTCAGTTGGTCAGGTCTTCAGGGTGGATGTGAGCAGCAAAGTAGAGGTGGTGTGGGCAGACAACTCCATGACCATCGTCCTGCCGCAGGTAAAGGTCAACTCTCCCTTAATCTGGGTGTAAAATTCACTGTTAAGTTTCTCATGGCCTTAACGATCACTGCCGCAGCACCTCTACAACGTGGAGTCTGAGATCGAGGAGACGGACTACGACTCAGTGGAGGAGACGAGCAGCGTGCTGTCCACCGAGGAGTGGGAGGATGAGAGCGACAGCTGGGAGACTGACAACGGGCTAACCACTGAGGACGACAGCTACGTCAATAACGCAGATGTGGCTGACACGACGACCCCGACCCCGACTCCCACCGGCTCCTCGGCCTTCATCATCCCCCCGCAGGAGGGCAGCAAAGCCGGGGTCACGAGCCCCACTAAAGGAGCCCCCGGAGAGGAGGGGGAGGCATCTGTGGCCAGTCCTGCATCAGGAGGAGGTGCAGCATTTTCTCTCTGTATGAACTGCAGTACATTCACAGGGAGTGTTATCTGTTTCAGTGTGAAATGTCCTGTTAGTTGAAGCTAGATTGTAATCATTTTTGTTGCCCTGTTTTGTTATTTCATTACATTTCTCCATGTCCTTTGTGTGCTGCCTCTTGGGTGCATTCAGGAACCACTCCTGGAGCAGCAGTGAACGGAGCGGAGAAGCCCGGTAAGGATGGTGCCTCGCGGGGCTTCAGGGAGCTGAAGGAGGCCCTGAAGATCCTGGAGAGCCTGAAAAACATGACTGTGGAGCAGTTGTGGACCGGCGGCTCTCCTACCTCCCCAACATCCGCCGAGCCCACTGCCACGACCAACGTAGCAAGTTCGGTGACGCCGACAGCCCCCGAGAAGCCCACCAAGGAGAAACGCTTCCTCGACGACATAAAGAAGCTGCAGGAGAACCTGAGGAAGACGCTGGACAACGTGGCCATCGTGGAGGAGGAGAAGATGGAGGCTGTGGTTGAGGCAGTGGGGAGCACTGGACCCGGGACAGAGGTGAGTGTTCAGGTTTTTCACCTCAGGGAATTCAACGAGACACAGTTTCTATTGTTGTCTTTGTTTCTACAGTGTCATTTACAAACCAGTTCTCGCATAGTTTTGACATCCGTAATGTAAGAATATATAATGAAAGAGCTGAGGTAACAAAAGATTGATAAACAACAAAGAAACCTTAGTCAGTGTGGTCTCGATGAGCCGGAGAAGAAATGAGATTGTTTAGGTCAACGCTTTTCTTCCTGTTCAACCTGCTGCAGGCGGAGAGAGCTGGAGAGGAGAAACCCCCGCAGGAGCCGCAGACGCCTGTCGGAGGGCAGGAGTGGCCCAGCGAGTTTCTCAGCGACACACCTGTGTTGTGCCAACAGAGTGGCGGCAAGCCTGGCGTGACCTTCACCAGTGCCAAAGGAGAGGTGTTTTCTGTGCTGGAGTGGGCACCAGGTGGGCGTGGAGATGTGTAATTACTACTGTCGCTTACCTCCTTTACAATCATTTACCCCCTTCTGATGAATTGTTCTTCCTGACAGTATGAAGACGATACTAAAATTCTAGCAATGATTCAGTCTTAAAGCTCAGACTTGATTGACAGCAGGGTTGAAGGCTTCTACATTAACGTGTACTTAATTGGACGACTTCCCTGCTCTCACAGGTTCAGTTCAAAATGTCTGCATCTGTCTGGGTCGTTGTTTCATCCTCCTCCATGTCTCCCCGCTCTGTCCCCCCATTTCAGAGACTCACTCGTTTAACAAAATGGAGTTTCAGCCAGCCGAGGCCAAAAAGTTCTTCAGCACAGTGAGGAAGGAAATGGCTCTGCTCGCCACCTCGCTGCCCGACGGCATCATGGTCAAAACCTTCGAGGACCGCATGGTGAGTTTATTGTCAGTAATGAAGTAAGGAGGAAGTCAGTCCAACACCTGTGACACCCTATTTGTAATTTCCTCCATCTCTCCTCCGCCACACAGGACCTGTTCTCCGCTCTGATTAAAGGGCCGACCCGCACACCTTACGAAGACGGTCTCTTCCTGTTCGACATCCAGCTGCCAAACATCTACCCTGCCGTGCCGCCGCTGTTCCGATACCTGTCGCAGTGCAGCGGCCGCCTCAACCCCAACCTGTACGACAACGGAAAAGTCTGCGTGAGTCTGCTGGGGACCTGGATTGGAAAGGTGAGCGCTGCCAGACCAGCTGATGGAGGCGCCGGTGTCATAGTTAATTTAAAATTCGGTTTCAACACAAAGAAGATCATAAACAGCTGTTGACATCTCCAATTGTTTGCAAATGAACCATTAGGACCTGATTTGTTTATGAGGTGTTGGTCAATAACAAAATAAGTAGTTTCAACATGTTGTGTGATTCTCAGGGCACCGAGAGATGGACAAGCAAGTCCAGCCTGCTACAAGTCCTCATATCCATACAAGGTTGGTCTCACACGCGCGCACTCACACACACACACACACACACACACCCATCCATCCATCCCGACACTCCAGACATAACTGGCTCATTTAAAACCCCTATTTTAAAGCAGCGTTTACTGCATTTTGTCCCCCTCGTCTGTTACAACTCAAAGTTCTCAATGGATTTGGGTGAAATTTGGTCAACGAGTGGTCAGTCTTTTCCTGTGAAGCACATTGAGTTGCGCTCATTGTCATGAAGGCTGTGATACAGATGACGTCTGTCCGATGTTCCCCTGCAGGCCTCATTCTTGTCAACGAGCCGTACTACAACGAGGCCGGCTTCGACAGCGACCGCGGCCTCCAGGAGGGCTACGAGAACAGCCGCTGCTACAACGAGATGGCACTGATCAAGATGGTACAGTCTATGACGCAGCTGCTCCAGCACCCCGTGGATGTCTTCAAGCAGGAGATCCAGGAGCACTTTTTGTCCAACGGCTGGCGGCTGGTCCACCGCCTGGAGGCGTGGCTGGAGCTGCACGACGCCACTGAGAGAGGTCAGGCGTCGCACACGTCCTCGAGAGGCCACTTTAAGGACCGCTCACTCTCTGTGGAGCCCCTCGATGAGCAGCTGCCTCTGGGATCGGGGCCTGTGGGGGTCACCCACAGCAGCCCAGGTAAGCTCGGGGAGGAGGCACTCGCAGGGGCAGGAGTCAGCAGTATTATGGAGGAGGACCTGGAGGACGCAGGGCTGAGTCCTACCGCAGCAACATCTCAGCAGGAACTGGGCCAGAACTCAGACTGCGAAGCCACACAGGGGAACTTCTCTCTGGGGGGCTCCACCGTCCCTGGCGCAGTGGTCCGGGGCGGGACGTCAGAAACGGGTGTGGTCAGCGTAGCGGGCGCGGTGGGCCCCTCTGGAAGCCAGCCTGTGGTGCGACCAAAGAAAAGGAGAAAGAGCTACCGGAGTTTCCTCCCAGAGGGCAGTGGCTACCCGGACATCGGCTTTCCGCTCTTCCCGCTGTCGAAGGGGTTCGTGAAGAGCGTTCGCGGCGTGTTGCTGCAGTACCGCGCCGCACTGGCTGCCGCTAGCATCACTGAGCACATAGAGGACAAGTAAGTGCCTCCCCACCGTTTCCCAACACACCTCTGCACTCTCCCCCCTACTCTCCTCCTCTTCCTCTACCTTTTAATCTGCTCCCGCTGTAGAGGAGGATGCATTTCTTGTGTCTGGGTTGAATGGGGGGCGAGGGTCTGAAATTTCCAATCTGTTGCCCTCCTGTCCAGAGCTGCCCTGTGGCCCCCAGCACTGCCTGCATAGTCATCCTTAACCTACCAAGTCTTTACTGCCCCTTGCCACTCTTAGCACCCCTCCCCCACCTTGCTCTCTGCCTTTCTCCTCCCATAACTCTTCTCACTAACAACAACCTCAGGAGAGCAGCACCTGTCGGATCCTGACTATGTCTTTGTTCTCCTTCAGCATTCCCGCAGATGAGTGGGATGGATAAAGAGAGGGGGGCGGGGGGCAACGTCATATGCTCACACGAACCTGCAGGACACGGGGGGGGGGGGGACTGATTCCAGCAGGAAGCAGTATGGACAACAAGCAAAGAACTGACTGAAAAGAAAAATCAGTGCCATGAACCTTCCTCCTCCTCCTCTTCCTCCCCCTCTCCCTCGCTCATCATCCATCTCTCCACTTCTTGGAGGGGGGATCCGCCGGATGACCACTCTGCTGTCTAAGTCAGCTCGGGGAAACAAACAAACAAAAAAACAGTGAGCAGACTCTTGAGTCCGCAGTTGAGAAACTGAGACTCGGCTTCCTGTCGGCTGCTAGGTCGACTGTAGCACTACTGATCTTACCGCTGTTCCATCCTGCACTACAACCAACGCGTGCGCAGACAGACAATCTGGTCTCAACAAGGCGACGCGTAAATAAATTTGACCAGGAGGAATTTTTCTGTTTGCGTTTTTAAAGAAATAAAGGTGAAGATCACTGGTTGTACGCTTTCTGCCAAATCCTCTCTGTTCACACGAATCTTCACAGGCTGAATGTCAGTAAAAACTGCCAACAACCACCACAGCTTCACCGTTCCCCCCCGCCACACTCACCGCTGTTTTCCTTACCGCCAATCACTCCCACCAAACCGAACAGCGAACCTCGAGTGACAAAGTTTACACACGAATCGCCTCCGGAGCTCCAAATGCTGCCGGTGTTCCACGGAGCTCGGCTCAAATGTGGAAAGTTACCAGTTGGGAGAATTCCACTTCTGAGTTCATCGCTTTCACTTGACGACAACAAAGAGCCTGAATTTCTGACAAAGAAAAATTGTCCCATCTTCTTTCTAAGCCAACACACAGATAAAAATTATGCTTGCAAAGATTCTTGTAGACTTTTCTACATTTCTGGGAGTATGGCTTCTTTTTTTCTGGTTTCTGGCCACCGACATGAAAAGTTAGTCTCATTTCAGGGCAATAAACTTACTTAAGTACCCATTAATTCATACAAATAGTTACCACCAGCTTTTCTTCCCAGTTACTGATGAACACAGAAAAAATGAGTTCTTTGTTCGTGGATACTGGGAAAGTGGAAAAGTTCCACCGAAGTGGTAAAAAAGCCTCTGAAGGCCACTGTTTTTTTTCCTGTTAATGCATGTTGTTTGGATTGCATCTTATCAGTTTGTTATGCAGCTGAAAATACTGGATTTCAGTCGCATGGACAGCGGGTTGTAGTTTGCTACATTAATATGATTCACTCTAATCTTATTACCATTTGTTGGCTAAAAAAGGTAGACGGTAGGGTTTTTTTCTACCACTGTTGTGGGAACTGAATTGCTCATTGTTTCTTTTCGTCATTTGAGCAGTTTGAACTCTGATGTGGTTAAATCTGTTTCTTTCCACTGCACGCCTTCCATTGTCGGAGATGCAACTTTTTTCCCAGTCACTCTGAACTTGACACTTGTTGGCGGACGGCTCCGCCTTCACCCGCAAAAAGGTTGCTCTCTGTCGGTCAAGTCTTGGTGCAGTCCGAGCTGTGAGTCGCTGAGCTGTTGACAGCTCTGTGATGGAGGTGAATCCCACGTCACCGCAAAAAGACACAGACAGAAGAGCAGGTGGACATTTAGCCACACAGCATCCATTCCGTCGACTCATGTCAACATGTTGCCTTACTTCAGTCATTCTTAATGATCTCGAACCATTGTGTGCAGAGCTGCTCGTGTCACGCTTCACGCATACGTGCACGCACGCACTCACGCACTCACACACACACACACACACACACACACACAGACACACACACAGACACACACACACACACACAGACACACAAATGGCCACGCTCAAACGCGCTGGTGTTTCCCTCTGTTTAGTCCTTGTTGTGAATCTCTCAATGGAGCTGTCACTGTTCATTCAGCTGGGAGTTTGGAATCTTACCAGTTGGGAACTTCCCAGTTTCAAGCTGGGAGTGCTAACGAAAAGAAAAAACTTTCAGGGTGAGATAAACGATAAACAGCAAATAATGAGAAAAAAACAATACAGGGTTGAAATAATGCCTGTAAAGTTGATCTAATTTATTGACTTTACATGAATAGAGAAATGGCTTTAAGTTCCCAGTTTGACAGCATTGTGTGTCCTCTCGTTGAAGGATGAGAAGCTTCCTGTTTTGAACAGTTTTGAACTCAACACACAAATTACCCGATCTGACCCACAGGGGACAACTCTACAGATTCTCTCCCGAATGTTCAATCTGCTTAATTTACTTCAGGTATTTTTGTGTTCTTGAGCATCGTGGAGAGTTAACACTGACTTACAGGCTTTTTTTGTTTTTGTTTGTTTGTTTGTTTCCTCTTCCTGAAGAGAAATCTGTGTTTTTATTTACTTCTGCCACAGGCTGCGCTGTGAAACTCACCTCTGGGGTCCAGTCGTGCTTCCCGGGGGAAATCGGCAGTCTTTGTTTACATCTTTTTAGACAACTGCATCCCACCTCTGACAGGAGACTTCTATTAATTTCACAGATGTTCCAGTTCTTACGGTGACAACTATGAATACTGCGATAATAACACAGATGGACGCCGCTTGTGCTTGTAATCTTGAGTCCTGAGCAGACGTGTCGGCTGTCTGGTATTTTACTTGAACTTTGATGCTGAAGAGTGTTTCTGAAAGAGAAAGCACACTGTGCCATGAGAGAGACGCGAGGGGAAAGGGAGGGGGGGGTTAAAACAGCTGAGTTTTAAAGCGACTTCAGAAATTAAAGAATAACTAAGGGTATTTTGCTTTGCATTGTCTTCCATATTTCCCTGTGCTGTGCCTCTTTTAAAACGAGGCCTCCCTGTTTCAGACGTGGCAATCAGGCGCCCACCACCCTTTTCCCCTCTTTGTGGGGTTTTTGACTCTTTGTTTTGCTGCCTTCATCGAGGACGTGTCTCTGTAGCATGGAGCCTCGAACTGCTCGTTCCTTCTTTTTTTTTTTCCCCCCCTCACAGGCTGTGTTTATCTGGTCCAGTTTTTCAGGGCGGGGGGCCTGGGGGGCACGTCGGCTTTTCTGATCACAGTTTGGCCGAAAGGTCAATGGCGTGACCCCACACAAGGCAGCCTCATCTTTCCACCCTCACCCCTCATTCATCCACAGAAAATGTGAAGCTATCTCGTGCAACCTCATAGTCAAAGTCCGGCCGGATATCAAGCCTATGATGTACAATTTTCTGTGTGTGTGTATATTCCTCAGATTCAGACCGATTATTATTATTATTATGATTATTATTATTATTCCTGATATTAGTGGTTATTACCGCGAGAAGTTTGTTTTACAGCCAAAGCATGTAACATGTTGCTTTAAGCCTTCTGTATGGGCTACACACAAGACTTGACTGTATGATGTCTACATTTCCACAGTGGCCTGTTGTTGATATAAAAAAAGAACTAATAAAGGTATAATTTGTAGCCTGATTCCCTCTGTACAGACATCATGCCTATATTGAAATATATGAGTACATACAGTATATATTTAACACAAACTTGAGTTATAACACTGGATGCTTGGGGGCATATATGTACAAAGCGCTGAGTGTGTAATGTACTTAATTTCATTTTTTCATGGTTTTTCTTTTGTTGCTTTAAGATGACTGTATAGTGGTGTATTAAACTTTGCAAGCAGTACCATAGAACATTGTGCAGCATCTTATTTGTTAGAAACAGTCTTTTTTTTTTTTTTTTACCTGGGCCATTCAGCAGCCACTCAGACTTGTCAATCATTGTGTGAGGTGGGGAGGTCAAGTTAAACTGCCACTAAACCGGCAATAATTTCTTCAACAAGAAAACCAACAAAGAATATGAGTCCAGTATTTTTTTAAATCACTTTAAATGTATTTATTTTTCAGTGAACATTCCAGAAGAATGTTTGATAGAAAAATTACATTCATCTAAATGGAAAAATACATCTTTTATAGAATAAAGATTCAATCATTCATTTTTCAGTGTGCCAGAAATAAAAATAAATGGACTATTTTCCCTTCACCGTAAACACTTAAACACATGAGACAAAAGTTCAGAAGCAGCAGATAAAAACATAAAAAAAATATCAAGTGTTGTTTAGCTGATTTTCAGTCACACTAACGAGAAGAGAAATAACCTCGAAACAACTTGACAGATTGGTTATAGATCAGTTTCTCCAGGTCGAACAACAGGGTGCAGTAAATATTACAGTGCTGATGAAAAGTTACGAACGTCTAAATAGATAAACAGAATTTTTAGGTCATGATATTTTAACTCAATGAAAGTCATCCAGTTGTACCAAAGTTTTGCGAAGAGCAAATGGAAACAATTGAGTTAATTGAGTTCAACCAACAGGACATAATCAGGGGGTGCATGCACCGTCGTATTCAAACCACCAGGAGGCAGCACACTCAAGGCACAGCAACAACTTTAAAGGACCGAGACTGACTGAACATCTGGCGTTGCATAGTTAAAGTAAAAATCAACAAATGAAACTGTTCTGTTGCTGCTGCACTGTTTTTCCTAAACACTATCACACAATCGACGGAAATTGAATGATTAAATAAATCATTCAAATAACTTTTCTTTACAACTTTAAGTCCAAAGTGTAAAACTCGCGAAGAAACCTGTTGGAGCGTCTTTTTCTGACTTGAGGTTTTCAAGCTTCAGACCACATTTGTGCCCTAAAACGATGCAAAGAAAAAAAAATCAATGAAGCGTGTTTCAAGTACTGTTTCCATCTAATGTGCTTTCGATTCTCTGGATCTTTGTTGCAAAACTCCTTCAGGAGTGAAAGTCCTTCATCGGGCCTTAAGCAGCGCCGGTGAAACAGTGATTTGTAGGAAACTCGACCTTGAGGTCGTTCAAAGGCTGCAGAGCATCATAATGGAAGCAAGCTGTGCTAAAATAAAGCACCTGTACGAGAAGTGTTTCTCAAGAGGAAATCGCTGTTGGTCTCTCGTAGTTCAACATGTACAGAGTTAAACAGTCTTGGCATGCCAAGTGCAATATAAAAAACATGAAAACATGGAATCTTGTGTCTGTAGGCACATTAAAGTTGTAAAAATCCAGTTTTAGTTATTTCTTCTGATCACAAATCTTTGTGAGAAAAACGTGTGGCCTTCAGCACACTCTGCATTTGTCCTTTTATCCAAATCTAATGTAACACAAAAAACGGGTCAACATAATGGGTGATTTGACCGGGGAGCTTCAGCATTATCCAAATGACAATTTACACGGCTCGGGTTCCTCTGAATGCAGCTGCGACTGCGTGATCTCATGCTGCCAGATCTGGCAACTTTCAGAATCCTTTTGAAGACTTTCATCGGTAAAAAGTGAGTCGTGACAAACCTGGCAACTTCCTCATGTGTTTTTTAGACTAACGGGACAAAATGTTTAAGTGTGTCGCTTTCTGATATGGATCGCCTACCCGAGTTAAATGACGCATGCGCCAACTCGCTGCCGACCAAGACCGGGGAAATTGGCTGTAGCGCAGATTGGGTGATGATGTAGTTTAATGTCTTTCGACCACAGAGGAAAAGACTTCACCTAGTTGTTCTGTGAACAGAACGTACCTGCTTTTACTAGTGTCGCACCAGTAGCCAAAAAAAGTAATCAATTGGATTTTTGGAAAGTCATCAAATATGGTGGGAAAGTTCACAAGTAGGCAGCACTGCAAAACTCCATATAGGAGTTGAAGTCCAACCCTCAGTACAAATTGCAGTGTAAAATATGACCATACTTTAATGTCAGGCTAATAAACTTGTGTTATAGCAACACACACCTTTAATTCCTAATACATGTGGAATAGCTGTGAACCATTACCTTTCTGACCTTGGAAGACTACAGTCACAAAGGGACTCCTTAAACAATTTTCATTTATTAGGAAATACAACTTATTTTTGTTAGGTAAAACAGTGACACTATAATAAAGCCATCAGGTCTTTGTAGCCACCATTGTTTGTAAAATGTCGGTCAGCTTTTTTTCCTGCTTTCTGGTCAGGCAGAGTCAAAGGGAGCTGGTCCTTGTGTTCCCTCAGCATTGGCTCAGCTTGCTAAAACTCCCCGATGGTTTCTGGTGGTGAGCAGAAAGAAGGAAGGCACCCTGTCAGGAACCAAACACCGTCCGCCTCATGCAGCATTTAACACGTCGATATCCCTCCTCCCCTCTCTTTCCTCCCCCTCTGTCCACTGCTCACACTGTTTCTCCCTCTCTCCCCAAACGCTCGTTAAAGGCTCCTGTGTTCATTCTGCTGATCTTCCACCAGAACGATTTTCGCTTCTTTTCTGCCCTTTGTGAAACATGTCTAGAAATCTGCTTCAGGGATCGATTCCTATTTGATTTAAAGCTAAATGTTTAAGGGCACCTCGGTGATGGCCACTAACAAATCTGCCTCAGAGACGGTGATTGTGTGATTGTGGGTGCGTCCAGGGACGGAGTGGGGCTGCTCTGCGGAGCAGCGAGGGATGGACGGATGCAGGGAAACAGCAGAGGAGAAGAGGAGGGGGAGTGGGTCACAGAGGAGGGAGGATGCGGTGCTATGAAGCACATTGAAGTAAAAAAAAAAAGAGTACATCAATGGAGCCAGCTAGTGGAGAGCTGCAGGATGGAGCCGGAGCCGGAGCCACAGCGGCAGTCTGAGGGGGAATCCACCACTGAACACTTAAGACCCCGTTTCCATCAGGACAGCATGTCTGCAGCACCGCTGCCCGACAGTCACCGTGCACATTGCGGCCGCTGCCCACAAAGAAAACACCGGCCTACACTGGTCCTGTCACACTGCACCGACTCACTCTCATCAGAACAGGAACAAAATATGTTCTTTAACATCACCTGAGTCTAAAACATGGTTCAATGGGGGGTTGTAAAACAACTGAAATTTAAAAAAAAAAAAAAAATGTAACGACTCGTTCACGGTAACATTCATACGTGAAGCGGGACGCCGGCGCAGCGAAAGCCTCGCAACACTTTAAGGCAACAAAACTTTTAGGACGACACATCTGCTTCGAGGAGCTGCAGGTTGTTTTTTTTTCCTCCAGCAGCTTTGATATGTGGCGATAAATATTGCAGCACATGTGCTTTGTTTGGATCCATGCTGTTTTACAACGGGGCTGCAAGGTGCACCTCTGCGTGCCGCCAATCCCGGAGACAACGAGGCGTCCTGAAAGAATGCCGCAACTCGTCTGAAGACACAGTTTGTAATGTCTTACCGATGAGACATGAAGGCAATGAATGAAATAAATAAAACGCGCCGCCGTTGCATAAGATGCAGTTATTCAGGCTGGAGCTCGCAGACCCGGAAAGAGATAAAACGGTAGAAAAGAAAGACTTTACCATGAGGTGCTGAAACAGTCTGATGTGTTTTTTTTCTTATGTAGTGAGGATGACACTTCTACAGTACACTCAGTCACAAAAAATTAAATAAACAGGAGCATTAAAAAAACATAGTTATAAATAATAAATACTTTGTTAGAGCTCTGCTCAAATTTACAAAATTGGGTCATGTTTCTTTTCACAGTAACAGCAGTTTTTGCAGGTCAGTCCGACTTCATGGAGGGAAGATTTTTGTCGTTGAAGACAGGACACTAACCCAGCGAAAATAAATCTGCATATCTGCAAGAAATGCTGCCACTGTGAAAAGACTCACCCTATGTAACTATTTCAAAGTAAGGAACCGAATGGAAAGTTTACTGATTACTTGTCTTGAGGTGACAATCTAATGTTGTACACTCTGCTGAGCCCCCACCCTCCCACCCCACCATCATTACATCCTGGTGAAACCAGGACACTCAGAAAGAACCTGAACTCTTCTGATCCCAGACACCTGAAAGAGATGTTTATCGCCCAGCAGAGGGGGGCGGGGCTCGGCCAGGCCGCTGGGGTTATCCAGTGATTAATCTCGACAGGCCCCTGTGCACCTCCGCCTGCACCGGACCGTACTCCACCACTTCGCCGTCCACCGTTATGATACCTTTGGGCGAGTACGGCTCCAGCCGGAGTGCCCGCACCTTCTTGTGAACCAAATGTTGACAGTTCGTGGCCAGATGTGCGCCCTTCTCCATGGCCAGAAACAGCCGCAGCAGCGCTGCACGTGATATGCCGGCTCGGACGTAGAAAAGATGAATGACGCCGTCGTTCAGCGTGGCGTCGGGCGCTGCGAACAGGTCCTCTGCTAGGTGGGACTGGTACATGGCAAGCATGAGGACAAAGTCCTCTTCCGGCACCACCACCCAGTCGGCGGGCAGCGGCTGGTCCAGGGGCGGCAGCAGGGAGTCCGGGGGGCCTGTGAGGGGTCTGGTCGCGCTCCGGGGAGGGGTGCCCTCCCTCCTGCGCACTTTGAGAGAGTTATTGGAGTGGCAGGAGTTGTGTAAGGTGTTCACGTTTGGAGACGGACGGCTGTGATTTCCCAAACCCTGCTGGGTGCTGTGGTCCTTGGCGGCGGGCAGGTAGGCCAGCCGGCCCTTGTAGACACGGAGGGAGGCCAACCGGACCAGCGTGCCGACGGTGAAGCGGGCGGCTCCGACGTGCCGGTACTTCTCGCTCTCGATGTCCACATCTGCCACAAAGCCCCAGGCCAGAGACAGGAAGGAGAAGAGGCGTGGGCTGGAGGACAGGTGGACGGAGACCAGGTCCATCCGGGACACCAGTCCTTTACAGAGCAGGAAACCACAGCTGAGCAGGAGCTCCTCGCTGGACACCTGAGACGCTCTGAAGGAGGACAGACCAGAATTAAAAGAGTCCTGACGACAGCAGAACGATGGGACATTTCTGGAAAACCAACAAACCGGCACTGAACAATGACAGTTTAATTCCAGTGAAAAAACGAGTTTCATGAGATGTCTTGATTTTGGCCTAATGGGATCAAATGATAGAACAGCAGAAACGTCGTGAAGCCTTCAAAATCAGAAACAACGTCTGTATAAAATACGTAACAAGCTCACAGTGATATGACAAAAGCGGATTCCCACTGAAGTTTTACGTACTCTCAGTGTTTCGCTTGCGCAAACTCAGTTATTCTGAAGATCATAAAAGTAACAGCATCCCCTACAAGCGTGGAAGGTATAAACCAGGCTTTACATAGCTGGAAACTTCCAGCAGCAGTAACAGAAAAGTGATATATTTTTATACCTTGTTTAATTCTTGTCTGACACAAAAAACTGAATGAGATATCAACAAGATGTTTTGAAAATTCTTGATTTAAATTTTATCGTTCATAACTTTGACAGCTAGAAAAACTGTGAATCTTAAAACAAGGGTGATGCAGCCCACCTGTGTTTGAATATTAATTCTGTTCAAGGCTTCAAGCATGTCTCCATTGACAATTTGTTATCTTTTGAAAAATAATGCTGCCGAAAACACAAGAAATTGTAATATTGTTGGAAACAGTCAGTGTGTCTTAGCAGAGCTATAAGAGGAGACTCAGAGCAGAATTTAGCTCTGAGCACAAAACTCAAGCAGGAAGATGCACTTAGTATTTTTAGGAACCGGGTCGAAGCTTCTGTGTGTTTTTGGGAGTGAAATATAAGAGGAGTGTTGCGCAATAAAATTATAACATTGACCTTGTGGTGTGATCTGAAAACAGGGAGGAGATAGAAGGTGGAGGGCGGAGCCCCTGGGAGAATTGATGGGAGTGTGGGGTGGGACCAGGGGGAGGAGGGGGTCACAGAATCAGTCTCTGGGCCTTTAGACAACAAAGACAGGCCCATCTGGGGGAGCGGAGGACAGGTTGAAAGGTCAGGAACATAAGCACACACACGCGCGCGTGCACGCACACACGCACACACACAGACACACAGACACAGACACACACACACACACACACACACACACACACACACACACACACACACACAC
>JASSRZ010000074.1:12706551-12742958 GCA_032164315.1 Malacoctenus gilli | reverse complement strand
TGACAGACTAACAGATTATCCTATGACACCAGACCAGACAGTGAAAACACGTGATAGATGGAAACAGAACGTGACAGCGAGACTGTTTCTGTGGCATTTTTGAGATGAATATAAACAGCTGCAGCTCATACCCAGCTGTGAAATTAGCAAATCCTTTTATTAGATTGTAAAATTCATCATTACGCCCAAATTTTCTGATTATACCCAATAAGTGTTTTCCTTTTTCTGGGAGTTGGTTTGAACTGGACAGCAGCAACACACAGCCCGAGCACATGGAAGGAAATGTAGAGCATGGGGAAACCCACCTGAATTCATCAAAGAATATGTCACTGTGAACCTTCAGGAGACCAACATAGAAATATGTGTGTTTGACTGCAACAAAAAGTCTGCAAATTATTTATTTGACTGATTCTGAATTGTAAGTTTGTATATTTAACCCACTAACAGTTTGCCTTTAGGCTTCAAACAATAAACCCACACTTATTCTAAAATTTGGATTTCATCACAAGCTAATTTAAGCTGTGCAACTTTGTTTGATCTGTTAATTTTTTGTTTCAATGACTCATAGCTGTTATAAAATGTACACATGTAAAATTCATGAATTTTTAAACATGTTTTGTTGTTTTTTGTGCAAATGGTATGTTTGAAAAGCAACATTCTTTTTGTGCAGCTGGAACAGCATAAACAGGTTCCCTTCAGGAAAATAAACTGCATTATATTTAATCTTTACGGTATTCAATGTATTTCGAATTGAAGTCTCATCATTTGCAAGTATTTTTTTGGTATTCTGTCCTAAATCAATTGTTGCTTCAGCTGCTGCAGTGGGTCACATGACTGGACTTTGTTTTTCTAAACTTCATGTTTTGGTGTCCGTTTTCCCCTGAGCATGAGCAGCTGGTGTCATTTAGTGGACTCCCTTTCTCTCTGGAATTCGTTTGGCCTGCAAAAGAACCTGCGCTGAATTTAATTCGGCTCCATCTCAGCTGCCACCCAGCAGCCACAGGGCATCCAGAGGGCTGAGTCACTCTCTGAATTGAAGTTCTGCCAACAGGAACAGACAGGGGGGAAACCCGGGCCTCTCCCTCTCCCTCTGCAGCAGAGGGAATCACTCCTCGTTACATGTGGACATGCTTTATTGGGTCACCTCCATTCCCGTGGCCTGCCTGCTGGAGCGTGTTTGTAGGGATTTGATCATGGGCAGTCGGATCAACTTGATGCTCTGAGATGTGTCACAAGGGGCGGGGGTGTAGTGGTGAGCAGTCTTGCAAAACGACTGAACTTACTTGCCTCACCACATTAGAGGGAGTCCATGTAACTGTGGAAAGGCAATGATTACCATGGCTACTGGGCATCACGCACATGTCCGGGGGGGGGTGTTCACAGAGAAGCAGTCGTGTGTGCTTCCAGTGGTGCGACGTTGATGAAGGTCGGATTAAACCCAACAACTGGATGTTATTTGACTTCATTTGGCCAGCTTCGATATGAGTGTTGAGTTTTCATAACATTGTCTGAAATAGGTCAGAATAGACTTGTTTTGCTTTCAAACAAGATAAAAACATCCACCTTTGGCGTTCAGTGTATCACTGGGACATTTTGAAATGCGGACAGAGAAAGATGGGCCCACCCTTCAGACTGAGTCAGTTGCTGCATATCATATGACAACATCCTGAACAGAAAACCAATTTCAGAAGCTTATATTGATGTTTGCATGTCCTAATCTGATATGATAGATAAAGTTGGGTATTATCTGGATAGTCTTTGGAGCAGGGGCGGGCAATCCTGGTCCTGGAGGGCCACAGCCCCGCATGTTTTCAATGTGTTCCTGCTCCAACACACCTGAATCTCGTTGGTGTTATCATGCAGCTCTGCAGCAGAGCCTGATGAAGAGCAGCATATCGCAATCAGGCCCTCCAGGACCAGGATCGCCCACCCCTGCTTTGGAGGGACTGTATCTGGAGCGTAAGTGTAGCTTGTCCTCCTGCTCCTGGTTGGTAGTTTTGAGCCCCCTTTTTCACTTCTGGCTGTGTTTCTGTGTGGCTGGAGGCCAGTGCTGTATACTGCTGTGTTTTCAGGAAACCCTCCATCTCTCTGAGGACAGAAACTTTTCTGAATTGATGGGTGACATTTTGAAAATAAACACATTTTCACTTCAGTGCATACAGGACGTAGGCAGAGGAGGAGTGCTTTGAAAGGCAGCTGCTACCTGTGGAGTGTGCTTTTATAGGTGAATGTGGCTGATCAATTAAAACATTTTGAGCACAGGAAACAAACTATGGAGGTAGGCTCCTTTATATCTTTAATTAGAATGTCTTTACGATTACTGTATTTTCTTCCTGAACTGATACAATAGATGCACACAATTCTGTGCCGATGATCGTAGAGGCCTTCCAGTGAGGGATATTGAAATAAGAGCTGGCACATGGTTAAACCTGATTGCTTTCTTGCTTTACGGGGCAGCAACATGAACACATGCGATAACAGTGCCCGTGGGCGACTATGATTCATGACAGATAACTTTAAAACAGGTCACAATATTGACTCCATGTCTAAATGCCCCACATCCGTCCCCTGCAGCACGACCATAATCAGATTCCCAAGAGTCAATATAGTCACGACTGCTGCCTTGTTATCTCTTCTGGGGGGGGGGGGGGGGGGTGGTTGTTTTGTTGTTTTAATTTTTCATATATCAGAAAGTAATAAAGATGAGAATTGTGGAGAAAAAAAACCATAGTTCTGCAGTTGTCTGGCTGCTTTTCTCTTTCTGTGGCCATTCGGAATTGTGTCTCTCTCCCCCATCATTAGATTAACTCCCATGGTCTGTCAGAGTGGGCAGGAAGACCCTACTCATTACCCAAGCGGCTCTACTTTACCAAGTGCACAAAAGCCCAGCATTTACCTAGTAATTTGAGTCAGAAAAAGCTCATCGGGGCAGGAGACAACAGTGAGATGTGGAAGTGCTGCAGCCACTATCGGTAGATATTTGTGTTCTTTACCGCCTTGATTACACAGGCGGATTCAGAGTGCACGCTTGGCAGAGGTGCCGTTCCTGGGGCCATATTAGGCTCATTAGTTCCCCCGGCTCCTGCCAGCAGAGTACTACGGCTGGAGGGATCTGGTGCACACTTGTCACAATGATAAACAGAGACATTTGTTTCAATAGAGTTCCTAATAGAGTGAGTGCATAACGCCCGGCCGTGTTCCTGTCATCCTGACCAGGTGGTGGTCCCATTTCAAAACTCAGTGGGCTTTCCCTCCCAGGAGATTTTATGGTAAATACTTGTTGGTACTCCTGGTACAACATGCATGCATTCAATGATTTATGTAATAAAGCAGGAAATGGCAAGATCTCATTCGTTGGCAAGGGAAGTGATCCAGCAGCTCATGGAAACAATTGACAGCAGTGTTAATTGCTGAGATATTTTCCACAGGGCTTGTTACTGTTACTGTATACCGTTTGAGTCATCATCTGAGATGCCTCAGCAATCTCGACATGGAATAAAATGTCCAATGACAGAAAAGAAAGAGGCTGCCAGGATGTTTAATGCAGAGCATGGGTGTGGATTTTCCTTTAAATAAAAGTGCAGCAAGCAGTAAACACTTATTTAATTCTGCTGACAGCAAAAAAATCACAAAAAAGTTTCAAAGTCATTCGAGACTGCCTCAATATTTCAGTAGTTACAGGACAGCTCGATTGTGAAATTATACCTGCGCCTCGATGCCAGACAACTGTTTCAAAAGATACGGTTGTAACAGAAATTGCATCACACAATCAGATACATTTCTTCAGACAAAATGCCTTTTCACTCCTAACAACTCAACAAGTATTTTGTGAACTGCTGTCAGACGGTTGAGGAGTATCTAATTTGGCCCCTGCAGGTCTTTTTTGACCTGCTGTGGTTGAAAGATGATGGAGGAGCGGGTGTCATCTGGATAGGAGGGATGCTTCTCCAGAGGGGCATTCTGCAGACAGGAAGGTAGTTAATTTTGACACTTTAACGCATTTGTAAGGATATAAATGACCACATTCTAAAACTATGAAGAAGAAAAATATAGTTTTTGTGTTGTGTCACTCTATACTTTTCAAAATGACACTTTGACTTACCAGCTGTCTTTCTATTGATCTGATGGTGGCCTCCACATCTAAAACCCAACTCTGTAAGGAAGAGGGGGATTCAGGAGGAAAAGGGGGAAAAGAGAGAAGTGGAAGAGAGTGTTAAATTCAGTATTTCATCATTTACAGAGAGATGTTGCAAAGTGGAATTGCTTCCTGCTTTTTTTGATTGGCTCAAACTATGTTCCGAGTAAACCAAGTGGTTTCACATGTTTGCTGATAAAATATTAAAATGGGCCACAGGAAGTGCTCCACCTGACTGCACCTCCACCGCACAGGTGGTTTCACTGAGATTAGATAGCTGACGGTGATCTCTGTTTCCTATATGAACAACACACTGGGCTGATTCGATGGGGTTTCTCTTGGCTGAAGACTCTAAATGTGTCACAAAAATGGTCATATTGCTGCTTCATTTTCACTCTTTAAAGACACAAACCGTGCGTCTTTTTTGCCTCTCATCAAATCCTGTCATCATTCTGTAAGAGTTTTTTTGTCAAAGACATGGAAAACATTTACAAGAAGCTATATTTCAGTACCTGAAGTGTCCGTGACCACACATTCAATATCATTTTGTACAGATTGTATTTACATTGTGTTGCTCAGTGTAAGACTAGAGATTGTTGTTGATATGGACGATTATACCGGAGTACAAAAAGTTAAATCTTTCGTTGTTATGAAAAAAAAATATTCAAACATGTTTGCACAGAGCAGCAGCATTTGATAACCTCTGTCTGTTGGCCCTGAAGGTGAAAAGACATCAAGTGGTTCTCCAAATGAATTGAGAGTTTGTGCCCAGTTTGGGTTCTATACCACACAGCACAGCATGGTGTAAAGCTGATTTAATTCAACTGTGGTATGATTTTATTCACCCTGTGTTCATCATGCAAACTAACCACTACAATAATAAAACAGTGTTTTTCACATCATCAGGGAAAATGCAGGTTTAAAGTTGGAAGCCTTCACTTGGTGCTTTGCTGTGCAAATGTTGGATTACTGTGCTCACACAAAAGGCAATCGCATGTTTCCCTCACGGGGGATTCTCAAACACATGCACTGAGTTAACACTACACACGCACTGCATGTGAAAGGGAAAGATGAACTTACTATCACTGCTCACGCAATATTAGGACTCCACAAAAAAATCCCAAACACAATCTACGAGCAGCAGAAGTCACATGTTACTTGCAATTTTAAGATAAGTAAGGAAGCACTGGCATTGATTGATCTTCTGGACAAAAACCCAAGGCGTCGCTCCCAGAAGAGACAATAGACTCTCTAAATGACATCGTATTGACTGCACAGGCAGAAAACAATGCATCTGATTTTATTCTGGAAAAATGTTCAGACCTCTGTTTATAAAGGCTTACTCGGTGGCTTTGTCTCTTCTCTATGCTCCATTCTCGTACATCCCTCCACTGCTCTGGCAAACGCACATCGTACGTCTGGCTGTCACTTCTCCGAGCCATGATGTCCTTTCCAGGTGGTCTCTGTGAGTGTGCCGGGTGGCTGCATCGACCTTCACCTCCGTCTCAAATGGTCAATGCAGTTTCCCCACAGGGTGCAACTTGACTCTGGAAACTGATACTTTCCACTGTCACAGAGTCGTGCTATTGGCTCACTTCTTCCAAGCCAAACAACTGAGTAGACTTGAAATAGGAATTAATTCAAACTTTACCCCTTTTTCCAGAGAGCCCTTAACTTTTGTTTTGATCCTACAGCTTTTGCAGCTGTTATACACAATCTTTTATGTTGTTTGTGTGAGTTGCTGAAAAAAACAGCTTGGGTTCAAGAGCTTTTTAGAGTTCTGGAAGGAGACAGAATTTTATGGAGACATTCAGCAAAAAAGTTTCATGCTGAAATCTGCTGTTTGCTCTCAAACCTATTGGAGAATGTACAACAGCCATAAAACCTGCAAAAGCCCATCACAAAAACTGGTAAAAACATAGATTTATGAAAGACTTAAGAGGACTTTTCACCCGAAAGCTTCCAATCCTTGAATGGTTGAACGGTGATTAGGATCAGTTTTCAGGGCTTTGGCTCTTTATTGACGGTGCCGCCTTCTCCCCCGAGTCTTTAGGAAAACTAAGATGAGGGGAAAGAACAGTGTTTAAGTAGTGAACAACCAAAAATGATCATTGAAACTTGTGAAAGTGATTGATGGTGTAATAATAGTGAAACACCAGTCAGTTATTTTTAGTACAGATTATTCATGGAGAGATCTTGTTATTTCCTTTTCTATTCATAGAATAATGTTCACAAGATGAGACATTTACAACTTTTTGATTTTAAGAATGAACCCAGTGCATTTTCAACAGTGAAAAAACAGAGTAATCTTGACTGTAGCAAATAAGCCTCGGTAGTCTCACACCAAAAATGCTCCCAGAGCTTTTCCAATATTGTCGGGACTGTGAATTCCAAGCAAAACTCTTCTTGTCTTGATGTTTTACAGCTCTGTGGATCTACAGTCCTGTTGATGAAGCAGTCTTTAAAGCGCTGTCGCCATTGGGACAATTATTTCGGAGAGCAAATGAACAAATTAGATGGCCTGGTGATGCCTTTTACATTCCTTGAGAATAACAACAGTTTCAGAAGTTAATTCTGAGTGTGCTTATTCCTCCTATTTTTCAATGGGTTGTGGTTTTTCGTTCCTTTCGCTGGAAAAACAACCTGCAGGGATGTAATAATGAGAAGGGGACCGAAGCTCAGCAAGGCTCCTTTTGCCAAGCCTGCAGCGAAAGCATCAGTTGTGTCTCTAAATTTGTATTTGATTTTCTTACAACAGGATTTTACCACATAATTGCTATCAAGAGTCACCCACTGGAACTGTTTCTTGTGTCTTGGTCCACTGGTGTGAATGTGCGTCAACAATGTATTATATGAAACAGACCCATGCATATCGTCTTTTATCCATGTTTTTTAAAGCATGACTTGCATCCATTTGATTGACACATTGGCAATTCCATTTCCCCTTTCTTTCAATCAAGTTTTAACCTTTCACCATAATTACTTCCTTTCTGTTTATTTAAATGTCAGAGTTGGTGTTTTGAAGTAACTTGAATTGTTTTAGTTTTGGATGAAAAAGTGGTGAGAATGATTTTCCTTTTTTCTAACATTAGGGTCAAAATCTGAAGTTGTGTCACATCTCAAAGAGGAGTCAGAGGAGTGTTTCTGCCTTCCAAAGATCCTCAAAGCTCAGCATCAGCATTTCGTCTCCACGCATCACTGCAGCTGCATCATAATAATCTTGGCATTTGCAGTCATTTGCAGTAACGACACAGCCACCACGAGCTGAGAGAGTCAGAAACATTTCGCCCTTGCCGGCACCCACTTGGCGCCAAACAGTCGCCTCGGAACGAATCCGAGCCCCGAACCCGCGTAATGAGCTATAGATCCGAGGACAGACCCTGCCCGGGGGCTGAGCGGCTCTTGGTGAGAGGGGCTCTCGGAAAGTGACTCATGCAGTGATCTCTACTTTGTCATGCTCTGGCATTAGACACGGACCTCCAACGGGGAAGCTGCAGCTCATTACACTTCACAGTGTGGAGAGATGTATCTGACAACCTGAGGATGACGACAGCCCAGGCAATATATTTCTAGATATGACAGTCTCTGCACGTCCGTCCACCTGACAGGAGGTGAAAAAACCAATCCAAGTGCAGACCCGAGCCCTCAGTTACTAAGCTATAAGATTGGACATAGAGAAAGTAAACACATGCCCGTTTTGCGTTTTACAACCCCAACAAAACCTGTTTGTAGGCGCTGCTCTCAAGATTAGAAAATGCAACTGAGGTGGTTTTCCCAGAAAACTGTGTGAAACAAATTATAATTATATTTTCTTGGAGATTCAGATTCCTAGTGCTTTAAACAAAATTAATTTGAATCACATTAGTCCTTATTAGTGAGAGCATATGCGCGCAGCAGCGGCCTGAGGGTGCTCATTAAAGCTCAGGAGCACAAAGAGGCCAAAATTTCATAATTATCATGACTGTGTGTATTTAAGAGGGATTAGAGAAGCTTTCCTTGGAACATTTCCATAAAATGAAGAACTGTGCGTGCGTGCGTGCGTGCGTGCGTGCGTGCGTGTTGAATTTGTGCAAATCACACTGACAGGACTGTAAACTTATGACATAATTAGCGAACCAAGCGCTGCATTCAAATCATAAAAGTCCAACTGAATGGCCCCTTTTAATCAGTCTGATAAATAAAGGAAATGGGACTCAGCAGATTGGTATCAACAACATAAATGGTCACTGAACATCATCAGGAACAAGTGTACAAGCAACTTTCTGGTGGAACTCACCAAAATTGCTGTCAACTTGAGTAAAACAGAAATAATCTCTTTCTGATATAATGTATACCTGTTGTTGCCATGGTGATGGCAACATAATACATACATGTATGTGTATGTGTGTGTGTATATATATATATATATCAAATAAACAGTGATGCTGCAAAAACTTACGTTTTGACTCGGCTGGTGAAATGCTGGCGCAGCACAAAAGCCAGGCTGGACAGAACCATGATGGTGGTGCACATGGTCCCTGCCTGAGCCCACCACCCACCGCTCTGCTGTCAACGACGCCCTGGGGTCAACATGACCCGTCCATAATGAAAGGTATCACCTTAGCAGAGGGGACCTTTTTGTAGTCCCCAGGTGTTTGCCCGTTCGTCTGTCCCCCCTGCCTGGATCGGGAACATCGGGGGATTAGTCAATCCCAGATTAGAGAAGATGACATGGTGCATTACAGAAGCACAGCACTGTGCTGCACACTTAAGCCATGCTGAGATGAGTGCGCAAATATTCTGCATGGTTCACAAATTTGCTGCCTAATCTGAAATGAAAAACACCCTCAAACTTTCTCTGACATATCCACCTGATATTTGCTGCATCTTCTCCTGCTGTTTGATGAATACGCTGCTCGGTGTAGGTCAGCATCAGTCCAGCTCTTCTCTCCTTTGACCTTATCATCAGCTGCCTCCACACCTGCCCCTCATTACCCTAATCAGCCTCCAAGCACACTGGTCCATCAAGACTTTTTAATCAACCTTGTGTAACATTTGTGTCATATTACATTAATCATAATAATTGGTTTCTGCTTCAAGACTTTAGGAGTGTCAGTGAAGGAGAAAGAAGAACTATGTAAAATCCTTATTTTAGGGATTAAACTCAGTAGTGTGTAGTTAGTGGGAAAAATCCACGAAAAATAATAATGTTAGCTTTTCATACTTGACTGACTGATCTGATAATCCATGACTACACCTATTTTCAATAATGGTCTGAAACTGAAAAGTTACTTTGGTAACCTAAACGAGTATTGCGAGTTGAATGTAGTTCCAGTTCACTGTCAAGTTACAAATCTATTGTTAAAATTTGCCCCAAAAAATCAACACTAGTTGTTGCTTTTTTTTAACATGCAGACCTCAGTTAACCAATCTGGTGAGATAACAAGAAGTTCTTCAAGACAGAGTGCAATGATACATTCACAAACGGACACACGAATCATAAACCAAGCCTCCTTGTTTTCCGCCTCATTAGCCTGAGGTTATTTCTTCGAGGCAGCAAGACCAAGGTTTATTCTCAAGCCAGCCGTGACATCGCTCACAACAGCTTCTGAGGTCCGGCTGTCACAGCTCTGTCGTGAAACCTGTGGTGCGTGGACGGCAGACAGATGGAAGTTCACACAAGTGGCTGTCGGGAATGTCAAGTTGTAGCGATGTGTCTGTGCATCTAATCTGCAGCTTGGAGACAAGCTCATACCTCCCTAATTGGGAAATTCTTCAGGCCTCCCCTAGAGTTTTATGGTGATGGAGGGCTGTACGGGCTCAGCAGCGCCTGGAAATCAGCACTTTAGGTGTCACAGGGCTGTTGTTTGTGTTGACTCGCATGTGCGAACCCAGTGTGCTCTGGGTCAAGAATGAGAACTTTTATTCAAGTAAATTCATGGGCGGGTGAACTCGGCAGCCTGCTCCCAGGTTTCAAAGTTTCAGAACTGCATGCAAATTTTCTAAATTAATTTGTTTTAATTATGATGATGCGCAACTCTGCACAACACTAGTCTGTTGGTATTATAGGTCATCCGAATAGAAAGAACTGTGAGGAGCATAATGTGGATGCGGTGCACGGATCTAACATTTGAAGCATCTGGCTCAAGACAGGTCTGACTTTCATTTCACACAGGAACTAAACGAGCTGGAATTTCTCGGTTTGACTCATTTGTATTCACATCACCTGAACGATCTCAGTCATTCATTACCTGCTGGCTCCACTGATCACTGTGCGCACATCATAAATTAAAGTGTATAAGACCGTAACTTGGAGGAAGTAGGTTTGGTAGATGGATGAATTCCACTACTTTTCTTTATTCAACCGCTAAGAAGGAATAGCAGTGGTAGAGACAACAAACTGTGTGTGCTTGCGTGCGTGCGTGCGTTCATGCGGGCAGGGGGGGGCAGGCGTGCGTGCATGCGTGCGTGCCTGTGTTTGTGTCCAGGTATGGTTGTGCATTGGGGCTCAGAGAACGTGGATGAACCAGCCAGCATTACCAGTCCTCTCTGGTTTTGATGATATGCCGCAGTGGGAAGATGTGTCGCCATGGTGATAAGTCAGTGTCCTGTCGACCACGCTGTGCACGATCGAAATGCTAGTGGGAGAACGATCATTTTCTGACACTCACCTGTTCCTGCAGCTGGAGGCAGTTGTGGAAATTGACTCTTAAATATTGTATCAAATCCCACCGGGCTGTGAGGACCTAAAAGTACAAACGTGATGTACATTTTATAGAAACTCTGAAGCATGTCCCTACATTCAAATATATCAATTTTTTTGGGTTTATTTCAGGGGGAGATGTATCTTTTCCAGCATTTCAGTCTTGTACACACTGTTCCATCCATCAGTCTGTCCATCCATTCGTTCCCTCCTTTGTTCCTTTGAACCTGCTTTGTTCACGTTGGTATTTCAGGGCTCTTATTCCAGCTGGCGTTGGGGGAAAGGCAGGTTAGATGGGAGGGGCTACGAGTTCATCATGGGGAAAACACCGTGGCTGAGCTCTGCTGCTGAACATCACCAGCTCCCAAGCAGGTCAGGCGTTTCTTGTGAGTTCAGCTTTTAGAAAACCTGGAGTTAATCCTCAAGTTACCACACGAAGAGGTGCTACACATGAGTTGTTCTCTGCAATCTCATGCTGAAAGTATCACTCATAGTCGCAAAAACAAATCAAAGATAAAGATCTTGACAATCGTAAATTAATAAAAACATTACCTGATTACCTGTCAATATGGAATAAGTGAGCATTGGAGTACTTGCTCATGAAAAAAATTGTTCAGATCAGAGTGAGAGTGAGAAGTATTACAGCTTCATGCTGCCTGTTGTGCATTCAGATAATATAGGTAACAATTTTCCTTATCATGTGGTTGCTAGATGTTCAATTTGAATAAATCACAGTATGGATTTGCAAAACGAGTGTTTCCTCCCTGCATGAACCTCCCACTGGAGCCTTGGATAG
The DNA here is from genome assembly GCA_032164315.1 of Malacoctenus gilli. NCBI lineage: Eukaryota > Metazoa > Chordata > Actinopteri > Blenniiformes > Labrisomidae > Malacoctenus > Malacoctenus gilli. Next base: position 12,731,345 of record JASSRZ010000074.1, on the reverse strand, counting down.
AGTCTGGCCTGCAGCGTGAAGCAATGAAAAGGCGTCCATTAATCATTGATTAAAAGCATTCACATCTCATTCCATTTAATTATCTCTTGTTCTTGAAACAGTAGGACTGCCAAGTGCAGAATCTATCTTTGCTCCTGCAGGCAGGAGATAGGAGCTGCGTTGGGTTATGTGGGTCAAGTTCACCTTTGCCTGCAGAAAATTTTTTGTTTAAATAATAACATTTGAATCACAGAGAAAAATAAGAAAAACAAATCCATTCCTCTTTGTCTCTGGCTAATGCAGGGAGAGTAGAAGTCATCGCACCAGGCTACAGGTCTTCATCTGTGGCCAGGAATTGATTTTGGAGGGTTTTTTGATTTTCAGAGCTGTGATTGGTTTCACAGCAAAATCACATTTTTGATCTGCTGCCATGTTATGAACCCAGAAACCTCCCATGAAGGAGCAGCATGTATTTTCTGAGCCTGGTGCTCCTGAATAACTCTTCTGTGATCTTTCAAACTTAAAAGCCCAAAACTTGTATCAAGTCAAACGCTGATCCGCACGCTCGGGTCGCTGCCTTTAGTATTTGCTCTCATCATTTTTCTGTCTTCACAGCCTCTGGTCTCTTCAATTTCTTTCCTGCCTTCCTTAATTCTCAAACAGAAGTCCTGAATGTAAAGTAATCTCATGAGTGGGGTTCAGCAGAATTTTTTTGTGTGTTGTTCGGCAAACTATAAAATATACAAATGCAGCCCAGGTATCTGAAGGCAAACATTCATTTGCAGGAGACGTAACCTCGATGCAATATTTACTGATAGACCAGCTGCAGGAAACAGTCGATTGTCTGAACAGTTACATAACACGTGAAAATGATCCTTTCACCCCTGATATTTCTGATTAACACGGAGATCTGTTTTATCTTTGTCAGATGTATGTGGAGGGGTGAGCAGGTCTGAATGTAAAGCATGTTTCAAGGCAAATAAAATACATCCATTTGTTTGGTTCAACAGAACAAATACAAGCTAATGTACAAGTATTAGTTTATTGATGCTCATGGGGTTTTTTTTCCAACAGGCCTGCGAAGTACAAATCTGTGCAAACATGCTCAAAACACTACAAAGCCACTGCACTCGCTCCGACCAACAACACAGTATACAATGATGTATGCATACACAGTATTCAAATACATAGAACCTTTCTCGGAGATATACTTAGAAAAATATAAAGTCCCAACTTCTCAACAGATAGACGGAAACATTTCACAGCAAAAACACACAGTTGCACGTATGCTAAGATGCCCTTTTTAGCTCGAAGAAAAGGAACGCGTGAAATAAACAAATGAAATGCAAAAAAAAAGCAAAAAAATGCCTGAATATCTGCTATAAGTGACTGGAAACATTTATTGGTTTAAGTGCTGCTGTGTTGCACTCGGCATGCGGAGGCATGTCTATCTATGCGTGAAGGCGAGAAAATGTAATGAAGAAGGTGAGTGAGAATAATTGGGGATGTGTCTGCACATAATTGTGTGTTTCTATGTGACAAGCTGCATACGAACGATGAGGGTCAACTGACCCGCAGCTCCGTGAGTGTTTGGTTCAGGGTGCATCAGTGGATCCCTTACACTGCTGGGAGCCTTCGTAAAAGGAGTCTCTGGGGAAGTGTGCCAAGAGTAAATATTTTGTGGATCTCAGTGGCTCAAAGTTTGACCAGAGAAACTCATCAGTAGTCAGTAAAAGAGAAGGACCAGGATGTATTTTAGGACGGATCATTCAAGACTGACAGCTTCACTGCTGCCAAAGATACTTCAGCAAATTGGAAGTAGTTTACATTGAGGTTTGTTTGATGCCTGTGTGTATTTTTATCTACTTGTCTGTCTCAGCTCTGTGTGACACAAGCTTATGACTCTTTGTCTCAGCTTGAAATGCTCACATTTCATAGAAGGCTTTTGCAGGAGCTCAATGTAAACAGCTAGCCATCACAAACACTGTGGTTGTAATTATTGTTTCAGTCTCATTATCTCAAGATCACAAAGTTAATAATAACAACTTGAGTCGTGGTTATTGGGGGATAACAGCATTTTCCTACAGCGGTTTAATCATGGAAACTTTTCAAGTGAAGGAGCTGAGAGGAAGATGTGAAAGTGATAAGAACAAGAAGATTAACAAGATATTAACTTGACATAAAGGGATTTGCTCCTGGTTTCTGGATGCAGGTTTGGATTAAACTGTAGTTGCATATCAGAGCTATCGAAAGATGTTTGCTGTGGCTTTGTGGGAACAAAAATCCTTGAAACTCTTCAAAGAAATACATAATACTCAAGTTCTCAATTTAAAAACAGCACAATAGGCAGTGTGATTTATTTTGTGTGTACACACAAAAAGGATTTTGAAAAAAACTGACAGTGACGAGATTATTTGTGTCTCTGTCACACTTATTGTTTACTCATTCAGGATAATTTTGAAAATGTGTAAGAAACCAGGAACAAACTAAACCTTGTGGTCTAGTTTGGTTCTCAGACTGCAGCTTATTTTGTTACATCTAAGAGTTTTGTGTTTTCCTATTTTTTCTACATGTTACTTTGGTGTAATTTGTCCTTGCGCTTTTTTTCTTCCTTTTCCTGAAAAAATTAAAAAACATTAAACAAAATGTGCCACTTGGTTTAAAAAAAAAAAAGGCTTATTCTTTCAGACATTCATCCTTGAACATGTTGAACTCACTCTCCAATGAATGAAGAATGTTTTTATGAAGGATCGCAGTGAATGGCCGACGCAGTGTGGCGGGTTTGGGACCCATCTGTCCGGTCATAATTGTTTTTGTCCCTCGCTGATGGCGTCCCAGCAGAGGCAATGGGAAGTTACAGTAGATGAATGACCAAATGAGGAGGAGAGGAGACTCATTACCTCCTCATTAATGCCAGATGCTGATGCCGACGGGGGTCAGATGGGCGATACAGGACGTCACCAGAGCAGATGCAAACCCAAGATTGGATCAAATGTCCATCCTAAACAGATTTGCCGTGTATGTTTGGGAATTGAGTGGAGGGAGTCTCGCAAATGGGGACAGTGAGAGGGAGAAGGTGCAGTCAAATGCCGCCGAGGTTAGTTAAGGTAAAGACTGCAGGAACTGAGGCCAGTAGAGCTTTAAGGGGAAACTTTGTTTCACCTTTAGATACATCGTCGACTGTGTTGAAGTGAAGAAACCACGTTCAATGTGTTCGGACCTATTATTTTAAGTTACCGCTAAACAAGCAGCCCTACAGCACTGAGGAAACTTTGTTTCTCATGGACCTCCAGAGTCGGCCTCTGAAGCCCTTAATGGAACCTTTAAAGCAGCATGTCTCTCTGATGGGTTTTGAAGAGGTAAACTAGTTGAAGTCCTGTAAATATTAGCATACTTCTGTGTGTCAGTGTGTACATGTGCACAGTTGCTGATTGTGTCCACCTGCTGAAATTTTCCAGCTGTTTATAAATGTGAATGTTGGCCTAAAAAACAGAAAGCATGAAGAAAACAAAAGGCGTTGTTGCAAGTTATGAGTGCTTAGCAAAGTAGAAAAAAACAGCAAAAAAACAGCCCTCTTCAACACAGCCACAGATTGGGTTAATGAGTTGCAAAGAAAGGCAGAAGTATGCATGTTTGCCCACTTTACACTGATACAAACAACATCTCAGCAAAGTTAAACAAGACATCAAATAGAGAAAAAAAGGGGCACAGGTCCCCTAAACACGAGGATATACTTTAGTAGGACACAAAGTGGATCTATTAACAGTCAGCAGCTCCATGGTCCCAAAGCTGGGGCTTCGACAACGAACAGCCCCCTTAAAAATCATTCCCCGTCTAGAGGTTTCTTTCACGCATCTAAATCTCATGAGGTGTGCTCATTTGTGCGACAGAGAGGATGCTCCTCTTCTGGCAGGTTGTGGCAGTTCACAGAAATGAACTTTGTAAAGTAATAATCTGAAACATTCTTGTATAGACGGACCGATCTGTGCTCTGGCAGCTTGTTGAAACTCAACCTTGAACCAGTTCAACACACACGAGTTGAACAACCGTTGGCAGCTGTCGAGCTTCAAGTTTTCGCACAAATGTTGATTCAGTGCTTCAATTGTCAACAAAAAAATGCATTCAATTTTTTACTGTTACAAAAATTTGCTAATCAGCCGATGCTTCTAAATGGCACGTTATTGTTGGATATCTGTGCTTTGAGAGATGATGAAGCTTGTTAAGCCTTCAGACAGGGACAAAGAAGGGTCAATCATCTGCACAGAAACATAATCAAACCCACCAGTTCATTAAAGCTTTTGTAATCGTCCTCTAAATACTGTTTGAAGGGGAAGATCTCATGCTACACAAACACTGATGTGTCAATTGGATAGTTAGCAATGACAGTATCCTTTGCTAAAAAAAACCACACACACCAAAATACCATTTACACAAGCTAAAACTAACAGCGGAAGAGTCGAATCATGTCTGGCTACATCATCCGGTGTGCGACTGATCTCTGGGAAGTTCAGCCATGAAGCTCAGCACCAAACTACGACCAAATATAGAACAGAGTTACACAGATTACTACGTTATTGTGATCCATGTCTGTGAAACCATACTCCTGCAAACCCCCCGTCCCCCCGTCCCCTCCCACAACATATCATACAAACACGTACATTTCTTCCTCATTTCATGAAGTCCTTTGTAAACTCCTGTGGCCCACTTCTCCCTCGTGAATCTTCACACCGCTGAGCTGGAGACCTGGAGCCAGCCCACCTCCGTGTAGGCCCCCGTCACATGCCAGTACAACGCCCCCATCAGTTTGGTCCAGACCATCTGCACCTCTGCTGTGAAGAATTCTGGGAAGTCTTCAGACAACACCTCCAGCATAACACCACACAGGATCTGGAAAGAAGGAGGCGGACAGAGGGAACGTCACTGACATGGGAACTCGTATAAGTGTCACGCTGCAGCGTGCCTTTACCAAAGAAGATATCTAGAAGAGATCTATGAAAAACCGTTAAGAGATGCAACAGAAGATTTAGCGAGGCATCACATTTCGACTTAGAAGAGATCTTTTAGAGATATTTGAATGAGAAAAATCCATTTCTGTCTTTTTCTATTGTAGACTGCTCTGAAGTACCAGTACTTGACTTCTAACTTTGAAATATTTTTCTCTTCCCGTCTGCATGTTTAGCTGATAAAGCAATATTGAATTTCAAGAGGCCACCGTACTGATCCACTGTGATGAAGAAGTTTCACCAAAAGGCGACCTCTCAACTTATGGGACCAAGGACGTCCCTACTTTCACCTCAGAGGAAAGAACAAAATCTTGGATACGAGCAGTTATCATGACTTTTCTCTGCAGGATGGCAGGAAGCTTTGTTGGAAATTGGGTGAAGAGCTTCGTCACCCTGGAGAAACTCAGAGTTTCAGTTCCTCCATATGGAGAGGTTGTGTGGAATCAGTTGCCTCCTTGGGGAGGGGTCTCTCTCAGGCCCCACTTCAACAGAGGCCCCAGATAAGACCCTGGAGGGACTCACTAACTAAGCCAGGAAGGCTTTAGGTTCCCCCAGTAGAGCTGAGGGAGGTTTTTGTGCAGACAAATGTCTGGGAATCGTTGTTGAAGCTGCTGCTCCTGCCATCAGAAAATGGACAAAGGAGGAGAGGATGTTGGATTACACCCTGGGTTGCAGTCCCATTAACCTTTAAACTCGGCTCCTCCAAATTATTTCAGTTAATCCCAGAGTAAAAATAATTTTTGATAATTACAAGAATTTCCATTTAAGTCCCTGAAATATTGTTTGAATATTGGATGGAGGAACAGCGAATCTGAAAACAATGGGCCAGCAGCTGTCATTCTTTGCTGAAGAAAGACACAACAGAGAGAGAGACTCTTTGTGGCCATTGGGATCATGGCAGGAGAGTAATGCAGAGAAAATGTATTCAGTGGACACGATGGAGGAGAAAAATCATTTCAGTATTTCAGAAAAGTGGGCGAGACAGGTGAGAATTGAAAATGATAACTGCGCCACATAAAAGTGGTGGGTGGACAGGACACACAAAGGGAATGAAAATGACAAAGCAGGCAGAAGGAAAAGGACAACAGGGGTGCATGGAAGCCAGCGCAGGGTGCTCACAATGACAGCAAAGACAGAAAGTTAAGTTTGGATGGCAGCGGTGTTAAATCCTGAGCAGTGGCTTGGAAATCCTTCTCGTCAGTCTGTATTGAGAACAGATGACTTTTCACTGAAGCTCAGCAGACACATGGACATGGTGCAACATTAGTTTTGTACCACATTATCTGAAGTAAATTGTATAACATCTCCAATACATCCAAAAGAAGCTGTGACAGGGATCACTTCCTTTTTAACAAGGACTCGGACCATTCGGCATTCAAATGTCTTTAATCAATGAGGTTGTGTTGTTACGTTCCACTTTGGAACTAAACCTGCAAAGTTATAAGGTTGTTTTTAAATTTGCTTTGCATTAACACTAATATTTTTACCATCAGACGAAAAACATGTCAACAGATGGCTTAACAGACACTGATTCAGGCACTGGTGCATTTTTTATCCTCGAACAACTAGCAAAGTAACAATTTCCACAGTTTTATTTTAGTTTAATCACTTGATTATTGATAATTTGGGACTCGTTCAATAAGATTTAAACATGAAGCGCGTCAATGTGGGGGGAAAAAATGAGATTCATCAAGAAGGATAAACGATGTGTTTCCTAATTGTGAAGGCTGTTCAGTCAATCACATCACGAACAGGCCCAACATAATAAATGCAATGAAATAATATGAGAAACTATAAAATTCAATGTTGCGGTTAAAAGTCACAAAAACCACTAGGATTAATCTGTTTGATTCATCATTTCGGTCCAAAACGCATTTTAAGGCAATCGGAAGCAGCTAATTTGGTCTCTTCACAGCTGCGTTTTTAAACAAACTGCTGACAAACACTCAGAAGACTTGAAGAGGGAAGCTGTATACTTCCCACTTCAGTCAGACGAGGAGGGAAGTACATTGGATTTCACACTGAAAGTTATGTAACCATATGGTCTATATTAAACGCCTCATCTTTTTCTGCCTCCATATGTAATCAGTTCTGTTAGCTCTGATTTCTGCATCACTTTGAGATGGCGTGAACATTGACTCTTATCAATACTTTCCATTTTCTTGCTTTTTAAAAAAAATGTTCAATATTTGAAGCAACAGCTTTAATGTTCCCTGAAGACGTTAAAGCCTCAGGCTGCATCGTGTGTTTCAAGAAAGCTAATAAAAGAAGAAACTTGAGCATTTTTAATATAAGAATAGATTAACCCAACAATCCGACCAAAACTTGACTTATATTTCTTACCTCGATGCAGTTTTGTTTCATAATAATAAATCAGTCAATACCGTAATATTAATAAGCCTCATCATACATAATATTTCTCAACATACAGAATGAATGGGGCACGTACTGTTTCGAGGCTGAAGTATGTGATATCATTTCACCACCTCCAGCTGAACCTGCAGCTTCACAATAATCTTAATCTATTTCTTTTGAGATTCACTGACACGAGCAACACTTGGTGACTGCTCTGGTCCAACTAAATTCAAGCAGATGAGTGCAATTTCCTTTTTGATATTATGTCGCTAATGAGAAAATCGGTGTTGTCCTTTGAGATTTCAGAACCGCACTGAAGCAAGAAAAAAACTTCTATTAAACTGCTGCTTATCCAGATTTCTGAATGTTTGACGATTATGATTCAGGACACGGTTTCATGAAAACGTCTGTCAAGGGGCCTGAGCTAGAAGACAGCTTGAAACTCAGTTTTCATATCATTGCCTGTAGCTGACCTTGAAGTACATGGGTTCCACTTTGTGCTTGATAGCATGGGCCTTCCCCACCAGGGCGAGCACTGCTGACACCTTCTCGGGGTCATGGAGGTTCTCCACCACGGTGTTGATGGCGTTCATCACCCTGCGGGCGTGGTGTCGGAGCTGGCTGCTCCGCTCCATCTCCTCGGGATCATCCATGTCCTGAAACTGGCTGAAGTACTGTTTGGCTGATGGAAAGTTGACAAAGAACCTGAGAAAAAAAAAAAAAACATTTTTAGATCAGCGCAGACTCGGAGTTTCCTTCCTTCCTGCGCTACTCAAAGGGGTCAACTGACTCAAGCAAACAGATTCTGTTCAAACAGGCACTGAATACAGAGTCATTTTAGCAGCCTGTGTCAGCAGAACTGTGGGCAGGCGGTAATAGCCTAATTCATTTTTAATAGTGGCCGATGATACTGTGCATCTTTTGTCTGGTGCACTTTGGTCTCATCGAGTTGAATGATCCCATGAATTTTAATCCTGAACTGCCTCGAGTGTCCCGTTATTGGGTCATTCTGCAAAATCTTTTAATGGTGCCGATGAAAAACTGCTGCTGATGTCTTGGTTTCCCTCCAGTGACCCATAGACCATCTAACAGTCATTATTTTTCATTTACAGTTCCTGAACACTAATGATTTTGACAGTGAATTTTACTCAGCGCAAACAGTCCAAAGTCACCCCGATATTATGAGCTGAATATTTATGCTGTTGGAGGTGAATGTTTTTCATTGCTTTTGCACACCTCACTTGTATTCTGCGCTGCAAAAGAAAAACACTCATCAAGTTTTTTCGCAACGACAGCCTGAAGCAGAAGACGTGATCCTTTTTTGTGCACTTGTTTTGTATGGCTGAATACAATACAATACTCTTGTGAGGATGATGTCTCTGGTGTGCCTTGAAGGTAAAACTTCAAGAAGTTCGGTACACATGTTGACAGTAACAGGAAGACTGCTAAATTAACTTTAGGGGGCAACAGTCAAAAGTCAGTGAAACATCACATGTGTTTCAATTTCCATAAAGGTTATTTCTCACCAGGACTTCCGAGGAAAGTTTTCACAAATGTTTCTATCAACTGCAGACTGAAGCAGAACAAGTTCTGATGGACAAAGTTGAGAACGATCCCATAATAGTCCTGGTATCATAACACAACATGTCAGGAATGTTACATTAAGCACATATCCAACAATATTCAATTTTCTGTGGAATTTAGTATTTTACAGAAAAAAAAAATTTTTTTGCTGCTTTAAAGGCCGAGAGGAAAACTGAAATCCAACATTCTCTCTTCATATTAAGATAAAAACCTTTTGATGCAACACTTGGCTGTCTGTTATGATAACTTGTGTTGAGGAAGTTTTGGGTGACAATCACAGGCAAGCCACCAGCTATTGTGAGTGACTTTTCAGCTCTCCCAACATGTATAACGACATTAAAAATATCATCAACAACAACAAACAAAACAACCATGGAACAGATAGATTGAAAAGCTTTCCCCTGAACTGTGGGATAAATTGATACTTTTGAAGGGACAGGTTGCATCTTTTCCCTCCTGGTTGTTCCCATTAAACTGTGTAACTACACAACAGCCCTGTGATTATGGTCCATAATGATGCATAATGGCTCCACGTATGATGCATGGGAAATGCTGAACAGGCAGACATCTCCTTCCACGTGAATGCATATAGTGCCCAGGGTTCAGTTGATGTTAGAAAATAATTGAAATATAGAAAAATAGAGAGCATATTCTGGGAAAAAACATGTTTGAAAAAACAACTGTGACACGAGAATGATAAGATAACCATCACAGTGGTACGCACGGTAAATTCTGAACAACTCCGCCTTATTTTATTCATGCATCTTGTCACTTCACTAGTATAGCGATGGTCTGCAAACAGTATGTTTAAAATCTTGACCTGTGATCCTCAATTACAAAAAATACAACTAAAGAAAGGGAAATCCTCTTGCTTTTCCATCTCTTTGTCGATCTCACTGAGAATGTGACAGAAATCTTTTAAAGTCCCAAAAGGAGAGAAACCAGAGAAAGAAAAGTGCACAGAAACTCACAAAAGGCTCTCTCTTCTTAATTGCTGTAACTATTTTGAATTGTTGCAGGCAATAAAACCAACAATATGGAAGCATCGACATCTGTTAGGGCAAACTGGGATAAATCCCATCAGAAGCCAGCTATAAAGCCCAGGAAGATCCATCATAATTAGATGCACACGAGCAGAACAACATCTGAAAAGAACGATCACCCAGAGGCTGTAAAGTAGCTTCCTGCTTCACACCACTGAGTGCCTAAAGTCAGCTCGAAAAAAGGCGATATCCTGAAACCTTTAAATGCTCTGCGTACTGTAAATTTCAATCATCAATCCCTCTTTTTTCCTTCCTCACTGAGTAGGTTTTTGACTGAGATGCAGTTTACTGACTCACATGAGCTTTTTCCGGTCTGTAAAGTGCGTAATTCACCTCTGCACCGTCAGTGTGGCAGGAAGTTCCCAGCAGAAACCTCCACAGAGCAGAGACACTGATGAGACCCTGCAGTCAGGATTGATCAGACTCTTTTAGTGTAATTGGATGCAGGTGTGCAGAAAAGTGGTGTTTAATTTCCGAGTGTATCAAATTCTGCATGTGTGAGCGCACCGAGCTGAAAAAACACCTCCTGGCAAAATATTAGCCAAATTAGGAGAGAAGTTTAAAATGTTTTCAGCTTCCACGACCGCCTGCACATCTGCAGATGCTGTGACTGACATTTACTGAAAGAGTAATTGTTTCTCTTTTATCAAATCAAGATTTCATTTCTGTGTTACCACTGTTCAGAGCACCACACTTATCTTTTATCTGTTGACTCTCGATCAAACAATGCCCTACTGTTACACCTGTCAACAGATCAGACTGAGGGTATGTCAGGAAAGTGTAAAAATCACTGCAATGGCTTCAATGTTATAGTGAGGCAGGTTTGGGGCGAGCTACCTTGGGTGACCCTATTTCCTCCCACATTCTGTAAACATGACAGTCTATCGCAAAGGGAAGACAGAGAGACACATGGACTGTTAAACTCCATTCCTGGTCCTGCAAGGAAACAACGTGTCCCTGCTTCAGCACACCTGACTGTGTTAGGTGTCTCATCAGGCTTTCTGCTTTGCTTCACGATGACACACATTAGAATCAGGGTAGTCTGTCCACAAAAACAATGAAAACAATAGGAATATGAGCCTTGAGGAACATGAACACCCAGTTCAGGTCACCAACTGAGCTTGTATGCATGTTTTCCTTCAGCTGACAGAAACTGGAAGGCCCCATCGAACCAAGGATCCCCTCGCTTTGAGGCAAGAGCATAGAAACCATAACACTGAAATGTGATCAGCAATCCTTTTTTCCTTGACACATATCTCTTAGATAATTTTTAGTATTTGTGATGGATACAAATTTGATTCAATAATAATGGTTCAGTGTTAAAATATAAGGTCCCAGCCATGAAAGTTGCAGACTTTTACAGAGTTGTTTGATATCCCAAATTAGGAGCTTTGCAAAAAGGCAACAGTCAGTAATCATTGAAAGTTAGAATCGTATGTTGTATGATGAGTCACGCTATCAAGTCCAAAAGTTAAACCCAAACAATTGTTGACCATATTGGTGCTGTGAGAGTTTGTTGAGCTGTAATGTCGCTATTGCTCAGAGAGTGGGGCCAAAAACAGGAGAATAACACGAAAAGTTGAATAGATGTACATAAACCAGGTTTTGGAGCAGCCTGATTTACTTTCGTAGCTTCAAATACGAACACTGATGTTTCAAATTCATCCTCGATTTTGAAAAATATTGCAGTTTAGCTGATTGAACTTCAGTCTTTGCAAATTGTCCTTAAAAAAGTAATTTTCCACTGGTTGGTAAATGTCTGCTGTTCCTTACTATTCCTAAACTTTCTGGATTTCAAATGACACAAAAACAACACAGCACTGTTTTGGAGCTGTGTTTGAGCTCTGCATGGTACTGGAGCTTTTTTAAGTGCAGATGTAGTAAATTCCTTTGTCGAGCCACGATGGAAGATGTGAGCGCAGAGATAAACCAAGAAAGTGTAAATTGTCAAGTGGGTGTCTTGTTACAAAGATTCGTTTTGATTCAGGATTTGGCTGTTTTCTTGGCCGCAATCTGTGGGCTCAACGAGAGCAAGAGAATGAGGGAGGAGGCGAGGGAGCCAAAGCTACAGGAGAAAGTTTCCACCAGCTTAGCTGAAGGCGGGAAAGCCGACAGATTAAGTGTTGCTGGGTTTCACTGACAATGCAAAGTCAGGATGTTTATCCAGAGCTTTATAAATTCACAGACGATCACGATGGAAAACAGATTTACATGTACCTGGATTTACATGTACTGACACACGACACACACTCCTGCTCTGACCCACTTTAGGGGCCATCCGTGCTCCCGCAAACGGGAGCCGCTCATACAGTTATTTCCCCGTCGGGAGTTTGGCCCTTGGCTGCCCGGCGACTCCGGATCCACATCCCTAAGATCCTGTGTCATGCTTGGCTTACAAGCTCAGCTTGCCTGTGGGGCCGCTCACTTGGCTCTGCCAGCTGTCACGATACATGCACACTCCTTTCCTTAGCATCAGGAATGGTTCCGACTGTCGCAAAGCTCTTGCTCTGCTTAGAAAAACATTAAAGCTAAACTGCAGCGCTTAAAGAAAACATGGTTCCTCTCTGATAGTTTCTCCGTTGGCAAAGAAAGACATGCCCCCTTTGTGTCTGTCCTCTTGTTCCACAATGATAAAGGTTAAATCCCCTGTGTCCAAGCCAGGGTTTGCAATATGTTAAATAAAGAAAATGGTTGCATGTGGTTGTAAGCGGCACAACACCAGGCGCCACAAAAACTGTATTTCTCCTGTGTTTTAATGGAGAAACTATGGCTCCTCTCATGGTGAAAACTTTAATGGTTTACTGTTACTTGAAGAGGCAAGTTTCCTTAATGAGCGCCAGCTGAGTGACAATTTTGCTGCTGTAATTTGAAATGCACTGGCATATTCCTGAATCACATTAAATCTCATTTAAAGGCACAATGGCCTCACAATTTAAACTGTGTAAACAATTTAAAGTTGCCAATGACGCGGCAGCGAAATAAAAGTGCTTTACTGTGTAATTAGGAGTTAGTGCACAGCCAAATGGCCGTTCATTATCCTATTTGTGCATGTGCCTCGTGCAGTTTTACAATAAATGCATGACTAATGAAAAATGTTCGTTTTTCTTTTTATTCACAGTTTTAACCTTTCACTTGGCACATTTATATCTTTGGGTGTTACCTGAGACTATGTGCGCCTTTCATTTCACACTAAAATTGTGAGCAAATAAAGTTGTGTCCCCCAACAACACAAGTTATACAAGTACACACACACACACACACACACACACACACACACACACACATTTTTTCTCAGACTCTCACTTCATGACCAATAAACTTTTGTTTTTGCCAACTGTAAAGTCGTTCCTAAAGCTAAACGTCAAATAGGCCTTTTTATGTTCTTCTTGCCATTTACTTCTGTCTCATTGGCTGATTTTTGCCGGTTACTCCGAGTTTAGATAAATGGCTGAGGGCAGAAACAGAGCTATCAACATTTCCCTGTGACAATACAGTTTACAAGTTTAGCAAATAGATACTGTAATACAATAAAGAAGTACACGTTCTCTAACTTGTGGACATCACAGCATCAATTATGTTTTAAAGTCTCGTACTGTGTTTATATCAACATGTGATGAGAAATATTCGGTCCATTCGTGGGCGAGTAATTGGCATTTAATACTGTGGAGATCTCTGAACACATTGGTGTACCTGCTTCTGCATTTAAATTAAGTCATCAAAGATAAGCAGCGCTGTTAGTGGTGCTTGGTAATTGCTCTCTGATTGCACTGCAAGGGTTTCTCTACTTCTTGGAAATACCACAAACAACAGAGAGCTGCACTGCTTGAGTTTCAAGGACATCTTCACAAAGGAAACTCACCCGGACTCGACAATGTTGGCTCAATTAGCGGGAAGAAAAACTACCCCATGGTACTTTGTTTATTGGCTGTCAAATGGCTGGAAAGAGTGAAAACAAAACCCTTTTTTGACAAAGTGCTACTTATTTATCAACTATTAGTACAGCAACATAATTTGAGAAAACAAACATATGGGTTGAAATTCAGGGGAGGCGTCATTGACATTATCATATTCCGAAGCAGCCGCTGTCCTAGTTTCTGTGGGTTGTAATCCTACCAAATTCTTTTCAAGCAAACTGAGTCCATTTTCTGACAGACCATTTTTTAGTTTTGACTTGATGCAAACCCTGACACATTGTTGTCATAAAGCGGTGAGCTATCAACTGTTTTATTTTGGACCACCTGAATTGCTCCGATGAAATGTTGGTGTCCCCCCTCTTCAATTCCTTGTTTGTTTCAGTTAACGATCAAGTAGATGTGGGTGCTTAAATATGATACACCGTAACAGAGCTTATGAATGGAGGCCTAACAGAAGCTCTTTCTCTCGTCAATGTATTTTGAGTGGCAATGTGGGAAGTTTAAGTCATCTGCTGGCACAGAAAACTTGTGTTTTGGTTGGATCAAAACACTTGGGAGGACATTTTATTGTGTTTTTTTTTTTATCAATAAGAATTCATTGTGTTCTAATCCACACCATAAGTCTTCTCAGTTTAAGAAAAAAAAAATCTAATATTCATGTTAATTGTTGAACACAGCTTGACCTATTTCCATTCATTCGAGTGTCACTGTCTCCAAACTTCCTCTACTCAGGGAAAAAACTGTGCTTGCTTGCTCCTCTCGGCACCATCACTGCGACAGTCAAATCCTCTCTGTAACTATGCAGGGTTTGATTGTCTCCTCAAAGCTGCCATATGTACTGTTCTGCTGATGCCTGGGGTGCTCTTACTCTTTGGTGCAATTGCATTTGTACGCATTGGCGAGATCAGCTGAGGCTTTTGTCGTGGCGTATTCTCCCAAAGCATTCAGGCAGATGGATCGACATAAAAATGTAAATGCATGTTCTCATGGGAGGCGCAGTGTAATGCTCTCAAGATAAAATCTCAACCACACAAGAATTTGACCGGGTGTCAGCCTGAGGTCATAAACTGCACAGCAACTGTTGACAATAATTTGTGTCTCCCACAGAGATGAAATAATGAAGTGAGAGATTTCCTGCAGCAGCACAAACATTTGTTATAA
Organism: Malacoctenus gilli; assembly: GCA_032164315.1. Taxonomy (NCBI): domain Eukaryota; kingdom Metazoa; phylum Chordata; class Actinopteri; order Blenniiformes; family Labrisomidae; genus Malacoctenus; species Malacoctenus gilli. Next base: position 12,716,306 of record JASSRZ010000074.1, on the reverse strand, counting down.
AGCTGAGCATCAGAATGTTTTGCCAGGCTGAATTACTGACAACAGTATGCAAAACTATATGATTTCTGCAGCCAGCACTGGATTCTACTCTAACAGAGAAGTAGTTCTACCATTAGCCTCTCGTCTGCATTATTGGGGTCAGATTTAGCTGGATCATACATCTGAAAACTTCTTAAAAATTTGGCAGCAAGTCAATCTAATGTGTCTGAAGGAAACCATTGTCCACACAAAGGAGAATTTCTACCTTCTCCATGTGTTTGAATAATTTGGGCTCCGTGTGAATTCACAAAGAGGAGTTGAACATAACACTGACAAGTTCAAAAGCCACTTTGCTGAAGTCCAAGCTCATGCTGAGTACACAAACACTCTCCAATACCAGGTGCCAAAGACAAAAAATGGGCACAATCTCATTAGAACAAAAGCACCTCCTTCACCATGCTGTTCGGGAGGGTTTTTTTGTAAGACAGGTGGGTTTTGGTTGAGGACAAGACAAAATTTGAACAAAAACTCTTGGCAGTGGCACACAGATGATCGAACGCGGGTGATTATTTGGAAACCAGTTCCTGGAGACAAGTCTGTGTGGCAGCTTCCCTGAGTGAAGGCGTAATGCCACCAACCTGTGACAGACAGTGACCATTCTCCTCCAAAATTGGCTAGTTTTAACTCTCTGATAAGTTTTTGAAACACAGCTTTCAAATTGACTTTTTGGCATACAACCGCTAAATACTGTAAATTTCAGTGGATTGGGGTGTATAAGTAAATTTTGCAATTGTTCTGGTTTTCCATCGTAGAAACACTTGTGGGATTCACGTGTATTATTAGTAGAGAGTAACTTCGAGTTTCTAGGACCTCAAAAGGTCAGTGGGAAATTGAAGTTCTAGAAAATGTTCTTGGTCTGACATTTGTATAATTAAATTCGTAATGAAAATAGCCATTATGTGTGTCTTTGGTTAATTATATTCGGTCACTGTCCATCTGGCAGTGCATAACAAAATTATATCGGACCCTTATAGTCTAAAAGAGACTCTGAGCTGCCAGTAGGTGTTTTTAAACAGTCAACAAAACAGGCATCTGGATCTGTATTGTGGCCATCATCACGACCTCACATTACAGAAGAACAATTATGTCTTTTTCTTGAGGAGAAAGTTTGCAAAAGAGAAATGAAAGATTAAAAATGAAGAAAAAGAAGAAGACAGACATGAAGGCATGAAGGGGAAGCATTTAAGCATGTCATGTTCAGCTTCAGATAAGAACACAACACACACACACACACACACACACACACACACACACACACACACACACACACACACCCTCTGACTGGTTGCCTCAGCAAATTTTTTACAGGTGTATATGAGGACATTTTTCTGAAGAACACTCAAACATACTTGTTTTATTTAATGAAGACAACAGCTCCAGCTTTACTACATGTTGTCAATATGAGGAGTGACACAGAGAATCATACAAATTGCTGTGACAGTGGAGAAAGTGACTCGTTTTTCCAATATGTGGTGAAATTTGATATGATGATAGTTCAATCTTGCTGCTTAGCTTGTTAATGCTGGCAGATTGCTCTGCATAATTGTAATCCCTCTGCTCTCGTTGATTTGAAGTGTTTTAGACTGAATATTCAAGTCCTTTCGACTCTTTTTAGTGACAATGAATGTAAACAATCATTTTTTAATGATTGCCTATTTCCAAGATAATGTGTGTCCTTTCAAGTGTGATAAGAGGAGTTTAAACATGAAGTCCTTTTTCTGCATTGTAATGAGAGAGGAATCCAGGCGTACATTTGTCAGAGCTCATGCATGTGTGTGTGTGTGTGTGTGTGTGTGTGTGTGTGTGTGTGTGTGTGTGTGTGTGTGTGTGTGTGTGTGTGTGTGTACTTGTATAACTTGTGTTTTTGGGGGACACAACTTTATTTGCTCACAATTTTATTTGCAGTCACGACGTGAGGACTTTTGGGGTCAAACCAAGCCTGCATAACATAAATAAATCTCAGTGTTTAGATTGGTTTTCATAGTGACTGAGGGCCCTCTGATGCAATAAAAACATGCCCCTCTGTGTCTGTGCATGCTTATTAAGTGCATCCTATTTGATTTGTGTCATTTATATGTCTCACATGGTAAATTAAGAGTCATTTGAGTCATGTACAAATACTGCACTGCATATGTATTAGATGTTCAATTAATTTTGCAGTGTAAACTTCAACAACATCCCTAATGCAGATCTGACAGCACCATCCCAGAGGTACAATGCCTATATATTAACTCGCCTCCCACAAGAGCAAGATCAAAGCTGAACAGCAGATGACAGCAGTCCCCACAGTACTGCAGTAGGGAAAGTTAGCTATTCACCCAAAAATTGGATTAGCAACCCCAATACAAGGATTCTTTTGTTAAAAAATGCAGTTTCTGGTTGCAGGAAACATGCTGCCAAGGAAGCAGTCCCTTTCTGTGTCTTGGCTGTTAACTCATTCAGCGCATCCCGCCCTCTGTGTGAAAGGTGACAGTGGGGGATGGAGGGGTATGCCTGTCCCCCCTCCCTCTCAGCAGGTGGTGATGTATGGTGTCATTCTGTGTGGAAGGGTAAGTCAAGTGGACAGTGTGATAAACTGACACATTACAAACACGTCGGACACTGTGAGCTCAGACCACCAGACTGCTGTTTCTTCTTAACAGGTCAGAGACCAACACATAAAAATGACCACAAAATGTAAAGTACAGTATCATCTTTTTCCAGCCCAAAAGCTGTTTTATTCTTCGATTTTTCCAAGGTTGCCGGATTTTTTTGAATGAATGCTTTGAGCTCCCTGCTGAATAATTAACTCACAAACCTCGTAAATTTTATTGAGCATATAAATGAGATGCCCAGGAAGCATCTAGCATATTTTATTAAAACCACAATCTTTTTTAATTGACTGTCTATCCTGAATCATACGATGCTCAATAGGAGGTCAGTAGAAAGGCGGAATAAAGGTAAAGTGTTCTCCTGCAGTTAGGGTCCGATTTAGGAAAGGGTCATATTTTATCCTTAATCAAATATCAAAACCTCTCCAAACATCCCAGCAAATTTTAGGTGGTTGCCTGTAAAGTCCAACAATTACGACCCAAAAAAACCATCAAGCCTAAAGGCCATCTATTGTGCGGTTTAACAGGGTTATTTTCTCCTGGAATAGGGTTTTGCAGGAGCCACTTTTCCCTTGTTAACTTCTCAATTATCACAACAACCTTCACCTTTGATAGGAACACTCAATAAAGGCTCCCTCTCTTCTAATAATTATCTTTGATTGCTTGTAATTTGACCCCATCCCCATCCCAAGGAGAGGAGGCATAATTTCGAAGTTTAAACCAAGTGTTGGATGTCCTAATCTGTAGGATGAAAAAGTGATGTCACCTCTTGATTAAACTCACCTTATGAGCACGGAGACCCCCACGTCCTCACAGCTCTTGTAGACCTGCCCCCAGGTGTCCTGGATGATCTCCCTCTCGGCGTCGGACAGCGGCTCTGCGCGCTCCGGACGGTCCTCACACTCCACGCCTCCCCTCTGCACTCCCAGCAGCTGTGGGGGAGGTGAGGGTGGCGGTGGAGACTCCCTGCGAGACATCCTCCTGCGGCGCAGCAGCCCGGAGGCTCCCAACAGGGCTCGGGGGAGGTAGGGAGCAAGGGAGGGGGGGAGGGAGACGGAGAGCTGAGACCCCACGGCGGGAGCTGGGAGGGGAGTCGGGAAGAGAAGAGGAGAAGGGAAGAGAAAGAAAAAGGAAGAGGAGGAGGTGAAGGAAGAGAGAGGGAGATAGGATGAGGCAGGCGGTGCTCACAGCCAAGAGAAGAAAAGGAAAAATGAAGCTCCCGGTCCCCCCGCTGCCACCCACCGAGCGCTCTCACTCCAACCTCCCCCCCGCTTCTTCTTCCTCCAACTAAAAACTTATTTCTCTAACTGTCCTTAGTGCTCCCTCACTCTTTTTCTGCCTCTCCGCCGCCCTTTCCTCTCTCCTCCCCTCTCTCCCTCTCCCCCGGTGAGGGAGATGGTCGTCAGGGATGCTGATGTTCTCCCGTCACTTCTCCTCTCCCCCTCTCTCTGATCCTCGCGCTTTGCTGGAGGAGACGAGACGTTCGGAGGCTGTGGTGTGTTTCTTGTCTTGTGAGGACCAGGTGGAATGAGAGGAGAGTGGAGAGAGAGAGAGAGAGAGAGAGAGAGAGAGACAGACAGACAGACAGACAGACAGACAGACAGACAGACAGACAGACAGACAGAGAGAGAGAGGGGGGGATAAAGATTTAAAAAAAAGAGGAGGAGAGAACAGAGAGAGAGAGAGAGAGGGATAAAGATTTAAAAAAGAGGAGAGAAGGAGCGCAGTGAGGGTCTCTGACAACAGCCCCCACATCCCCCACATGTATACACAAACCTGATATGTGAGCACACATATTGACACACCCATGAGAAATTCCTTCAATATTTATATCTCTGCTATAGAAACGAAGACATCATGCCAACAAATTAGCTTAAAACAAGGACATTATTGTGTGAGGAGGATAAAACCCACCACGTCTTTTATCAAGCTGATGATACACAGTGAGTGAGTGAGTGAGTGAGTGAGCGAGCGAGCGAGCGAGCGAGCGAGCTAGTGAGTGACAATTCAAGCTCGGCAGAGTGAGGGATTAATTGCCACCAAATGATTGCTTCAAAAGTTTTTAATCACTAGTTTGAAGTCATTTTTTAATTCATTCCATCATTTACATCGTTTATGTACACACTTGGAACTTTGCCGTTGTGTGTTTTGCTGCTTCAAAGTGGATTAAAACATCACTGCATGCAGGTTTCTTTGACCACAGCAGACCAATGATCATTTTTATGCGCAGATTTCTTTTATTCAACCAAACCGATTAAATAAAAGAAATCTTGGTCTCACTGACAATATGATGGCCAAACTTTTACTTATATATTTGCAGCAAGGCCATCAAAATGATTATATTTACATTTAAGTATAATTTCAGACAACTTCTGCTCAGCCTGATGCTTCACACGCATTTTCTGTGGCTTTTTTATTTTCCCAGATGAAAAACATCAACATACTGCTGCTTCACATTCAGCCCTTTTGACTCCAAGGTTCATCACTGATGAAACTTTCTTCACTGCGTTTTATATGATAATGCTGGTTAACCTTCCTTATCTGGGGAATGTAATATCTAAAGGTACTGATACAGCATTGCTGGAAAATTGCCATCTCATATCATAGCTCTGCAGCTGTGAGGTTTGCTCTCACATTCGAATCGTTCCGTTGGCTGGTTTGATGCAGGAGGCGCTCCCAACCAGAACTGATCTGGGAAAGTCTGCCTTCACTCTTCTTTTGCTTCAGCTGTCACACTGAATATTTAACCATGACACCCAAAAAGTTACAGAACACAAGCTTGCTCTTTTTCTGCTTGAGATTCTTATCAGTGTGCCTCCACCATGTTTGCAAAGGCCTCTGCTTTATTGTCTTTCTTGGTACGAAACGTGTACATAGACTTCCAAAGACTGACTTATTATTTGTATATATACTCACATAATTTTTTTATGACTGCAAAATACGCATATGCAGAAAAAAACTCTGAATGACTTTGTGACAAATTACTCATTGTATGACTAATGACTTAAGTATTTCTAAAGGGTTCTTGAAAAGATTGCATGTTTGAATGAACAGTGTAAATCCCAGTTTGTTAATGCTACAGTGTTACTGGTTGTCATCCCTGTCAAGTCATCTTTCAACAACATATTTAAATGATCAGATGTCAATTTAAAAACAACAAAAAAAACCCAATTATTATCACATCTCTTTTCATCTCAAATCAGTAAAGTTATCTGGTTTAAGAGAAAGTGTACTTGTAGTTAAACATTAAAAGGTTCCGCTTTTTCACAAACTGCCTGAAGACATAGAGGCAGACAGCAGGGAGCAAGAAACCTGATTATAAACACAGCTGGAAAAAAACTGTCATTACAGACAACATATTAATTGCCACCTAATCGTATGTTTGTTAATCAAGTCAAAGTCTGAGGTCTGGAGTAAGCCCAGAAAATCAGACCTTAAGATTTAAAGCCAGCTGAAAGTTTCAATTGTTTTGATTCTATGCATCACAGTTACAACGGGACATCAACAAGTTATCCATGTTTTCTTAGAGAAGAGAAATTATATGAAAAATATAAGAAAATAGCAGCATAAAAACAATTTCAAGAAAAAATACTTCTATGACATCACTTAACATTATATTTTCTGTTTCGTGAAAACCAATAACCCAGCCCAGTTCAAAGCATTGAAGACGTGACTCAAAAATCCAAGGATAGAGAAAAATGCTTGTTAAGATGGAGATTTTTGCATTGAGTGAGAGCAGAGAAAGCAACAGAAAACCGATTACGCTATCCAAAGAGGTCAAACTTTTATCTCAATCCAATCACACACGGCAGTATGGAAAACGACACATCTGACATTCCTTATCTGAGCTGTGAGAAAAGGGAAAATAGATGAAGATTTTTGATAAACTGCTGTCTAGACAAAAGCAGGAGAGCGCTTGGTGGAGGATGATGCTGATGACAGGTCTATTATGCCATAGAGGCGAAGGGAGCAGCCAGCACTTGAGAGATGGAGCTGTCACAGCATTTTGCAAAATGGCAGATTCCTGCGCCACACCAAAGGTTGTGTCAGTCTGTCACCCATTAGGATGAGATGAACTAACTCACACAAACATCTTGAATCTGTGACTCAAGCTAAGTCGGTCCACATTATGCAATATAAGAGTTCAGGAAAAAATAAACCCACTCTGGGCAAACTGTGGAGCAACGCAAAGCTGTGACATGACACTGAACACGGATTGAATGAATGACTTGTAAAATACATGCAGAGAAAATTCAGACAGATGTCTGACGACTCCAATGGAAACAAGTGTAACATTTAAATTCAAAACAGTCTAAACGATTGGGATGAGTGGAGTGAATTTGGAGTGACAAACTCAACGTGATAGCTGACCAGTAATCTCATCTCCCCGTCAGGTTGAAAATGTGCAGTGCGATACCTTTGCTGCTGCTGCCCTCTACCGTCTGTAAGCAAAGAAACATGGGACTCACAATTTTAACTGGGGTTACATGAGGTGAATTTTTTTTGTGAGTGTGTGTGTGTGTGTGTGTGTGTGAGGGGGGGGGGGGAATTGAGGGTGTTTTTTTTGGGGTTTTTTTTAAAGCATACTTTTAATATAGTTGCCTCTGAAATTCTGGACCAAAAACGAAATCAAACAACATCTTTAAATTGTAAGTACAACGAAATGAAAAGTGTGAGAATTAAATAATCAATAATCAAGACTAGTTTGATAACAAAAGAGACTTAAACAAATCGATTTCAATTTAAATTATCTACAAGGTACAGACAAAAGTTGACAGCTGCCAGTAACAATCATATGTTTTTGATTTTGTAGCTTTGATACCATGAATAAAATCTAGGATTGTCACAAAAATATTCCATTTGTACACTTTTAATATCAGAATCCATTAGTTGTTTACTTTATTTCATCAGACCGCACATTTTTCTTAAGCTATAGAATACAATTATCGCTTTGTCTTGGGTCTATTTTTTGGAGAACCAACAGCAAGATGAAATGTTTCAGTTAATTTATTTATTGATACTGATTTATTAGTACCATAAAAGTGAACTGTGCTTTGATCTCTAATTTTATAATATAAAGTGAGGCAGAAAAAGTTAAACTTGTAATTTTGTCGCAGAAATCAAACGAATCTCCAATATGATGAAGTCAGGCAAACATTTTCCTCAGCGATTATTCAGAAGCAGTGGCAATAGCTGCCAGCATTCAACAGAGGGCACTATTCAAACATAATAACACAATTCTCAGCTTGTTAAAAACCCCAATATGAAGGCATTCAAAATCCACTTATATCAGCAATTTCTGACGGTGAGATTATCAAATTAAAGTCAACATCTGGACAGAATGGACGCCAAAAATTATTTTGTCTAACGATCAGAAGTACAACAGGTAGCATGGTTGCAAGCTTATAGCAGATCAGTTCCTTTGATTTTAAATATAAGGCTTCGAACTTTTTCTTACCGTCGGAAACTATTTAGTGAATCTGGGGCTAATGCCCTGCTCCAGAATAAAATTAGGCCTTTAATGCGACGCGGTATTTTGGGTAAAAGGCATCTTGCCAACATTGAATACTGTGAAGGAGGTAATAATACATGTATCTGACAGCAGGGTCGGAAACTGACAGAAGTTCAACACCCGACTCTCAACGCTTGTGCCTCTATCAGTCTGCAGGTGTTGATATCATTTAAGCTGCAGTCGGTCAACTATCATCACCATTCAGACCTTAATTGTTCATACACCAATCGTTGTGAGGCCTTTTACTTGCTCATCCAATCAGAGTCAGGAGTTCCCTGATGGGCGTTGCCTGAGAGCAGTGCGGCGGTGCAGTGGATCCTCCCGGGCCAGGGAGAGAGTTTGGTTGAGAGGGTGCTGGATGGTGGGGGAGTACCACTGATGAGAGAGCGGGCGAAGGACGGGACTCTTTTAGCACGCATCTGGGGACCGTTTTACCTTCCGACTGGATATTGGGAAGCACCGGGGCACGGATTCTTCATCACCTGCTTCCGGTGAGTCCAGCATTCAAGCCCCGGCCGCCGGTTTTGCAGTGAGGATGTGGCGATTAGCGGCGGTAACCGTTACCGTTAGCTAGCGGATTATTGTGCCATGACTTTTTAATGATGGAGGACTGTGGGCTCTGCTAACGTTAGCCGGCGCCACAAAGCCTCTGAGTGGGATTGGTGACCGAGGCAGTCTTGATATAATGTTTTTGTGAAAGATTCATTTAAAAAAAATGTTGTAGGAGCTGCCGCGGTGAAATGGCGTGGTCATTGTCCGCCTGCTTTTATCCCCCACCCAGACGTCTTTGAACCACCCACACCCATGATGGGAGACTGCATAGTTCATCCCCAAACTCCCATCAGCGCTTGGAATTGAGACTATTGAAATTTAAACAGTATTTATTCTGTAACACATTTAAGTCATGATATCAACCATCGCGGGCCCTCGGCGGGGTTGAGTTAGATAAGCTGTGCTGTGAAGTCTTCGCAGGTTATCTATGGGATATGAGGCTCAGCACGCCAACTTTGAGCTAACGGTTGCAGGCTAACCTAGCCGTTGCAGCTGTTTGGCCTGGCCTCGACGAGCTGTTGTCACAACTAACATCCAATCAATCAAACTTTAATTACGGGGCATTTATCATGCGCGTTAGAGCGTTTCAGTCGGCCTCACAGATGGATAACGAGTCGGCAAAAAACAGAGTAAGTGATGATCAACAGAGAAAAGGAACATGCACTAAAATGTAAGGAAATTTAATCATTTTAATTTAAGTGTAATTGGATATCGTTCATATAAGTACAAGATTCAAACAACTTCTAGAGGCATGACACAGATTTGAAATGACAAAAATGTCCTCACTATATAATTTTTAGGGAGACAAATATGAGCTTTGATCAAAGATCTATCTTTGGAATTTTTTCACTGAAAAATTAAGTAAAAGCAGTTTGCTGCCATTTAGAGAGTTGATGATGGATATCCTGAAGAAAATATTACATATTTCCCAGTAATATTTTTTCTTCTATCAGAATAAGGGATAGAAATGACTGAGGGGAAGCAGAGACTCACACACACACACACACACACACACACACACACACACACACACACACACACACACACACACACACACACAC